>CM029012.1:285462608-285840108 GCA_016801055.1 Panax notoginseng | reverse complement strand
TTAATAATTTGAGTTAAAATAAATAATATTAATTTTTTTCATATTAAATATAATTTTAATTTTTTCACTTTCCAATAAATAACACCCTCTCTTTCCTCTCAAATAACACCATCTTTTTCCTCTCTGCAACCGCAAGTAATTAAGCTTCTGGATGCTTCTTCTGCTGGTGTGAGTAGTTGGGGCGAAGGCAGGCAGGCAGGCAGGCAGAGGCGGTGGGGATGAAATTGAATAGAAAGCCTGTCGGTCTAGTTTTACGTGCCATATTTTTTTAGTCATCTAACATCACCGCAGGTAACCTTAAAAACAAGGCACTCTGGCTACTACACTACTTTCCCAAAGGAAAATTAAAGTTTATAACGACATTTCTTTGGGATCCGGTTAGCATGAAGTTATTTTTTCGGTAAGTTGGTCAATTGACCAATAGAATACTGACACACATACAATCTCGCCTGCGTGTCAGTATTCTATTGGTCAATTGACCAACTTACCTCAAAATAAACTTCATACTAACCACTCCCATTTCTTTGTATGGTTGTCGTATTTCTTAAGTCATCTCTCTTTTCATATACTCCTGTATGTGGAATAAGTGTTTTTTTATCGTTCTATTTTAGTTCAATTTATAAATGATTAATTAAATTTTTATTTCATTAAATTTTAATTTTTAATAAACTATTACAAAAATCGTTAATTCAATTGACTTTAAACTAAAGTTGACACATAATGTTGAGTTGTAAAAAAAAAATTTGATGCGGCAATAATACTCATCTGTATATCGACCATTATGGTATGTTTCTGAGTTTGGATTGGAAAAATGAAAATTTTCATTTATAATGGAAAAGAAAATAACAGAAGGTCAGAAAGTTTTTTTTTAATTTTGTTATTTGGGCTATGTTTGTTTGTAAAAAGTATAGTTGATATTGGACTATTTTCTTTTCATTTAACACTATTTTGAAGTATTTTATCTCATATATGATAAAGGATTTAATTAATAATACTTTAAATAGTCGTATGAACTAATTTTTTTATTATATTTAAAGTTATTTATGATGGACTACGTAATTCTATATAACTATGAGACTGATACTTATCTTCTTTTATTTTCTGTCGATTTTAAAATTCAATAACTGAGTGTCAATAATTGATATTAGTTCTTAAATATATTTTTCTTTGGTGAAATTGATGTTAATAGTTTTAATATTAATAATTTCTAATAAACTCTTCCTCCCTTTCATATGATCAAGACTTGGACTACGATATTTTGAAGAAATTGATATAGGGAGTAGGGAGTATATTTTCATTTATAGTGTAACAATACAATGTTTAGTAAGACAACTAACTTTTATTTTATATAACGATTAATAAATTTATTTGGAAAGAAAAAAAACAGTTTGTGAGTCCATATATTTATGTAACCGATGGTAAATCCCTTATTTTATTATTGTCATTAATGTTTTACTAGTTTTTACTTAAATTAAAGGGTCCTTAACACTAATATACAACAATTAGAAAATAATTACAAAAATAAAACACACACAACATAATTACAAAAATAAAACAACATACTATTACCTTTGCACGTCGTTAAGTCCCTACACGTCAGTTACCGAGTTTCATATTTTCAACTGACCGATCCTATATTCACGCTAATGAAGAAAAGGCAACTTGAAGATCAGAAAAAATAGAGCAACAACAAATCGATCGGAGAAGACGATATATAACACCTCAGTAACAGATCAACGCCAAATCAATAACAGATCAACGCCAAATCAATCGGAGAAGATAAAATCTTCTGTCGCGACACAAAAGAAGACGAAGCATCTTGTCGCGACGCAACTTGCAATCAGAGAAGAAGAAACCTGTTGTCGCGACGAATCTGTAAGATCGAAAATAGCATACAAAATCAACAACACCTTCAAGTTAAGTAGCCAAAAACATTACTGTAGTGATTGTTGAATACAAAATCAACATCAGCTTCGATACAAATATTGTGGTATGTGAGTTTAAAATTTATAAGCATATAGATACCTATGGTTATTACGAATTACTAAATTGATTACCTTTCTTAAGTTTTTCGAACTTAAAATTGTCACAAAGTTTGAATGCTGAATGTTGTGCTTGCAAAATGTATTTAAAAACATGTTTTATATTATGGTTACTAAGGTTATATAAATTGGTTACTGTCTAATGTTGACTTGGTTACTGATTATTTTGTATTGGTTACTGTGTAACATTATACTGTCTAATGTTGTCTTGGTTACTGCATAATATTGCTAATTAATGCTGACTTGGTTACTGACTAATGCTGAATTGGTTACTACATAATATTACTAATTAATGCTGACTTGGTTACTAACTATTGCTGAATTGGTTACTATGTAATATTATATTGGTTACTGATTAATGTTGACTTGCTTACTGTGTAACACTATAATGGTTATAGACTAATTCTGATTTGGTTACTGTATAACATTATAATGCTGACTTGGTTACTGTGTAAAAATATTATTTAATGACTCGTGTTGAATTGGTTACTGACTAATGCAAACTTAATTACTGCAGTGATTAATTTGGTTACTGTATTATTGGTTGCTGAAGCATATTAATGTACACTTCTACTTATGTTTTTTGTATTAATGGTTACTTGTTAGTCAAATTGGTTACATTCTTACAAAAGTCTGCCTTTAGTTGGTAACGAATAAATTATACTGGTTGTTTTTTACTATAAAATGCAATGAAAATGTGTTTATGTTCTGGTTACTAAATAAACAAATGTTGGTTACTGTCTAATATAAATTTGGTTACTGTATAATGTTGTTATGATTATTGTATAATATTAATGTGTTTTATACTGGTTTGTTTTATATTGATGATTACTTATTGACTACATTGCTTAACGTCGTACAACTGTTAGTCTTTAGGTGGTAACAAACTGATGCGGTTGAAGAGCAGGCGTGTCAGTTTATGTAAAGATTTGATCCAGTGAGAATTTGGTAATTTTTGTCAAGTTTGGAGTGTCAGATTTTGGCGTTTTCGGAGCGTAATTTCATTGGAAACGGGTCAACGATCAAAAATCACCAGCTTTGCTGGTGAACTGCATGGTTTTTTGGTCAAATTCCATCATTTAGGCCTTCAAATTTGCATGTAAAAATTTAGTTTATTTTCTGGTTACTAAGATTATGTAATTTGGTTACTGTCTAATATTGATTTGGTTACTTTACAATGTTTATTCAGTTGTTAGACAATAGAGACTGACAGTAACCAATACAACAAATTTAATTGTTTACAGGAATATATAATTGTTTACTGTTAGTAACCATTAACCACATGGTTAGTAACATTTTTGATGGTTTACAGTAACCAAAATTGATGTTGATTAATATTTTAATTTTTGACTCAATCATGACTTATCAATATAAAGTAAACACATACAAGCTTTATAACAGTCTTGTTACAAGCTTATAACAGTCTTGATACAAGCTTATAATTATCTGGTTACTAACAAGCTTGTAACTATTTATGATAATTGTCTGGTTACTAACAAGTTTGTAGATAAATAGGACACTCACACATGTACATTTAACAATTGATGTTTGTCCTGATACAAGCTTGTAATTATCTGGTTACTAATAACAGTAACCATAATGTAACATAATAAAATAGTAAACATATAATTATATGATAGTAACCAAAACAGGTTTTAATGGTAACCAAAACAGAAATATCATGTAATGAAACCCAGTTTAGGCAATCCATGTATACTAAACAATTATATATTAACCATAATAAAAAAAATAAAAGTATCTGAAATCCCACATTGAGGACACAATAATAGTAGCCAAACCATAAGGTAACAGTAACCAAAACATAATAAAGAAGTAACCAAATAGTTATATGAAAGTAACCAGAACATGTAAGATGTGTTTGTGAAAATGAAAGTAGAAATAGAATAACATAAACCTTGTAGAATATATTTGAAAGAATTTACAAAAATAATACATCAATGTATACTAAGCAAATACATGGTTTATTATGACTTGGATTTATTATTTACAAAAATAATACATCCACAAACTAATGATGTCTTAAATTTCTTCAACTGTCTTGGGTTCAATTTCTTGGTAATAATATCGGGGACTTCCATGTCACACCAATATATAACTTTTCCAATGAATTTTCTATTGTATTCCTCATAGTAAAGATTTCATAACTGCAAATAAAAAAAATCAGATTTACACAGTCATTAGTAACCAGATATAAATAATATTTATATCATAAACAGTTTACCAAACAAATACATTGTAATCAAAACAACATATAAAAGTAACCAAAATCTCAATTGAGGAAAAAAGAATGGTATCCAAATCATAAGTTAACAGTAACAAAAAATATACTAATGAAGTAACCAAACAGTTATATGTTACTAACCAAAATATATATTAATGGTGACCAAAACATAAATATCATATAATGAAACCCAGTTTAGGCAATTCATGAATACTAAACAATTACATATTAACCAGAATAAAAAATAAAAGTATCTAAAATCCCACATTGAGGACACAATAATAGTCGCCAAACCATAAGCCAACAGTAACAAAAAATATACTAATGAAGTAACCAAATAGTTATATGAAAGTAACCAGAACATGTTTTAATGGTAACCGAAACAGAAACAACTTGTATATCCAACCAAGTTTAGGCAACCCATATATACTCTCACATGTACATTTAACCATAACCTTTCCAATGAATTTTCTAGAAGAGCATAATAGTAACCAATGAACTATATGATAGTAACCAAACAGTTATATAATAGTAACCAAATCATGTTTTAATGGTAACCAACACATAAACAACATGTATACCAAACCCAGTTTAGTCAACCAATGTATACTAAGCAAATACATTGGAACCAAAACAACATATAAAAATAACCAAAATTTCAATTGAGAAAAAAAGAATGGTATCCAGATCATAAGCCAACAGTAACAAAAAAATATACTAATGAAGTAACCAAACAGTTATATGTTAGTAACCAAAATATATATTAATGGTAACCAATACATTAACAACATATAGACCAAACACGGTTTAGTCAACCCATATATACTAAGCAAATACATGGTAACCAAAACAACAAAAAATAGTAACCAAAATCCCAACTCAAAGAAACAAAAATAGAATCCAAATCAGAAACTAACAGTAACCAAAAACATACTAAAGAAGTAACCAAGTATTTATATGATAGTAACAAAAACATGTTTTAATGGTAACCAATACATAAATAACATGTACACCAAAACCAGTTTAGTTAGGAGCGACAAAAGTGGAGAAAACTTCCAACTTCACATGAAGATACAGCCTTTGCATGTTCCTTTGGGCAGACAATTTAATAGCAAAAACTGGAGACGTACGTGATAAGATCACGTGCTGTTATTTTGTTCAAATCCAGTACTTCATGAGATTTGGGATCATCTTCCTCACAGTCCTGGACATAGATAAAGAACTTTCTGGCAAGACGCTTTTCAAATAGTCTCATCAATGGAGATTTCAGAGCTTCAACATCAATTGCAGAAACTTTGTAGATCTACCATATAACAAAACAAAAATTGCTCAATAATTGGTGAAAAAGAATAACGGCTTTCTAAGGATCCGTGGCAACAATCATATGTCACCACTCTTTATCGATGCTCTGTGGTGTTGCGGCGGCGGCAGAAGAGAAAGACGACGAGTGGTTTTGAGCGGAGAGAGAGAAGTAGTTAGGGCGTAAGAGTCCTGCACAGATAATAGATGACGGTTATCACGCGTTTTAAAAAATAGACATTTGCCCCATTAATATTAATCCCTTAAATTAAGGACTTTTAATTGTATTAGAATTGTAAATATATACGATGAAATGTCATATTTTTGTAATTATTTTATGAATGTATGATTTTTGTAATTACTTTTAAAAATGTACTATAATATGTAATTGTTCCTAAATTAAATAGCTGAATGGATGGATTTCTCATAGAAGAGGCCCATTCATTTATAACAGTTGCTTTTCTTAGCCCGAAACAGTTATATGATTGAATGGATTGTTGGGCTAAGATTGGAAGCTGAGCAAACTGTAAATGGATCGGATTGGCCATGGATATGCTTCGGCCGAACCTACAAACTTTAACCACTCACATCACATATATGCCTTTTGATGCTGAACTACTCTGTCGGTTCACACACACACACACACACACACACACGTGCACTCTAAGAAAACAAATACGACTAGTTAGATTTTGATACTATGTGGTGGTGCCGTGCCCTACCTCAAATTTATTTTGGTAAATGCTAAAACCACTCTACAATTATTAGTAAAATAAATTTATTCAATTTTACATAAAGTGTAAAAATTGAATTTCATGATTTTGTATAATTCCTTATATGCTTATTAGTTATTGTAGGGAACAGTTATTTTTACAAATAATAATTTCACCAGATTTTTTACATAAAAAGTAAAGATTCAGATACTAATATCAATTCTTATATTTTTAACATTCTAGCTTACGAACGGACTATTTTGTAATCTGACCCTAACATTCTAACCAGACAAGATGGGCCTAGCAGGGAGGGAGGGCCCATAGACATTTATTTAAGAAGGAAAAAATGAAAGAGCAATTCCGTAATTTCACGTACCCCACCATCTTTTCTTTTTAATTCCCAATCCAAAATGTACGTGAGTTGAGTTCGCTCAATATAATGTAACTGCCCGCACATACATCATGATTGATGTGTATCAGTCCTATTGTACCCTTTTGCATACCCTCAATGAAGAAAGATACTAAAATATACTCCTACTACTTATTACTCCACTACATACACAGGATTATACCACACATTCATTTCAAAATTGAAACTTTGAGAGCTCCCTTATGTTGTCTCTGTTCTTGTTCTTCCTCTGATGAACATGAATCTTCTGATTCTGCTACTACTACCCTTTTGGGTTTTCATCTCCATTTCGTTTTCAGCTCCGCTTGATCCCGCTCTTGCCCCTCCACTGCCTTTTATCACTGACCCAGTTCTTCCTACTCAGACACAAACAAAACCTCATTCTCCAGGTAAACCCCCACCAACATTTTCAATTTCTCAATTTATTACTTTCATGGATCTTCCCTTTCAGACCCCAAATGTATTCTTTCTTAACGTTTATCTTATTATTCTGAATCTGTTAAATGGATTACGGTTGATATACATGTCTTTATTTATCTTTTTCTTTTAGGTAACCTCATTTTTTGTTACTTAAATAACTGATTAAGTTCGGAAATTGTGTTATGGTGCGGCACAACTATTCTTCTTCTTCATTTGTTTCAATATAATTCACTAAAAAGCTTATTGAATTGCTTCCTAAATCAGGGGGAGAGCACCACCGAGACTTGAACAAAAAAATTCTAATAGCCCTCATTGTTGCTTCAACTCTTCTTGGTGGAATTTTGCTGTTTCTATCTTGCTTCTGGATCTATCGGCGGAAAACCTTGAAGAACTCCAATACGAAAAACCAAAACTTGGGTATCTTCTTTACCCCCCTTCATTATGTTTTGAGCAGATAATAACAATATTACAAATATTTTGTTAAATTCCTTTTTTGGTTTGTCCTGTTCCCCTTTGCCTCCTCTTCTTTTAAGCTATAGAAGCTTCAAAAGGGATTTCATTAGGTCCAATATTGGATAAGTTCAATTCTTTGAGAACGGCTGGTAAGAAGGGCTCAGTCACTGTCATTGAATATCAGTTGTTAGTGGCTGCAACAAACAATTTCCATGGAGACACTATTTTGGGTGAGGGTGGATGTGGACGAGTGTACAGAGCTCGCTTTAATGACCAGTTTCATGCCGCTGTAAAAAGACTTCAGGGTGGAAGCCCAGAAGCTGAAAGAGAATTTGAGGTATTTAGTACAGAAATTTTGCTTAAGGTTTCTCTATTTATAGGATATGATCATTTTATTTGAAGATTTCCTTGCTCATTATTGACTGAAAATGCAGAATGAGGTAGATTGGTTAAGTAGAATCCAGCATCAGAATGTAATTTCTCTTTTGGCTTATTGTATTCATGGTGAGACGAGGTTTCTAGTCTATGAATTGATGCATAATGGATCTTTGGAATCCCACTTGCATGGTAATGATATCCCTCACTATCTTAATGCTAATGAAGAATAGTGGAATTTACTGCGTTTGTTTTTCTAATTCTTTACATCTTCCATATTATAGGACCATCCCAAGGATCAGCTCTAACTTGGCATCTCCGAATGAAAGTTGCTCTGGATATTGCTAGGTATGTGCATGAGCATATGCGCCTTTTTATACAAACTTTTCTTGTCTGGAAGTTTAATATATTAACACCGCCATTGTTGGTTTTGATCAGAGGGTTAGAGTTTCTTCACGAACGCTGCAACCCTCCTGTGATCCACAGAGATCTCAAATCATCTAATATTCTTCTTGATTCCAACTTCAATGCTAAGGTAAAGGTTCATGTGAGACTCATGCATGTCTCCAAGTGTTGGCCTCAACAAAGTTTATGAAAGTTGTTACCTAATGAATTTCTCTTGATACAGCTTTCTGATTTTGGCCTGGCAATTGCTGACGGGATCCACAACAAAAACAACATAAAGCTTTCAGGAACTTTAGGTTATGTAGCTCCAGAGTACCTTTTAGATGGTATGTAAATCATGCGGTTGTAGATTAACTAGTATGTACAATGTTGCTAGATTTTTTAATTGTTGTCCTTTTGTTTAATTACGAGCGTTCTAGAGTTATTTATCTTCAATCTCTATTGTGATGAAATAGGTTTTTAAAGTATAATTTTTCATTCCAGCCTCTTCCTCTGTCAGACCCTTAATTGTTCATATGATAATTTGATATTTTTATACGAACTGCTATATGTTGCAGAGGATACATAAAGTAAGACAATGATAAATTTCCCATAAAGCGTGCTTATAGTATTAACAAAAAAAAACAAAAAGAAACAGAAATTTCTGAATTATGATATAAAGAACATTTCTATTTTCTATTAGAAACATTGTCAAATGTGGACAGAAACTTCTCATGAATCTCTTTATCCAGTAAAAATCTTAAACTCTGTCTTTACTTTCTCATCATAAATTCCAGTTTGCCAGTAACATTGAAATTCATTATTAGCGTTGAAGATCTCTTTACCTCACAGTTATTGTTAAAGATTCTTATTTAAAATTTTATCACTTCAAAATAAACATGAGAAAGCCAAACAAACTTTTATTGACTTGGGTTTTGAGCTAATAAGAAGCACGGATACGGGTGCGGGGTTGTGGTTACGGTTACAGGTGCATCATATAGGGAGATTCACCGAACCTCAAAATATGTGGATTCGAGACATATTTTATTATTAAATATTTATGTGTCTAGTTATTATATATATATATATATATGATAAAACATTCAACAACATAGATATTACATGAGAAAAACAAAAAGCATCCAACAAACAATATAACTTTAATATTTTGAAGTCATAACAATAACAAATATAATCATAGATAATTCAAAACACATAAGTTATTAAGTATGGAACCCCTAAGAGTCCCCAATGGGTAATGAAGAATGCCCGCTTCCTAGGTTTTGAGATCAGGTATTTTGTGGAAATTTTTCTGTGAAGCCCTGTAATCTCTCTTCAATGTAAAGGGAAGTCTGGAGTCTGAAGGGTAACCAGTTTTCGGAATAATGGTAAGTTGACATTATATTGCGTTGCAAGAGTTAGAAATGCCAGTCATCAGAATATTATAATGGATCCTGAAATCGGAAAACCTTAGTTATAAGTAAAATAAACTGATCATGATAATTTTTCTAGGTAAACTTACTGATAAGAGTGATGTCTATGCATTTGGTGTTGTTCTTCTGGAACTTCTGATGGGAAGAAAGGCTGTGGAGAAAATGGCGCCATCTCAAAGCCAATCTATTGTCTCATGGGTAAGCTTTCTATCAAATGCCTTGTAGAAAACCATGCAACTTTTATGGGGAACTAGTTTTTGGAATATTGACATTCAAACCTATTCTGTAACAAGCAGGCTATGCCTAGACTTACTGACAGATCGAAACTTCCAACCATGGTGGATCCAGTGATCATGGATATGATGGATCTAAAGCATCTGTATCAAGTTAGTTCAATAGATTCATTATTGGTTTCATTTCTCCTGCACTTTTGTCTTTTCAGTTCCTAAAGTGAATTCAACTGTGGCCTTAGGTTGCTGCTGTAGCTGTGCTATGTGTACAACCAGAACCAAGCTACAGACCGTTGATAACGGATGTTCTACATTCCTTCATTCCACTTGTTCCTGTTGAGCTTGGAGGTTCATTAAGACACGTAGATCCTGCACCTCCCATCTCTTGAGGCTGCAACTTGGCAATCCCGTCTTTCTCGGTTTCAGGTCAATGTTTCCTCAACTGCCTTTTTCCTTGGATTCATTCATATGTAGGAAACTTGTTCCAGAGCAGAATTTTTTGTTTCATTGATACTGTTGTAAATTAAAAGAAAAGAAAAGTCTTTCATTGCTCCTTGAATTACCATGTAATTCACCGCCTCCTTAACTTAAAGGATGGGATTAGAAAGCCCTGGTTTTAATTATTGTTTTCTCCTTGATGAAATTACTCAACTCCCAACACTTTTGAGAGCTATGTTGTCTGTTGGATAACCACACATTTGTTTTTGGGACTTCTTAGAATCCTATTAAAAATAAAAAAAAAAACATGGGGATAATTTATACAGGACGGAAGTTACCATGATTAATATGTCCAAACATCAATCTAGTCAACACATTAATGTTGGAAAGTAGTCTAGGTCATCCGCCAGCTATAAATATAATAAGTAGTAGTATAATAGTTCATGTGAACATGTCCAAACATTAATTTAGTCACATCACATAGGCTGGAAAACAGTTTGGGGTGCATGTCCTCCAAAATTTCCATACCTTCCCCTCCCGTACACATCCCTCTGTCTGTGACAGACAGGTAGAGAGCGAGCTTTAGCCTTTAGGCAACTCTTACTTTCCGTGAAGGGTTCCCAGTTCCCACCATCTCATAAATGATGTCAAGTTTTTCTCTGTTTACCGAGAATTATTAAGAGTCATTCTATATGGACATGTTTGTTGGATATTTTTAAATTTTTTTTTTATTTGTGATTCCTAAAAAATGTATACTCCCTCTTTTTTTTTAATATAAATCGTTTTAAAGAAATATTTTTGTTCCTTAATATAAGTCGTTTTAAAATTTCAAGTAAGCATTAATTACTTATTTTTCAATATTATCTCAAGTATTAAATATAACTTTGATTCTCTCACTATTTTCTATTTTATGTCCAATAAATAACATTCTCTTCTTCCAATACAAGGGCAAAATAGACAATTGATATTATAGTTAATGCTATACAATCATTTCCTTAATAGTTGTGCACAAATCTAAAACGACCTATATTAAGGAACAGAGGGAGTAGTATTTATTCCAACTAAGAATTTTTACAAACTATAGTGTTTTAGGTATAATTTGGATACATATACAAAAATAGGGTTATACAGACTGTATAACCATGTTTTTGTATATGTATATGAATTACACCTAAAATACTATATTTTATAAAAATTCCTGTTAGAATAAATATTATACATTTTTTGGGAGTCACAAGCAAAAAAAAATTAAAAATATCCAATTTTTCGGTCCGCCCAGACTTGTTGAATTATTAATTGACAAAGTTGAGCATAAATTAGGAAAATGATGAATGCACTCCTCGGTGCACGTGTAAATTGTACTAGTATTTTGTCTACTTCAAAGTCGCAATAGAGCACAAATTATGAAATACTACTGTATTAAAAGCATCTATTGAACACAATATTATAATGAATCTGTTGGGTGAGGAAAATAATATTCCTTCATAGGGTCCGCACAAAGAGTAGCATTTGATCATTTATCCATTGAATAACCTTCGGGAGCAATTTACTTGCAATACATTCATCGTCATTATTGATGACATCTAAAACAAAAATATTTCAGGGAGGTGAGAAAAAGTAGCTGCCGTTTCTTATTATTTCTGTGTGTTGTATTTTCCGACCATCAATTGCACGCTCACAAGTAGTTTTTATCGCTTGCCTTGCTGGTGGTCTTTTAAACAGTGTAGTGCTGCTGCATGCCCTCCATGTCAAGACCCTTGAGCTGCACCACGGATTCAACATGCCCCTTGAGTGTGTGAAGTTCCCTTAGCCTGCAATATCCAACCAACCAAACCAATAAAAATTAATGCAATAACTAATATAGAAATTTGAATTTGAATTATTATTATTATCACTACTCCATGAAAACTACCTTGCAACTTCAGCACGTTTCATGGCCTGTTCGGCAATTTCAGAAAGTTCCCTATAGCTGTTCTTGTCATTGAAGAGCTCTGATGTATCTTTGGGCTGTAAACCATGCAGAGTACGTTGAGCCGTAGCCCATTGAGCCTCCCTTTCTCCCCGCCCATAATCCTTTTTGGTGGTGAATGCAGTCTGGTAGGGTAATTCCAACAAATTTAGATAAATGATCAAAACTATTACCGGTACTACTTTCAAATTATAAGTTCAGTTGGTGAACAAGTACCTTATTTTGGAGCATATTATTCCAGCCCTTTCCACTCAATGCATATCGGATGATAAACTTAAAAACATCCAGCGGAATGTAGAAAACGATACTGTAGAGCCAAATAACACCGGCCCATCCCCAACCAATACCATGCATCCTAGCAAAGCCCCAATTTGCATAGACAGCAATCAATGTGGCCACCTGAATTGTAAAATTAAGGAAAAAATGATCACCGAGTATATATTTGATTGTAGAAAATTAAGACGAGGAAACCATATCAGCAGTTCGGAACTTGCCATAAAACTCACCAGTTGCGCTAATATGAATGCAATAACAAGCAAAAGACCAGGGCGTTCTACGTAGGACCAGCTCCGGGACCTAGTAACAAAGATTAGTGCCTGACTCACAATACTCACTTGAAGGTAAAGAGCTGCTGTAAGCTCGTAAGTATTCTCCCTGATTGATCTTACACCAAACTTGTCCTGCCAAATTCAAAATATTATGTAGTACTAATTAAGATTAATAAGACTGGACAGATAAACAGACGTCATTTTCATTTGTTCATCAGATAATGGTAAAACTTTTCTTACAGAGAAGAAGTCTGAAGCGTGAGCTGCCCAGAAGAAAATAACAGTCATAACAGCCAAGTAAGCGCCAAGAACAACGCCGGTGGCAAAAATCTCCTTCAACTTCCACGAGTCAGGCAATGGGGACGGCTTCACCTTGTCTTTAGAAATGGTCATAATGGTTCCATCATTGAGAATGGCAATAATCAGAACCATGAACGGCGAGAAATCAAACTTCCATATAAGTGCAATCAGCATAAAACCCAACACAATACGGATGGTGATGGACACCGCATAGATGGTGTAATTCTTCATCCTCTGGAAGATGGCTCTGCTTGTCAAGACAGCACTAATAATCACGCTCAATCCAGGCTCGGTCAGGACAATGTCAGATGCACCCCGGGCAGCATCAGTTGCATCAGCCACTGCAATACCAATGTCTGCCTTCTTTAAAGCCGGGGCATCATTAACACCATCCCCTGTCATCCCACATATGTGCTTTCTCTGTTGTAGCTTCTTCACAATCTCATACTTGTGCTCTGCACTCCAATTTCCACCCCTTAGTCGTCTAGATATTTCTTTTTATTGGTAATAAATTATTTGCATGACCTATTATTATTCTTTTTAATCTCCGGGTACTTACCAGGGAAGACACCGGCAAAACCATCAGCCTTCTCGATGAGCTCCTCAACAGGGAGATGAGCAATAGATTCGTCCTTATGCTGGCCAAGGAGTGACGAAGAGGGATACATGTTGGTTCCCATGCCGAGCCTACGACCGGTCTCCTTTCCAATAGCTAGCTGGTCACCGGTGATCATCTTAACATTGACACCGAGGTTGAGGGCACGACGAATGGTTTCTGCGCTATCATGCCTTGGAGGATCAAAAAGAGGCAAGAGCCCCACAAATACCCATGGCCCTCCTTCACTTTCCTTAGTCTTCTCCGGTACTGTCTGCAATCAATAAGAAAGAATACAACCAAGGTCAGGTCAGGTTCAGTTCCATAATCTGTGGCCCAAATTCGTTGATCAATTCACCAATTAAAGTTAACTACATTATAATTAAACTCACCTGTTGTGCAACTGCTAGAGAGCGAAGACCACGGTCAGCAAACTTATCAATGATGCCATGAGCCCTCTTCCTAACATCTTCCTTAAGGTTGCATAGATCAATGATCTAGCAAAATATATAGATAGATGAGCACATAACAAATTGAATACCACTAAAGAAAAAAATGTCTTCCTCTATATTTTCAGGATTATATTTATATGTATACAGAGGAGGATACCTGTTCTGGTGCACCTTTGCTAACTCGGTACCAATTGCCTTTGGAGTCATAGTATGTTATGGCTGTGCGCTTTTCCACTGGGTTAAAAGGCAAGAAATGAACCTCATTGATCCCTGCTCTGGCCTGCAGAGTTCATCAAACATAACAGTACAATAAAGTTCACAAGAGTTTATCCTGATTACAGTAGGTTGGTAAATATTGAGCTCTTAACCACTTGGGAAATTTAGTAGGGAAAAGAAGAGGACTGTAAATATCATATAACACGATTTTATCAAAGAAGAGCCATTGTAAATATTGGTCCCTAATGACTCAAACATCTGCCAGAATTGTGGAGACAAGATGATCTCTTCAATAATCCAATCCTAGTCAAATGTAAAGTGTATTGAAAGAGGTGAGCTAATTATAAGTAGCTCAGTTATTCAACTTTCCACAAAAATTGGAATTCTTTTAAACATAATAAAAAATATGTCTCTACTTTCCAAATTACCTCCTTGGGATCGGCTAACATTCCAACGATACAAGCATCTATAGCGTCCTGATTCTCCACCCTAGAAGCCCTAGCTCCGAAGAGAATAACAGAGTCCTTGTCGAAGTCCTTTGCAAAGACCTAATAACAACATATCATCACTTTTCAGATTAATACATCTTCGAATTCTAAAATACATTTTTTTTACCTTTGCAACCGTTCTACATTTATATATTCACTATGTGTGTGTGATTCAGTAGTGGATTAAAATTCTTTAACGATATTTAACTGTCTGTATAAATATTAAATTACCAAGTTACCTCAACGAGACTTTTGTCTACTGTGAGCTTGTTGAGGGTGAGAGTCCCAGTTTTGTCGCTGCAAAGAACATCCATCCCAGCCATCTCTTCAATAGCTGTCATCCTCTTGGTGATAGCACCTTGCTCCGACAATTTGTGGGAACCAATAGCCATTGTCACTGATAACACGGTAGGCATGGCAATTGGAATCCCTCCAATGAGAAGAACCAACAGATTATCGATCCCATCCCTGTACTTGCGGTGCTGAATAGGATACATCACCACTACTTCTATAATAATCCCCACTGCAATGGAGCATATGCAGAAGTTTCCAATTGCTGTCAGCACCTAGTGAAAGTATATCCATTGGTGCTAGTTAGAGTAAGTGAGAAACAGTAAGGAAATGAGAAGGCTATTTATCCTATTCCGGATCTACTACGTCGCCTCTCATTCTTTGTTGCTGATACAACTTTTGAAAACAATAAATATTGCACATTCTTTGTAGACGATACAAGCTTTTTTATGATTCATTTTCACATTATGCATCGGTCTAATAAGCTAAATTCCATACTGTTCGTTCTCAAATTTGTAACTGCAGTCAGCAGCATGAGCAGTACATGGTACCTGTTGGAAATGTCCCACATTATTGGTGCTGTCCACTAGGTGAGCAGCCTTTCCAAAGAAGGTGTGGACTCCAGTGGCAATAACAACAGCCTCAATCTCGCCTTGTTTGCAGGTTGAACCTGAAAATATTTCGTCACCTGGATTCTTAGTTACAGGTAAACACTCTCCAGTGAGGGCAGATTGGTCAATTTTAAGCGGGTCGCCCTCCAGGAGACGAGCATCGGCTGGTATTATGTCTCCCAACTTAATACTTATGACATCCCCTGGCACCAGTATTTCGGCATCCTGCTCAGTCCATCTAGTATCTCGCAAGACCTTAAACAATCAACATGCAAAAACAACATTACGTAGTTTTCAAACATACTAGGGCTGTAGTGATGTAGAAGTTTATAAGTACCTTTGTTTTGGGAGCAAGACCTGCCATTAGGGCTGCAGCAGCATTGCCTGCGTTGTTTTCTTCAACAAAACTTATGGTGGAGTTTATGATAAGCAATACCAATATACCAACAAAATCTTGCCAATCGGGAGGCTTTCCCTGCATCATTAATTAATCGGTTCATTCAAACTCAAAACAACTGTGTTGTGCGTGCTTAAGAGAGAGAGTGTGAGATCATGCAGTACCCCTCCATTTGCCAAAACAATGGCCATGATGGCAGCAATCTCCATAACCCATGACAGAGGATTCCACATAAACCCCAAGAATTTTAAAAATTTACTTTCCTGCATATTGTTTGATCAAATTAGATTATATCTTTTTTATTTTTCCATACTTGAAATTAAAATTAATTTTTCTGAATCTTAAAAAAAAGATAGAAGGTAAAATGAAAACGGAAAGAAAAAAAGAAAAAAAGGTGCCTTCTTCTCCTCTAGCTTGTTTGGGCCAAAAATTCGGAGTCTCTCCTGCCCTTCCTCACTAGTCAATCCTTGTCTTGTACATTTTAACTGTTGGAATACTTCATCAACTGGTATACTCTCCTGTGTATCATATATGCAAAGGAAACATAGTATTACTTATTCTGATTACCGCAAGCCAATTTCATTAATCAAATAGCACAGACACTAATATTAAATTTAATTCATACAAACTCAATTAACACATTTCTTTGTTATGTGAGTAGAGATTTAAGACGACCACGGATCCAATTAAGAGAGACATACATTTTCAAATACTCCTATTATAAAATAGGTATGAATTCATTCAATTTTAATCAATAAATTAACTAAAATTTCTATTTAATTATAAGACTGATTATGATTTGAAATTTTAAATGAATCGCGCACGCATATCAATTTATGCATTTGAAACTAATGTTTAAAATTCAAAATCGCAGAGAGATGGAGATATAGAGAGGTTATACCAAATCCACGTTCTCGTTCTTGATCTCTTCCAAGCTGATGCCTTTGTTTTCTGCCATTTTCACTCTGTAAAAAGCTTCAGGTTAGGATAATACATACATGCAGAGTATTATTAGATGAGTGTGGCCTCATCATAATCAACCATTTTTAATTGTGCATTACGGAAAATTGTATAATGGATTCCTTCCTCTCTTTGTTTTGTTGTGAGTAATATAGTAAAAATACGGAAATATATGTATATGTATGTATGTATATGTATATAAATATATATATATATATATATCAGTCCAGTCGGTGATCTCTCACAACCAAAGCCGGACGAACGAACAAGCGGGAGTCTTGTAGCTTAGTAGCCCAGGTCATTCGGTGAAACTGAAACCTCACTGGCGGGAGTTATATATATATATACACACACATGTATATAAGCATGTGGTTAATTTTAGTAAACTTGTTTTGTTTGCCGTACACATATTTACCGAGATCTTCATATCCCTTCCCATTTAATTATGATCATTCTTTTCCTAAATATAAGGAATGTATAGTTTTAAAAAGTACTCTACCTTACTAACAAAACTACACGAGTCTTATGCATATTACTTTCAAATTTAAAAACAGTTTTAGGGTATATATTCTTTTATAACTACATCCGTCTTGCCAACAAAAAATATATATATGCATATCGTAAAATCTTAAATTTTAAAGTCGATATAAATTCATTTATGTTTCAAAAATAATAATTGATAATCAGTAGTATTTTCAAAGGTTTCATTTTTTATTTTGTCTTTTTAATTTGTTGGGCTACATTCATTCAATGGCGAAACTTTATTTATCTCATCTCATAATTTGGTGCTCATGAAAAAGAACACCAAATGTGTGGCTAAATTATAAATCTGTAACTCTTTAGAAACTTAGTAAGTAGTAGTATAATTTAATAAGTATATATGTTGTCTTCTAAAGAGTTCAGCCAATTCCCTAGGAATTTTGTTTTTTAACCAATGTCAAATATTTTCTCCGTCACATAAAAATTGGTCTAATTTTACTTTTTAAATTTAATATACTATTTTAATCAAAAATTTATACGATTACGTAAACATAGAGAAGGATATATAGACTATTTAATCAAAATTTAGTAACCTCAAATTTATTTCCTGAGTTCAAAAGTATTATATGGAGTACATAATAATTGTTAATTTAAAAATCAACCAATTTAACTTTAAAAAGTACCCCATAAAGCATTAGTATCCTAATAGCCGGTAATGTCTACCTTTTGCAGGCTGGTTCATAGCAATGACATTACATTGGGCCATAAATTCTTTGAAAGGCTTAGTCAACGGCCCGACTGAGTTCAATTGTTCAAAAACATATTACACTTGAACTGATTTCAAAAGTCGAAATTGCACGTGATAGTTTACTTGCATAAATAAATGGATTAATTACATATTTTAATTGTAAAAACCCATTACTTAACTCTAATAAAGTTTTCAAACACGGTGAAAAAGAAAGAAGAATCAACACAAGACCTTTGGTCCGACTAGTAATGATAACTTAAGGGATTGAGCCTTGACATGCCAAGATTAAGTTAGAAGTATGTGAATTTTAATTTCTGTCAAAAAAAACACAAAACCAACTTAATATTTTGTAATGACAGAGGGGGGTGTAAGTAAGTAAGCTCATACGGTAGAGTGTCTTTAATTTTAGAATGGGAGGAGTATTGTATGTTTTGTTTAGTTTGTTTTGCAGATGGATCCAATTAAGGACAAAGGAAGTGCATGCTCTATCTTTGCCCTGCCCTGCCCTGCCCATCTTCGAGCGTGGGAAAGAGAGATTTGCATACATGCACCACCATACTAGTCTCTTTGTCGAGTCAATGTCTTGGTCTCTTAATTTAATTCCTTTCACAAGTTGAAAATCCAAATACCAATTCAAAGACTATGCGTGTATGTATGTGACAAAGGGTGGATACGCGTCTATTACATCAAGTATCATTAAATTTATAATTCGGCCCCTAAAATAATTGAACTTATAAATTGCTAAATAAACTACCTAATTGCATACAATGACGTCCCCCGAGTCATTTTATGGCATAAATTAACCGAAATACCCGACTTGACCGACAACCTATTTGGTTTTATATGATTTAACTGTATTCATATATATACGGTTTGACTTCATTAAAAAATTAAAATAATTCTAAATACAATTAACCCCAAATTAAAATACTTCTAAACACAATTCATCTCAAATAATGTTTAAGAAATAAAAAAACAATAATTAATATTGTATATAGTTAAATCATTTGCTTCCTAATTTTTTCACAATAACTCCAAGCTCTGCTTCTTCACATAACTAACTCCAACCTCCTTTCTCAAATACACCGGATCCAAATTTGAAATCACATACTCATTATAATCCAAATCATATACTAAATTTACTGATTGATTGGACAAAATTGTAAACATCATTTGCAGCTCCATTAGAATCGCGTAAGGGAGAGAATTATGAGCCACAAAATCGATTTTGTGCTTATGAAAGAATTTTTAAAGAGGACCCATTTATAGTGACCGAAAGATTCATATCAAATCATATTCTTCATCTACAACGTGTCTGTTGGTAAAATTTCTAAAAACCTCTTCTTCAACTTCATCTTATCCTTATGAGCCTTAATTTCTTCTTCTTCACCTTTCATGGAATCCCTTATGAATTTGTAATCCTAATTATTTTGAAGGTGAACTTACGAATTTAACGACACTTGGTGTAATTTTTATTTACTCCTAAATTGTATCTGGTTAAAGAGCGAGCGAGGTTGTCGACCATTATCCTAGAATGCATGGTAGACGGATTAATTATTTATCCGCTAAGAGGAAAACTACTATGATTCAGATAAATTTTAACTTTTTTTGTGTGTGATAAAGGAAAACATACCAGGAGAGAGATAAGAAAACTAGTATATTATATAACTTGGGAAATAATATTTCCACATATAATTTTGATATTTTTATATGTGTTTCTCTCTTATAAAAGTGAGACCCATCCGCTCGAAAAAATCATATGAAAATTACGTATGGAAATAGTGTTATCCTATAACTTATAGTTTACTTTGTCTGTACGAACATGAGAAAAACGAAAGACAAAAACTCTTTTTAAGGGACATTACTTCATAATTTGAACAAGAATTAATTAAGTACTGCATATTACTTCAACAGAAATATTTCATACAAATGAAGAGGATCATGGCTCCAATTGCACCCCGGGGCCCGGGCCATTGTGTGTGAGAGAGACAGAGAGATCAGATGGTAACAATTAACATTCTTGTCTCGTACGTGTCTTGTTCTCTCTCCCTATATATATATATATATATATATATATATATATATATATATATATATATATATATATATCAATTTAATTTGTCTGTCCTATATAAGTCTTACAAATTAAGAAGAGAATGTTACATATCCATGTGCATAAGATCATGCTTGCATATGGGCGCTCACATGGACACTCATTTGTTTATACAGTAATGCTACAGACACAAACTATTTTATAAACTGTTAATGTGATATACTACACCTCAGCGTATTGATCAACAAATTATTTCAATATAATTTTTGACCCCACACAATATGCTGAGGTGGAGTATGCCACATAAAATATTTATAGAATAGTTTGTGTCTCTATCATTATTCTTGTTTATATACTATTCTCTCTTTTTACATAAAGATATATATACTTTTAAGTATTTAACATGCATTTTTGTTGGTTAAACAAAAAGATATTCACATTTTTATTGATAAAATGATAATTGTGCAAAAAAGTACTCTTAAATTTATCATCATAATTTTATTATTGTATGACGTGCAATTAATGTTTTTATTTTTAAGAAAAAACGTATATAGGTTACAACTTTTACAAAGTTTTGTGGGTTTTTTATTTTTTATTTTTTATTTTTTCGTTGAGTGAAGGGAGTATTACTTGCTTAACATGCATGATACTGACTTTCCTCATGTCTGCATCATAAATTAAAGAATGGAGTAGCAAGGTACCTAAAATATAATGTGCTAATTATACAGTAGGGGCAGGCCATGCCAATTTGGATAACAATAACATGGTTGCACATGTGAAGAATTAATGGTAAAGGAGGATAATAAAAATCAAAGCCAACAACACACATACCCTTGTGCAACGAGGTTTTTTGTGCTATAAAGATATATAAAGATTCTGTTTAAAAATAAATTCAACCAAACAAAGAAAAAAATAGAGAGAGAGAAGAAAAAAATAGAGAGAGAAAATTTTAGTTTAGGCCGGTATATATATATATATATATATATATATAACCATGCACTACTATTATATAATTAAGAGCAGGCATAAATTAGTACTCTTACTTATAGTAGCTAGTATCTTAATTAGTTCAATGATAAACAGATCGATCCAACTTAATATTACTTCTGTTCCTAAAAAATTATCGTTTAAAATTTTTATATATGAATTAAAAAGTTATTTATATATATATATATATATATATATATATATATATATATGTGTGTGTGTGTGTGTGCGCGTGTGTGTGTGTGATTGTACATATAGTAGATTCAGTTACCGTAAAGTTAAGTTGGTCAATTGACCAATATAGTGCTGACACGTAAATAAAAAGATCACCTCCTAATTTATATATCAATATTATATTAATTAATTGATTAAAATTAATTTTATACCACCAATTCCCGCATATAATATATGAGGCAAAATGGGTGATGAGTGTTGCCCCACAAGAGTTGGACATGGGATTCCACGAGCAATCATTAATTTGGACTACTTTTTCCTAGTTCTTTACGTACATACATGATCATGCATGCAAGTCAAAAAAATTCCATGTTTTTTCTTCTTAATTAACCTTCCACGCGCATAAACTGTAATTTTCACTTTCCTTAACGACAAAATATATATATATATATATATATATATATATATATATATATATATATGTGTGTGTGTGTGTGTGTGTGTGTGTGTTTTACAATCAGATTGTCCGGACTAATACATTAATCCTAGCTGGGCATTTTGATGTGTGCATTATTAACTTTAAGATGGTTAATTACTCTTTTCATTGCTAAAAGAATATCGTTTTAGAAGAAAAAATTTGTTTCAATTTATTTGTCGTTTATAACTTTTTAAGAGAATAAATTATTTATTTTTTTATATCATCCCCATTTTCTCTCATTGTCCTAAAAAATTCTCCTTATATTAATAGTTTTCAATTTCTCATAAAAAAAGTGATAAAATTTCGAAAAAAATTTAATTATTACTAAATGATAATATTAAATAATTTTTTTAATCTATATACAAAAACTTAAACCACGTCCTATTAAAAACGGAGGTAGTAAACATTAACCGAAGACTATATATATCTAGTGATGAAAACTGGAGTAATTAAAGTTTTGTTTATTTACTCGTGTCCTGACTCCTGACTTGTATAATTTGACTAATATGGAGTATTTATCTCAAATTCCAAACCATCCTTTTCAAGCATATATAGTTCAGGTCTTAATAATTACTCCATAAAATTAGAGTTTTGCTATCATGTATTACAACTAATTTACATTAAATTATACTCCCTCCGTCCCAAATTAATTACTCAGTTTTGACTTTTTTAAGTCAAATTGACTATTTTTAGAATTAATAATTAAGCATATATAAATATATTTCTAAAATTATAAAAATTGGGATTAGTAATAAATTGTATATACTTTCTTTTGGTTATAATCACTTCACCTATATTTTAGCAAAAATAGTAAAAATATTAGTTTTAAAAATGGTCAATTTGACTTTAAAAAGTCAAAACTGAGCAGTTAATTTGGGACGGAGGGAGTAGTAATTATGAAACTTAATTATCAATACATAGAATCGTACTATAAAAATTATAAATGAGTCTCACTTATTATACGTCCTTTCAAAAAGATTATCACTAATATTCATTCACGCACGTGATAACAATCAAAAAATGGACATAAATGTTCCTAATATATATTATTTTTTATAAAATAATTAATGGATCAACATTTGCATGTTAATATATATCGGAGTAAATCTAGGGACCGACCGAACTTTTGTAGATAAAATCAAACAAATAAATGCGATTGTTTGATAACAGTTAAATATTTTTATTCCTTAATATAAGTCGTTTTAGAATTTCAAGTAAGCATTAATTGCTTAGTTTCCAATATTACCCTAAATATTAAATGTAACTTTGGTTCTCTCACTATTTTCTGTCTAATAAATAACAATCTCTTATTCCAATATAAGAGTAATATAGAGAATTGATATTATAGTTAATATTATACAATCGTCACCTTAATACTTGTGCATAACTCTAAAACAATCTATCTTAAGGAAGGTGTATAATTTATATGATTACTAAAATCTTTACCGATTAAAGTGAATCAGAATTGAATGGAACGACGTTAAAATGAAAACCCGTCACTTCAAGATAGATGAACTCACTAAGCAAAGCTAGTCACTAAATATTTGCTAGCATAACATGTAATCATGTATTCAACTTCGGTAAATATAAAGAAAGCTTATCAAAATAATGAAAACTTGCTATCATAAACAGAATACAGGAGGATATACACAGACTTTGCGGGAGACAAAATCAATTTGCCGGTACCTTATGTAGTTAGTTTGTCAGACACTCATAGAAAAAAGGTGACCCCACAAAAAAAAGAAAAGAAATATATACTTCATACAATTAATTAATTATACAAAGATATTAATAATGTTGACTAATATTATAAGCATGCATCTTTCTTTACTAGCAGTATTCACTGTTCAGAGTTTTGTTACAGGGACGGCATGCATAACATTTTTGGCAAAACAGGGCCAAGCGGAGAAGTGCACATGAATATATATATATATATATATATATATAGCACCAAAAAATTGACATGATTGGGTTGGTGTATTATTAACTAATTAATTAAGCTGCAAGAGAACAATAAACAATAAGCTGGGGTATTACGATTGAATACGTACATAGATCAATTAATCTTGTTGGTACTAGGATGAATAACCGTCCGGTTTCAAATTAATTCCCAACTCTAGAAAATTATAAATTTGTCACTAAGTTTATACTACTAATTATATTCAAGAGTGCAGGTACAAAAAGAAAATATGAAAGATGTAATAACATTTAAGGGCTAACATAGTGAAAAGTAAAACTAAAGGATAACTAGACAAAATAAATCATTGATCAGAAAAAAAGTGGATAATTTTCATTTTGACAAAAAGGTCGTCTACATGCATGCATGTATGCCGCTGCTTTTCTCTAGATGCAATTTCCGTTACACACACATGTTACATTATCACCTGCTGTTATTTTCAACTTATAGGCTTAATTTGTTGCATTACTTAACCCAGTTACGTTGATGTAACTTAATTTGTCAGTGATAGAGTGGCTTAATTAGTAGTATACTACTTATTTTTCCTACAAAAAATGTCACAATTAATTATTAATTTCACCCAAAAAAAAGAGTGGTCAATTGAAATAACTTCTACCAATTACCTTCAAGTATGAAATCTAGCGAGAGGAGAGGAAGTCTTAGAAAAGACAAAGATGGTGTGGATCGGAGTTGAAACGAGTATGTGGGTCAGGTAAAACTTTCGGAAGGAATAAAAAGATCCAAAGCAGCCAGCTGGAAGGGATTAGCATGCTGAGATAAAAAGCTAAGGCAGTGATCGAGGAAACTATACATATATATATATACGAGGTTGAGGGTATATGTTTTATTGACAGATCGACATTTCAAATCATGAGCTCAACATTTCCAAACCATATTCACACTCACAAATATTCCTAGCTACCTACCTACCTACCTCCTAACACATGCACTGCCGACTTTTCCTCACCAAGAATTATCTCTTTCACTAGCTTGTTTGTAATCAAAAGATATCTTCAATCTAAATGCTAGCTAGCTAGCTAGCTAAATTATTTTGGCTGCCTTGTACGTATTCAACAAAAATAATCAAGCACGTTCATATATGATCATCAAGCTCATTGGGGCCTAACTTGTGTGCTCACCTGCAGTGATAATATTAGACCAACAGTGACCACAGGATTAGCAGCATGACACCAGGGAATCAACAATTCATGTTGGAAAATTAAACAAATTAAAGCAGTGTCGTCCTTAACAAATTTAATTTGTCTGTCCCTTTTCACATACATGTTTCTTAATTAATTGGAAACTAACATTCGGTAAAGCAGGTGGTTTGGGCTTAGGCCGCGTCTCACATGGCATGGATGGAAGTCCACTACTGCTAGCAGCTAGCTTGTTCAAACCTCGTAATTATGTGTAATTAATTATATTTAAATTTGAGTTGACAAACACAGCGTCAAGATTGTTAACTAGTTCTTTGAAAACACAAAGAGAATCGCTTTTGGTCATCAAAGTACTAACTACTACAGCCACTGGCCACTGCTTTGGTTCAATATTCTTTCTAAAATTAAGGCCTAGCTACCTAGTGTATGAAAAAGATATATTATATAGAAAAGGACAAGTTACCCAAAAAAGCTTCCCAGGGAGTACTGTCAAGGACTCGAGTTGCATTGAATCTTCTAATTCTCTCAACTCTCCACTAAATTTTAATTGGCTTCTTTTTCCTTCGATTCAAACTTCTGACATGCCTTCATCAATCTTCATGAACATTAAACCAATTTGCTACCGGTCAATTTACTTGAAACGAACAAGTTAAATATAACAAGAAAGAAGGTGGCATTATACATATATATTAAAAATGTTACTACATGCATTAAATTAAATTGTGTAGCTCGCTAACTATCCATAACGGAACAAAGCTCAACAGAGCCATAATGAAGCAACTCTTGTATCATTTGCTCTATATGATCATCTTCAAGAGACTTGAACTGCTGACCACTCTCCCCTTGACCCTGCAGATTACTATCAACCCAGCTTGTTCTGTTAGTGGGACCCATTTCATCAATATTTCTTTTGGCAATGCTGTCAGCACAAGGAGATTCATGAGTTTCTTGGTGAGACTCCATGTTTACTGCAGGTTTTCTGGCCATTTGGAGAGATGTCATGTGACATCTTTGTAGTTTAGCTGTTAGAGTTGCAGATAGAAGCTTGCTTGAAGATGACTCAGATTCATCGACAGTATAGGCGAAGTTGGTACGTGCTCTTGGACCGCACATGAGCCTTGCTGCTTCGTCGTATGCTCGTGCTGCATCCTCCGCTGTCTCAAACGTGCCAAGCCATATTCTGGTCTTCCTGTGCACAAACAAAAAAATTACATTAATAAATTGTTCCTTAATTTGATTTAGTACATAATTAGATATAAAAACATTAAATAACTGTCTAGTCTAATGGTATTCGATCAAGAGAAAGATTTAGAGTAGGGAATTTACAGCAAAGGGTGGCGAATTTCGGAGACCCAAGAACCCCAATGCCTTTGACGAACTCCCCTGTATCTCTGTTGAGGTCTAGTCATGTTGATAGAGCAGAGGAAAATGACAATTTTTGAAAGTGTTTGTGATATGTCTTAGAGAGGAGAATTATGACAATATGAAATATAGAATGGGGAGTGGGGTGTGGTAGACTTGAGGGGCTTTTGTAAGCACTCTTTTCGGCCTTCAGCTGGCAATCAATATACAAATGGGCCCATGCACGGGCGTTTTCTTTTTCAAATAAGAGCTACATTTCGTTAATTGGGAAAAAAATAAATAAATGACTGTCTTTTGATGGAGTTGGGTATATATAATTATATAGGATTATTATAGGGTCATTGATGATATTGTTTATGGATAGGTGGAATGTACCTTTCTTAAGATTAAAGTTTATCATCAAGAAATATTTCTACTGTGCCATATTTGTACATGGCTCACATCACACTTGCTAAACATAGCAAACCTGCCCATATGCCGCACTGACAGGGACAATGTATATGTAAATCAGCAAGGCCCCATTCGCTCTCTCTTTTCTCTCTCTCTGTGTACGTAGCTGCTATTTTTGACCCTTATTCACCAACAAGATCACGCAATCTAACCAGTATATACAAGTATGAAACAAAGATGTTGACATCAATTACATGCATTTTGGCTCCTTCATTTACACTCAAGGTTAGGTCATTCATTTGATATATCTACCACTTGGATTGCAGATAATTTGCAGTGCACAAATATCTATCTGCTTACCAATGAATAGCAAATTTAAATAAATTCCATATGCATGCATGTTAAGTGTTTCCTAAATTGGAATTATAAGTTACATGTTTATATCCCATCAAAAGTTGGGCGATTGCAGGAAGTTGAACCCCTGCATGAGGAGCTATCTATCCCTATATATATATATATATATATATATATATATATATATATATATATATATATATATATATTGTAGCAAGCTATAAGGGGCAACAAATTTGTACGCCAATTGCATGTTTTCGGTTGAATCAAAGCTTAAAACTTTCACAGCTTAAATCAAGTAGCTAGCTATAGCTAGTGAATTAAGTTGTATATTAAGGAGTACCTAATTTGGTGGTAAAAATTAAGTAAGATGCACATGCATGCATGCATAATGTTTGAGTTTGGAGGACCACATGAAGGAGGAGGGGAAGGGGATAACAATGTTCTAGAAAATAAGGAAAAGACAACATATAGGCCATGTAACTTGTAACTACCAGCAACATGGCTTGTCTAGTCTAGACTAGACGATATACTTGCTATATTAGAAATGAGTGATGGTCATTGGTCAATGCCGCCCTTGCAATTAAAACTGATCCGGTCAGTCGGCCACTCAGTTAGTCCGTCCGTCCTCTTGTATTGCTGAAACTTAGAAGTGTAGTACAACAACGAGATATCTAGCAAACTAGACTAAAATCAAATCAAATTGACATTTTTAGAATTATATGACATGATCATGATTCGTTTTAACGGGAGAACATGCGCGCGCGCGCGCACACACACACACACACACATATATATATATATATATATAAATGGAATTATGATCCTCTCCATTTTAAATTAATTGAAAAGTCTCTATTTGGTCCAGATTTAAAATGTATTGAAATGTGGCATCATGATGACATGAAGGAGAGATGATGATGATGATAAAGAATATACAAATAATAGAGACTCTCCATTTCATTTAAAATGGAGATGATACATATGATGTAGTTCCATATTATATCACACTAAAACTAAAATTGAGATTCATCTAATAATATAATATTGAAATTATTTTACACTTTCAAGTGGTAATTAATTAAATCTACCCCGCAAAGTGCCCATCAACAGTTACACGCTTTTAATTAGAAGGTGGTAAACTCTTATACATAGAGTACTCCTCCGATCCATATATTAAAGCATAATAAAACTCCGTCCCCACCACAACCAGAAATTCTAATGATGAGCGAGTACTTATCAGCACAACTAACCTAATTGTTACTTACAATGTTCTAATACGTACGTACCTTTCTTTTTCGGGATTCCGTTACCTCTTGATATTGTATAAATTAAATATATGGGAAACTCGCCAACATATTATATATTTTTTGATATCGTTTCTGTTATTCTATTGTAGTCGTTGCATGTGTATTTGCTATATATATAATCTATGAATTTATCTACCATTGCACGCACCAACTTCTTCAATTTACTTTTTAAAATTAATATAGATTCTTTTAATTTTAATTAATTAATACAATGATGAATACTCATAGTAAACTTTATTATTTCATAATTTTTAATTGAGTTTGAAATTGTTTCAAATTTATTTTCAAAAATCAACAATGATCAAATAATCAGTTCCAAGTCATACTATTTTACTTAGTTTATACTTTTCGCATACTATAATCAGCAAATGCATAAATTTTTTTAAAGAGGTGTTACTGTAATTAATAACTGAATAGTAACATTTTTGTAAAAATCATCAAATTTAAATTCCAGTTAAAATACATAACACTCGCTGCAATATCATTAATTCCATTGGTTTCTTTTTTCTTTTTTTTAATGTCTTATTTTCTATGGTAATAATTTTATAATTAAGCACTCGTTCAAGATTTGGAAAGCTTAGAAAGGGTAAATTATATTTATATTTATATTTATATATAAGAAGACGGTAAAAGAGAGAGTCGGCGACAAATGGAAAAAGATAAGATTAGGCGTGCCATGATAATGAATATCACAAATAAAAATAAAAATGATTTGTTCCTTTCTTGACATTTACTCAATAGCTAAGCTATATATAGCCTACTTTTAAATATACTTTTAGAGGTCCTCCGTAGAATTCAAAAGTGTTGCTTCACCAATCATGTTACACGATTAGTAAAATATCAATCCACTGAGTGGGCCATAATCAGATCCCCAAATTGATTATCAACAACATCCTACTATTCCCTCCATCACTCTCAAATACATGACTAAAATTATAAATTTTCTTCTTCTTCTTCTTCTTCTTCTTCTACTTTTTTGTTTCCTTAAAAAAATGAGATAAAACACATAAAATTAAGGATAATTAAGTTATTTAGTAGAGCTTTTTTTTCACTTTTATTAATACGTGTATAGGTTGTACTTTATTCATTACACATTTTCTATAATTTTATTCAATATATAATATTTTTATAATTGTGAATAGTATAATTAAAATCAATACCGGTCAACTAATTAAATATATTGAACAGCATAGTTGTACAAAAATGAAAGTAATTTTGATGAACATGTGAATTTTTCATCAAAATTTAAATGGATGAAAATTATTTTAAATTTTTAATAGTGAAAATATTTTTTATTGTTTTTATAGGATTGATTTTAATATTATTAAATATCTATTCACATATCATGATAATAACTAATAAAATTATTAAGGTCAAAATGTATTAAATGAAATTGATGGAAACATGTAATAAAGGGCAGCCAAATCCGAAAAAATGGGGTTAACTCCTGTACGTTCGTCCAATCATTTAAGGGAAGTGAGTGATATACTGAAAAATAAAATAAAATAAAATAAAATAAAATATGCTTAAGCTACCACACTTGCCGGCTTACTTATGTGAACCCTAATTAAACTGTCACATTTCAATACATCTTAAATCTAAATCATAAATTAGAGAATTTTTATTTATTTAAAATAGAGAGAATTATATTCCACTTATGTGGTGAAAAATAATCACCAAACCATTATATTTACGAAATATATATGAATCCTGTGTCCTAAATTTACATGGACACTTTATTTGTTATTACACAAATAAAAATATGTAAAAAGTACAGCTGGCCAATATACTATTTTCCTGATGATTTTTAAGATTGAATGTAGTATCAAAAATAAAAAATTATATTCAAGTATCCCACGGACAAACATAATGTAAAAATAATTTCTAAAAAAAGATTCTCAATATGAAAAAGGGAATACTTAAAGCGAAGAAAGATTATTAGTTTGAGTCGAATGAAAATAAGACAGACATTGTGATATCTTTTTTATTTTTATTTTTATTTTTGGATAAATATATAGAAACATCAATTTTACTCTAACGTCTATTCCAATGCGCAACTTCCTGTGTCGTTTTGCCAAAATTAAAATTGCCTTCCTTTTTTTTTAAATCTTTACCAAAACAAATGAGCATCAGAATTTTTTTGGGAGCAATATTAGATCCATCTCTCTCCTTCCACACATAGACAACTTCATTTCTTAGACTCAAATTTTAGCATCAAGAAAATAAGATATGTCAAATAATCATCACAAAAAAAAAAAACTAATTTACATTTAACTCAAAAACTCACAAGTTTCATCATCATAATGTTACAGATCTACAAATATAAAACATTATATCATCAGCCCATTACAATCATAAAAGAAAAAAACTTTTATCCCCAAATTATACTAATTTGTAACTCTACAGATACTCATCTATAATCAATTGATGCTACTCTACAAAACAATAAATTAATAAATAAAAATGAATTGATTTTTAGAGAGTGTTTATTGTAGAGAAAGATCGGGAGGAAGAGCATCTCATCTTCTTGTTTCGTTATTGTTGGGGCGTGAATATTTAGGTTCGAATGATATGATGGGTCATAGTTCACATGGAGGAATTTTATAGGAATCTGTTTTGGCAGTTGAATATTTTAAGGAATCTAAGATTCCTAATTACATTTGATTTTCAACTCCTAAAAAAAGAGTCGGGACACAATCTTATTCCTATACGGGGAAGGGCTTAGAAAAGGTGGTGTGATCATTATAAATACATGGCTACACCCTCCTCATTATCAGGTACTACTTTATTTTACAGCACTAGAGTATTAAGTATTCATTATTAAACTTTATTCAGTCTGTATTTATTCTCACACCGGATTTATCCCTCAGCGACCGACCTAACCGTCAAGCTATAAGAGAGAGACAGAGAAACTGGTATGGAGAAAATGAAGAAAGTGAGTTCAAATGTGACAATTTTGCTTGTATGGAGAAAATGGGGAAAATGGGGAAAATGAGAAAGTGAGTTCATAGAGAAACTGGTATGGAGAAAAGCAAAAGTCCTGATGCTCCTCTGTTTTGGCAAAGATTAAAAAAACCAATGTGGGACTTTTGCCTTAAGTCCTGATACCCCTCTGTTTTATAAAGGCCTAAATTAATGAGTATATATATAAAGAACTGATATTTTTACATGTATTTTTAATATTTTCATATAATATCTTTCACATGAGCATACAAGTGGATCCCACTTTCATGTAAGAAGAAACCATTACTCTCCCATGCCAAAGAATGATATCCAAACTCTTATGCATTTAATTCACTCTAAAACTAGTAGAGTATCTATTAGGGTTGTTCATCGATAAAATACGACCGAACCGCAGTCTAAAGTTTGTAACGACCTACTTTTATAAAAACTTAAAATTTAGCCCAAGATTTGGTTTAAGCCCAGGGTTTTAGTCTTTAAGCCAAAAAATGTGCCCAATGGTTAAAGTAATCCAAGACTTTGTAGTCATTTAGCTACACTTATTAAAGCCAAAGTTCAGCCTAGAGACCACCAACTATTAAGGACTTCACTTAGTAGTTTTCTTATAAGGAAAACTTCCTTAAACTTTTACCAATTAACCAATGTAGGACTTGGAGACCATCAACTATTAAGGCCTTCACTTGGTAGTCTTTTTATAAAAAAAAAATTTCTTAAATTTTTATTAATCAATGTGGGACTTACAAACAACCATATATATATGTGTTCTGACAATAAGTCTCGCATTGTCTAATAAATAGTATGTCTTACCTTTATAAATAGGAGAGATCGCCAATACAAATTTCATCCAGTATCACATTGTCTAATATGTCATTTTTTGTGTTACCTCTATTTTATAAATAGATAAGACTTTAAGCTAATTCTATAAGGCTAAGGAAGAGTCTAAAAAAAGGGCTTAGACCGGTACAATCGGCTTGGTCCAGAATGACATAAACAAAGAAGCTCGTTTAACGAACCTAAGCGAGGCTGCCGATGAATGACATAAACAAAAAAGCTCGTTTAAGTAATTGGAAGGACCATCGATTCTTCGGACGCTCAACCTCGATAAGTTGCATCTTAATCCAACCAAGCACGGTATCGTTTCATCACGTTTTTACTTTCTGCTTTTTAAGTTCTCAAAGTAGTTATGAGTTGTAGTTTTCCAAAAGAAAGGAGAGGTTGTGCATAAGTCGTCAATCTGACATTGGAGTATTTTTTTTCCTCTCGAAGAAAGACCTACCCTCTATTAGTTCTCCCTCTAATAACATTGCTTCACGCTAATCAACAAGTTAAATGTGACTACCTAGTCAAAGGAACATGACTACATGAGACATATCTACCAATTAAAGATATAGTTGCATGCGGGAAATTAATCTATCCAATTAGAAAATTGTTACAAACAGCTAATATTGAGCAAAGATAATTGTTATTATATTAACTTGAAGAGTACATCATCCTATTTATACAGCTACAATTATGAACTATAACTAATATTGACAGCTGTAATTAGCATTACATCAGCACTAACAAAATACTACCTAACTGAATTACAACATGTGTTTAAATTAAATTAGCCATTTACAATTTAGCCCAAATCATCCTTAACATCCCCCCTCAAGTTGTATGTGGAAAACAAATTGTAAACACCCAACTTGGAAAGTAAAAAATGGAGTTTGTCACTAGGCAATGCTTTGGTAAAGAGATCAGCAGGTTGTTGAGTAGTAGGTAAGTAGGCTGTAGTAATGATTCTTTGCTTGAGTTTGTCTCTCACAATATGACAATCAATTTCAATATGTTTAGTCCTTTCATGAAAAACTGGATTAGCAGCAATGTGAAGAGCAGATTTGTTATCACAAAAGAGTTGAACATGAGTGAGATTAGAAACGTGAAGATCCTTTAGAAGAGCAAGCAACCATTGAACCTCACAAACAATATTTGCCATGGACCTATATTCAGACTCAGCAGAAGACCTGGACTGAGTAGATTGTTTCTTACAATAGCACACATTCTCTCTCAAAATAGCATACTCTCTCTGCTTTTCTTCTTGCAATAATAGAGCATAAGCCTGTTCAACTGTTGGAGAATTAGTCATGAGCAGAATTTGTCCCCTTACATTTGTATATGTATCATTGAGCCCCATTAAAAATTGTGTCAATATTTCATTCTGAAGGTTTTGTTCCTGAAGTGTAGAAGATCCACAATTACAGACACAAGTGCACTTAGGTACTCTAATCAAATTCTGAAGTTCGTCCCTCAAGACTTTGAACTTAGTATAATAGCCAGTAATAGACAAATTTCCTTGAGTAAGAACTGCTATATCTTTCCTTAACTGAAATAACTTTGGTCCATTAGTTTGAGTGAATCTTGTTTCTAGATCAGTCCAAATCTTATGAGCAGTTGGTGAATACACCACACTAGAAGTTATCTCAGGTGTTAAAGAATTAAGTAACCATGAAATTACCATATCATTACATCTATTCCAGTGCATCAGATATACAGAACTAGAACTAGGTTTAGGATATGTACCATTTATTATTCCTAGTTTAAGTTTAGCTGAAAGAGCTAAAGTCATAGATCGCTTCCATTGAGAGTAATTATCACCATTCAATGGTTGAGAAACTAGAATCAAACCTGGATGATCAGAAGGTTGCAAGTAAAGTGGATGACAAACATCAAGTTGCAGTCCAAGAGAAGCATTATCATATATATCAACAGGAACAGGTGCAACAGGAGCCATGCAATCAAATTGAGTGAAGCAATTTGACGAACAATTGATGTGCAAATAAGCAGATCAACAAAATTCTATTACAGAATTCTAATGGAATTTAGAAAATTGCAGATGAAGATAAATTATGCAGAAGAGAGAAAAGAGCACACGGAAGAAATACAAAAATACTATAGACAGATAAAGCTGGTTGAGACGAAGAATTTTCACTAAAGAAATGTGAATTTGTAGAAAAATAGAGATGGAGATCTGGTCACGAAGAAAGAGAAAACCCTAAAAGTTCAACTGCTTTGATACCATGTTACAAACAGATAATATTGAGCAAAAGTAATTGTTATTATATTAACTTGAAGAGTACATCATCCTATTTATACAGCTATATGAACTATAACTAATATTGACAGCTGTAATTAGCATTACATCAACACTAACAAAATACTACCTAACTGAATTACAACATGTGTTTAAATTAAATTAGCCACTTACAATTTAGCCCAAATCATCCTTAACAAAAATGCAGGACAAAATAAAAGGTTGACCCAAGTCCATGGTTAAAATCAATGAACTTTTGTTATGTTTGTTTACAATAACTATACTTGAAATATGAATATTAATCATAAGTCTTGTTTATTTTCAAATTTAAACTTGAAACTATTAGTCTAGATATTATAAAATGGCTTAATAGTATTTGAATTATAATTATAATCGATTATAATCATAAGATTAATAGTCTTAAGATTATAATCCTGAAATTTTAATTCTTACAAACAAACATAACCTTTAAGTTTAATTCAGCAGGCTTGTAAACCACCATCTTTAAAGCATGGTGAGGTCATCAAGAAATAAACTACCATTCACCATTACCCCAATTAATGACCCATGAATTTACCTATCTAACCCATTTATTATGATGAATTAGTATTAGTTATACTTTGAATTTAACTATAATTATGGTCGATTATAACTATTGAATTTATTCATATATGATGAATTAATATTAATTATACTTTGATATATTATTTTATAAATTATTTTTTATAAGAGTGTAAGTGTAGTAATAGTAGCTAACGACATACTCAATTTCATAAAAAGTGACTGGTCCCATATTCATGGAATTTTATTTGGCAAAACTAATGATTTGGCCACCGAACTTGACACCTTTTATCGAATTCACGATTAAACTTTTAATTTTTTAAATTAAGTAATTGAACTAATTAAAATTGTTAAATCGGGTCATTCTGTCAAATATGACTAACAGACGTTACACTAATATCTGACGTGGACTTAAAAAAGAAAAGGAAAAGAATAAGAAAATGACATGGCCAAGGAAAGCTGCGCGTAAATCCTGCACGTGCACATAACGCAACTCCAGCGTGTAAATCCTTCGTCTTCAAGCCGCCACTGCCATTGAATTGAATCATGGCGAGCAAGTGCAGAGCCGGCGCGTAACTCTTAATCGCCGCCTTAGCCATCAGGGACGCACCACCTCCTTGGTTTTGTAAGCAATAAAATCGAATCTGCAATACACAAACAAACAAACAAACTCAGAGATCAATCGACGCATGCAAACAAGCAAAAAAAATAGGAATATATAGTAGACAGTTAATTAAATACTTTTAAATTAATTTTAATTGTAGTATATGAAAATTCATTGACCATGCTTAGAATGTAAGAGGCTTCGATGTTGCCCGAGTTAACACAGTATTTTAAGAACCGATGTGTGATGCCCCCAAAATTAGGTATACATCACCCATCTTGGGTCGTCAAATACATGGTACAGAATACAAATATAACTTACTAATACAACTGTCGGGTACAATACGACAAAACATAACTGTGAGTTTGAATACAATTATTGTCTACTAGAGACTATACAAACTCAAAAGGAGTCCTCATTACAATTATTGTCACTCTATTTAATAGAATAGTGAGGACTACTAATACTATCATCTGGTCCATCACTCCGTTCCCCGACTCGTCCCAGCTATATTCTCATTTTCTGAAGAGAACAGTGAAAGAAAGGGTGAGCTCAACTAGCCCAGTAAGAAATATTATGACTAAGATAATGCAGAATAAATTATCATTAACCTTCAACAGTGTGAAACTGATAAAATATAACGAACATTAAGTTTAGCTGCAGCGGAACAAGTAATCCATTAAAAGAGTCAAGTAGAGAATAAAATCTACTATCTTCTATGATTTAAAAGGTTTTTCAACACTGTTATCGCTGGGACTCAGCTTAATAAAATAATTCACATCATCGAATCACCCTTGCACTACGGCCAAAGATATTCGTGTATTCATTAATGGTCATGATCATGCCAACAACTGTCCATCAACGCACTACGGGCCAATGAGGACTTTTACCACATCATTTGTAACATTACGGTCATGATTATACCGAATAATCCCTGGTCATAATCATACCAAGTCCATCTATGCACTACAGGCCACAGATGACTTTTAACATTTTATAAACATGAGGATGATGACAATGATATAAGAATTCAATAAAACAAGTTCAAGAATTAATTTATCCAAGAATTAACAACGTCCAAATTGTCAATATGATACTGCTTTGTGGAGTAAAATTCAAGAATGCTTAGAAGAATATTTTCATGAAAAGATACTGGATGAACCGCAATTATCAAGGATATTCCACAAATTTCATGGAGTATAGAAGTTAAAACTTAACCAACTGAGTATAATAAAGAATAGAATAACAAAAGAAATCACCCGGCATGCGATAGACCGCACAGACATGTTATTCCAACAGAATAATAAATAATGGAACCAGGTCCGGCGTAAACGCACAGACATGATATTCCGATAAAAAATTAAATAATGGAACCAGGTCCGATGTAAACGCACAGACATGATATTCCGACAGAATAATAAATAATGAAACCAAGTCCAGTGTAAAACACACAGACAAGATGTTCCAACAGAATAATAACAAGACAAAACCAGGTCCGGTGTAAAATACACAGACAGGATGTTCCAACAGAATAATAATAAAAACGGAACCAGGTCCGGTGTAAAACACACAGACAGGATGTTCCAACAGAATAATAGAAGAATGTCACCAAGTATAGGGTAGACCGCGTATACAGGTTATTCCAACAGAATAATAAGAAATGGAATAACAACAGTTCTCTTCATGAATAAGAAAGAATAACACCCCTTACCATTTTAAAGAAGAACTGAAATAATACTTTTCTTCTCTCTCTCTATAGTTTCTCTCTCTAGAGTTTAGTGAATTCGTAAAAAATAATGAAGGAATGAGCTGCTATTTATAGAAAAATAGAATGCATAGTAACTAATCCATGAACGGTCCAGATTGATTACTTTAATCTGACGGTCCATATTTAAAGAAAAATCTTTTAAATAAAATATAATATATTCTATTTATAGAATAACTTTAATAAAGTATTCTGTTTTATATAAAAAGATGTTTCTGTTTTATTACGTTAATAATACGAATAAAACAAAACTTCATTATCGCTAAATAATTCATATTATTAACTAACAATAATTGAATCAAACTGAGTGACTTCTCACATAAGCATTAATAATCAATACCGTGTGCTACTATGCAACTACACGTATTACTGTACTTTTACTATCGAGTAGTTCAACAGTATCAATGGTAAAACTTTCGCCGTTATTTTTAATAAAATATTTTTGTCGTTTTCTCAATCCAACAATAATTTCGTTGTGGGGTCCACCAATGATTGTGCCGTTGTACGAATATTCCCTGTTAAAACGAATATTTCCCGACCAATCGAATATTATATAACAACTTGCGTACTTTGTAAAATTTATAAATATTACCCACAACTATAACATTATATCAAATTAACTCCATAATATTCAAAAATGATATTTATAGAAAATTCATCTTTATTTATAAAAGTTGGGGTCTTATAACCTCCCCTTCTTATAAAATTTCGCCCTCGAAATTAGGATACGTACCTGGTATGTCGAAGAGGTAAGGATACCTTGACTTCATTTTAGATTCTATCTCCCAAGTCATTTCCTCAACATCGTGATTTCTCCACAAAACTTTGACTTGAGGTATAACTTTGGAGCGTAGAATATGTTCCTTCTTATCTAAGATTTGAACAGGAACCGAAAAATGAAATTTTCTTCTTTTCGTCCAAATATCTATTCTGGATACTAGCTTTGATTGTATCCATATTTTGATCATTCTTGAATTTTACTTCACTATGATAAGGTATTTTTAGACATGGATAAATCGAAATACGAATCCTTAATATTTGTTATTTTGCTTCACTGGATTCGTTTTCTTTAAAATATTTTTCATCATCCTCAGTCTTAAATGATGATATAACTGAATATCTTTAGCCTGTAGTGCAAAGATGAATAATTTCTGATGAATATCTTTGGCCCATAGTGCAAAGATGAACAGGTGTTGAGGTGAACATGACCAACTGATGGATATCTTTGGCCTGTAGTGCAAAGATGACTATTTGATTCAAGATATTTATTGATTGATGTTACAGAGATAAAATATTGATGATGGGCTTTTAAATTCATAGATAATCGTAGATTTCATTCTCTACGTAACTTCTCTATGAATTATTATTTTCCGCTGCGAATATTGAATTAAAACTTGTTGTCTATTGTATTCTATTAAATTTTTCCTTGTTGAAGACTAACGATAATTTGTTGTATATTATCTTAGTCATAATATTCTTTACTGGGCTAGTTGAGCTCACCCTTTTTCTTGTTGTTCCATTTTCTTCTCAGGAGGCGAGAATGTAGCAGGTACTAGTCGGGGTATGGAATGAAGGTTCTAGGAAGTTGTTTTAGTAGTCCTCACCATTTTTTTGTAAAATATTGTTCCAATAATTGTAATGAGGACTTATTTGAGTGTGGATATTGTCTAGATGACAATATTTGTATTTACACTCACAGTTTTTATGTTGTATTAATAAAGTTGTAGTTATTTCTGTACCATGTTATTGACGACTCAGAATAGGTGTTGTATACCTGTTTTGGGGGCGTCACACTTACAATCTCGTTTATGTACATACGAGCAAGACTTTCAAGTGTATAAGTTTCTCGTATCGGTAAGAAATGAGCAGACTTGGTCAATCTATCAACAATGACCCAAATCGCATCTGTACCTTGAGAAATCTTAGGAAGACCGGTAACGAAATCCATGGTAATGTGCTCCCACTTCCATTCTGGAATTTCAAGTGGTTGCAATGGACCTTTTGGTACTTGATGCTCCGTTTTAACTCGTTGACAAGTTAGACACCTTGAGATAAACAGCGCTATCTCTCTCTTCATATTGCTCCACCAAAATGTATGACGAAGATCATGATACATTTTGGTACTTCCAGAATGGATTGCAAACAGTGTGTTGTGCGCCTCCATCATGATTTCATACTTTAAATCAGGGTTGCTAGGAACACAAAGTCTGGAGTTGACTCGAAGTATTCCTTCTTTGTCGATTCTTGCTTCCGGCATAGCACCTTCTTGCACTTTCTTCCTCATACGCATCAGCTCCAGGTCTGTAGCTTGAGCAGCTTTAACTTTATCGATTAAAGTTGGTTCTACTCATATATTCGCCATCATCACATGGGTCCCTGGAGTCTTTAACTCTATCTCCATCCTTTGCAAGTCACACAAAATGGGCCTTTGTGTTAACAATATTGCACTCATACTTGCATATGATCTTCTACTCAATGCGTCAGCTACCACGTTCGCTTTTCCAAGATGGTATTGAATGGTATGATCATAATCTTTCAATTGTTCAAGCCAACGTCGTTGTCGCATGTTGAGTTTGTGACCCCCCCAAAATAGGTATACAACACCCATTCTGAGTCGCCAAAATACATGGTACAGAAACAACTACATCTTTACTGTTACAACATAAGAACTGTGAGTTTAAATACAAATATTGTCATCTAGACAATATCCACACTCAAATAAGTCCTCATTACAATTATTGATACATTATTTCATAAAAATGGTGAGGACTACTAAAATAACTTCTAGAACCATCATTCCATACCCCGACTAGTACTCGCTACATTCTCGACTCTTGAGAAAAATGGAACAAAAAGGAAAAGGGTGAGCTCAACTAGCCCAGTAAAGAACATTATGACTAAGATAATACAGAACAAATTATCGTTAGTCTTCAACAGGGAAAAATCTAATAGAATACAATAGACAACAAGTTTTAAATCAATAACTGCTGCGGAAACAGCAAACCATTAGAAGAGTCAAGTAGAGAATGAATTATACTATCTTCTAAGATTTAAAAGTCCATCATTAATATTTTATCCCTGTAACATCAATTAATAACCATCTTTAATCAAATATTCATCTTTGCACTACAGGCCAAAGATATTCATTTGTATCACCAGTCGGTCATATTCATCTCAACACCTGTTCATTTTTGCACTACGGGCCAAAGATATTCATCAGTTAATCATTCATCTTTGCACTACAGGCCAAAGATATTCAGTAATATCATCATTTAGGACTGAGGATGATGAAAAATATCTTAAAGAAAACGAATCCAGTGAAACAAAATAACAAATATTAAGGATTCGTATTTCGATTTATCCATGTCCAAAAATACCTTATAATTATTCATAGTGAAGTAAAATTCATGAATGATCAAAACATGGATACAATCAAAGCTAGTACCCAGAATAGATATTTTGGACGAAAAAAAGAAAATTTTATTTTTCGGTGAATAGTAACTCGTGAATAGTAACTCATGAATAGTAATCCCGGCGTGAAAAGTTCTAAATTTGATAAAAATTTCCAACCAATATTTCGGCATAATGATATTGAAGAAATAATATCATTTTCAAATAAAATAACATCCCTTACCTCGTAAAGACAGTACTTCTGGTCGGAATACCGGTATAAGGCTGAAAGAAACTTGCTCTGATGAATAGAAACTCTCAAAGTATCTAAATACTCACAAAATACACTCAATAATCTAGAGAGAGAAAGAGAGAAAACTTGTTTCTGGTGTGATTTTCAATTCTAACTTAGCTCTCTATTTATAGGAAAATGTTAGCACGCCGAAGCAGACTTAACCTGCAACCTGATGGCTTTACCTGCTACTATTTTAGCCTACCACATTTGAATAAAAATCTCAGCACATTTCTTCACCAACCAAGACTGGGGCCCACCAATTCTAGAATTTTCTACCAAAATGATAAACTCCGAAAATTCAACAATTCCTGAACCAGTCATCTCGTAAAATTCATAATAAATCATACGTTCATTTTTAACGGTTCAAAATTTGTGAACATATACTCAACTTATATATGTATAACATATCCAAAAATTACCACGATCCAACGGTCGGATTAAAAATTATAACCCCCGCAAAATATTTCAATACCCTGATTTTTAATACCTCCATTCCGACAAAAATACTGATAAAAATCTCAACATTAACTCCTTCATTTTTAACCACAAAAATATATCCCTCATTTATATCCACATAAAATAAATATTTCCTTATCATATGAATCAATAATTAATTATTCATAAATAATATTACAGAATCACATTTATGACAATCAGGCCGTTCCCTGGAAAGAGGGGGCTTTCCAATAAGGATTTCTCCTTACTGGCTCGCAATTAGATGACCAAACCTCTCCTTAGACAGAACTTTTTAGACATTGCCAATAATATTATCTAATAATATTATTCAAATAATATGAATTATTGATCTGATAATGGGAAATACTGTGTAGTGACAATTATTGAAACAACAGTAATATAAAATATCAACGCAGCAATTATTGAATCAATAAAATAAAATACTAAACAGTAATTACTGTAACCATTATTGAGTAGTGCCTTCTTACATAAGAATCAATAATTGGTGCAATACAGTGTGCTACTGTGCAACAACGCGTATTACTGTGTTTTAACCACCGGGTATTCCAACAGTATTAACGGTAACAACTACGCCGTTATTTATAAACAACTTATACTTGTCGTTTTCTTCATCCAATCGCTTTCCGTTATGGGGTCCACAAAAGACTGCGCCGTCTTACGAATATTCCCCGACAGGAAGAATATTCCACGACCAAACGAATATTCCCCGACAACAATGAATATTTTATAACCACCTGCTTATTTGAAATATTTGCGCATTTTACCCATAACCAACCTCATTAATCAATTTAACCCTTACTATTTCAAAATAATAAATAGAGGGAATTTAAATTTCATTTATTAATAATTTGGGGTCTTACAGAGTTCCTTTTGAGTGAAAAAATATTTGAGACTTTTATGATCCGTAAAGATCTCCACCTTCTCCCGATACAAGTAATGCCTCCAAATTTTAAGTGCAAAGACAACAGCTGCCAACTCTAGATCATGAGTAGGATAATTCCTCTCATATTCCTTGAGTTGTCTTGATGCATAGGCTATGACTTTTCCATGTTGCATGAGAATGCATCCCAACCCTTTGCTCGAAGCATCACTGTAGATGACAAATCCCTCCGAGCCAGATGGTATTGTTAGAACAGGTGCTGAAATGAGTCTCCTCTTGAGTTCTTGAAAACTCTTCTCACATTCTTCGCTCCAACCGAACTTTGTATCTTTCTGCGTCAGCTGAGTTAATGGAGTAGCGATTCGAGAAAATCCTTCCACGAATCTCCGATAATAACCAGCTAAACCAAGAAAGCTACGTACTTCGGTCACTGATTTAGGTTGCTCCCAGCTTTGAATAACTTCAATCTTTGCCGGGTCAACAGATATTCCACAACTTGATACTACGTGCCCAAAGAATGCTACCTCCTGCAGCCAGAACTCGCACTTCTTCAACTTAGCATAAAGCTTGTATTCACGAAGCTTTTGGAGTACCAGCCTCAAGTGTTGCTCATGATCTTCACGGCTTTTGGAATAAATAAGGATGTCATCAATAAAGACGACCACAAAGTGATCTAAATATTCCTTGAATACCCGGTTCATCATATCCATGAAGGCAGCAGGAGCATTAGTCAATCCAAAGGACATGACTAGGAATTCATAATGCCCGTACCGAGTTCTGAAAGTCGTCTTTGGAATATCCTCAGTTCTAACCTTCAGCTGATGATATCCAGAACGAAGATCGATCTTTGAAAAGAATTGTGCTCCTTGCAACTGGTCAAACAGGTCATCAATACGTGGCAATGGGTACCTATTTTTGATGGTGACATGATTCAACTCCCGATAATCAATACAAAGTCGCATACTTCCATCTTTCTTCTTCACGAATAGCACAGGAGCACCCCAAGGAGAAGTACTAGGACGAATAAAGCCAATGTCTAACAATTCCTGAAATTGGATCTTTAACTCCTGAAGTTCAATAGGAGCCATTCGATATGGGGCTTTGGAAATGGATTTTGTACCAGGTTCAAGGTCGATACAAAATTCAATTTCACGCTCTGGGGGTAGGCCAGGAAGTTCTTCAGGGAATACGTTAGGGAATTTATTAACAATAGAAATATCATTCAAAACTGACGTATTTTTATTTAGATCCGTGACATGAGCTAAGAAAGCTTGACATCCGTTTTTTAATAAATGAATAGCTTTATGGCTTGAGATGACAGCGATTGATTTTAATGATTTGGTTGCTTGAATTCGCATAATAGGTCGATTAGGAATATGAAAGCTAACAACCTTACGAAAATAATCATTTTTTGCATGATGAGTAGTTAACCAATCAATCCCTAGAATCACGTCAAATGCAAGTATTTTTAATGAAATAAGATCGACAGGTAATGTGTGGGTACCAACTTGAACCAAACAGGACTTATAAACCGTGGATGTAATGAAGGTTTCTCCCAATGGAGTTTCAACAGATAAATCAAAGTCTAATTTCTCCGGAGTCAAATTTAATCACTGAGCGCAAGTAGGAGAAATAAAAGAATGGGTAGAACCGGTATCAAATAAAATATAGACTTCGTTAGAGTTTATGATAAGCTTACCCGTGATGACCTCATTCGGGTTCCTTACTTTTTGGGAGGTCACAACAAACACTCTCCCTTGTACTACCGGTTTTGACTTTTCTGGGACGGCCTTTGGTGTCTCCATCCTGGCTGAACTTGTTTTTGGTAAACGACAAAATCGAGCTAATTGACCTTCTCTTCCACAATTATAACATGTTTTAGACGGCATCGCGCAGTTTGGACTGATGTGCCCCTCCCCTCCGCATTTAAAACATATGATAGGTGGTCGTTCTCCCTCCTTAACAACGGGTGCTGGTGCTGACGTATTTCCATCATTGTTGAATCTCCTCTTCTTGAAATGATCATTCTTATTGTTTTGACCCTGATTACTACCGAAGTGGTTACCATTTCTGGCCTGTTGATTCCCTCCACGCTTGTTGTCACCGCTTCGATGACTGCTCTCACTGGTATTATCATTTTGTCGACTGCTCTCTTTTGGTTGCGTTGACTCGTTATCGCGCTCCACTAACTGAGCCCTATTCACAACATCTGAATACAAACACAGTTTATGAGAAATAAGATGTTGACGTATCTCAGGTTTCAAACCTCGCATAAACATTCGCGTCATTCGCTCTTCCTTATCCACCAAGTGGGACGCAATCCGGGACAACTCAGCAAATTTAGCCTCATACTGCGACACGGTCATATTATTCTGCTCCAATTTGATGAACTCCACCTCCTTCATGTGACGAACATTTTCGGGAAAGTATTTGTCATTGAACAGCTCTTGGAACTTCTCCCAAGACATCTTCAGTGCGGCAGGTTGAGTACGCTTAATCGATTCCCACCAGTAATCTGCCTCTCCTCGCAACATAAAAGCGGCAAAGGGAACCTTTTGCTCCTCGGAGTATCCCAAGACATCAAATATCTTGGTAATCTGCTTTATCCACGTTTCCGCTATAAATGGTTTTGGCTCTCCCTTAAACTCCGGCGGTCCCAGCTCCTTGAACTGTTTAGCGGTGACCGTCCGAGAGTTTTCAGTGTTTTCACCTATATTTTGGACAGGAGCCGCTCTCGCCTGCTGTTGCATGAACTGCATAAAGCTTCTGAACATTCCATCATTCATCATCTGGTCAGTGTTGTTGTTTGCATGAGGATTGTCACCTTCTTGATGCACATTATCCTGATTATTGATATGTAGTGAATCAACAGTCGCCTGTGCTCCATTGCTATTCTCAACATTCTCAGATGCCATTTTTAGATATTGCCACAAAACAAAAGTTAATTGATATGTCATATATTATCCTTATATTCTGACCGACCAATAAAATACCATGCAAATAAACTTAGGTAGGTCATACTAACGAAGGAATTCCCCGTCTCTCCCCTCCTAGTTCTATTCTCACATCTTAGCCAGGGATCATATCCCTAAGCTCTGATACCAACTGTGACGCCCCCAAAATTAGGTATACATCACCCATCTTGGGTCGTCAGATACATGGTATAGAATACAAATACAACTTACTAATACAACTGTCGGGTACAATACGACAAAACATAACTGTGAGTTTGAATACAATTATTGTCTACTAGAGACTATACAAATTCAAAAGGAGTCCTCATTACAATTATTGTCACACTATTTAATAGAATAGTGAGGACTACTAATACTATCATCTGGTCCATCACTCCGTTCCCCGACTCGTCCCAGCTATATTCTCATTTTCTGAAGAGAACAGTGAAAGAAAAGGTGAGCTCAACTAGCCCAGTAAGAAATATTATGACTAAGATAATGCAGAATAAATTATCATTAACCTTCAACAGTGTTAAACTGATAAAATATAACGAACATCAAGTTTAACTGCAGCGGAACAAGCAATCCATTAAAAGAGTCAAGTAGAGAATAAAATCTACTATCTTCTATGATTTAAAAGATTTTTCAACTGTTATCGCTGGGACTCAGCTTAATAAAATAATTCACATCATCGAATCACCCTTGCACTACGGCCAAGGATATTCGTGTATTCATTAATGGTCATAATCATGCCAACAACTGTCCATCAATGCACTACGGGCCAATGAGGACTTTTACCACATCATTTGTAACACTACGGTCATGATTACACCGAATAATCCCTAGTTATAATCATACCAAGTCCATCTATGCATTACATGCCATAGATGACTTTTAACATTTTATAAACATGAGGATAATGACAATGATATAAGAATTCAATAAAACAAGTTCAAGAATTAATTTATCCAAGAATTAACAACGTCCAAATTGTCAACATGATACTGCTTTGTGGAGTAAAATTCAAGAATGCTTAGAATAATATTTTCATGAAAAGATACTGGATGAACCGCAATTATCAAGGATATTCCACAAATTTTATGGAGTATAGAAGTTAAAACTTAACCAACTGAGTATAATAAAGAATGGAATAACAAAAGAAATCACCCAGCATGCGATAGACCGCACAGACAGGTTATTCCAACAGAATAATAAATAATGGAACCAGGTCCGGCGTAAACGCACAGACAGGATATTCCGACAGAATAATAAATAATGGAACCAGGTCCGATGTAAACGCACAGACATGATATTCCGACAGAATAATAAATAATGAAACCAAGTCCGGTGTAAAACACACAGACAGAATGTTCCAACAGAATAATAACAAAAACGGAACCAGGTCCGGTGTAAAACACACAGACAGGATGTTCCAACAGAATAATAGAAGAATGTCACCAAGTATAGGGTAGACCGCGTATACAGGTTATGTAAGACCCCGAATTTTATGAAATAAAAGTATTCAATTTTTCTTATAATTACTATTCAGTAAATGGTTAAATTGATAAAAGTTTAAAGTTATGAGTGAAATATGATTTTTTTTCAAAATAAGCAAGTGGTTATAAAATAATCATTGTTGTCGGGGAATATTCGTTTGGTCGTGGAATATTCTTTCTGTCGGGGAATATTCGTACGACGGCGCAGCCATTTGTGGGCCCCATAACAGAATAACTGTCGAGTGAAGAAAATGGCAAATTTAAGTTTTTACAAATAACGGCGTAGTTGTTACCGTTAACACTGTTGGAATACCCGGTGGTTAAAATACAGTAATACGCGTTATTGCACAGTAGCACACGGTATTGCACAGTATTTTTTGAAATTATTGATTCTTACGTAAGAAGGCACTACTCAATAATTGTTACAGTAATTACTGTTCAATATTTTATTTTATTGATTCAATAATTGCTACGTTGAAATTTTATATTATTGTTGTTCAATAATTGTCACTGCACAGTATTTCCCATTATCAGATCAATAATTCATATTATTTGAATAATATTATTAGATAACATTATTGACAATGACTAGAAAGTTCTGTCTAAGGAGAGGTTTGGTCACCTAATTGCGCGCCAGTAAGGAGAAATCCTTATTGGAAAGCCCCCTCTTTCCTGGGAATGGCCTGGTTGTCATAAATGTGATTCTGTAATATTATTTGTGAATAATTAATTATTGATTCATATGATAAGAAAATATTTATTTTATGGGGATATAAATGAGGGATATATTTTTGTGGTTAAAAAATGAAGGAGTTAATGTTGAGATTTTTATCCGTATTTTTGTCGGAATGGAGGTATTAAAAATCAGGGTTTTTGAGATATTTTGTGAGGGTTATAATTTTTAATCCGACCGTTGGATCGTGGTAATTTTTGGATATGTTATACATATATAAGTTGAGTATATGTCCACAAATTTTGAACCGTTAAAAATGAACGTATGATTTGTTATGAATTTTACGAGATGACTGGTTCAGAAATTGTTGAATTTTCGGAGTTTATCATTTTGGTGGAAAATTCTAGAATTGGTGGGCCCCACTTGTGGTTGGTGAAGAAATGTGCTGAATTATATTTCAAATGTGGTGGGTGGGAATAGTAGCAGGTAAAGCCATCAGGTTGCAGGTCAAACCTACCAAAATTTTCCTATAAATAGAGGGCTAAGTTAGAATTGAAAATCACACTAGAAACATAAGTTTTCTCTCTTTCTCTCTCTAGATTATTGAGTGTATTTTGTGAGTATTTAGATACTTGGTGAGTTACTATTCATCAGTGCGAGTTTCCTTCAGCGTCATATCCGATATCCAATCAGAAGTACTGCTCTTTTGAGGTAAGGGATAGTAAGGGATAGTAAGGAATTTTAAGGGTTGTTATATTTTCCAGTTTCGTAATTTTTCTGAATTTCAAAAATTCTGGAAAAATTTGAAATGATATTTTGATGAGTTTTCTTGATTGTGTCCAAAAATGGTGATTTTTGGGATGTATAGATTGAGAGTTATGAATTTTATGAGAAAAGACTATTTTAAAAGTAACAGCTTATAATTCCTTGTGGTTAACTCTAAAATTGATGAAATTTTTATTGGGAGTACATGTATATGATAGAAGTATACTCTGTAAATTTCAAAATTTTTAGACAAAAGTACAATTTTTGATAAATGTCTAAATATTCGGCTATTTTGGCCATATGAAAAATAGTAAATGACTTTTAAAAATTCTGAGAAAAATATATGTTCAATATGGGACTATATTATGCTAAATCCCAGAAAAGAAATATTTTTGGAACTGAATTGGTATTTTTTTATGAAAATGGTCTAGTTATGAGTAAATGAATTAAATATGTTTTGTGAAGAAAGAAAATTGGAAAAATAGGATTTTATGGCTTGAGAATCCTATATGAGGTATATGCAGATTTTTGATGAGGGTTTTGGTTATTGATGATGAAATTGTAAGAGTTGGCATTTTATGATGATTAAATGCATTAATTAGTAAAGTGTAAACAATTAAAATAAATTGTTTATAAATTTAAGTAATGTTATTCTTTCAATATCATTATACCGAAATATTGGTATGGATTTTATTGTGAAATTTCTATCTTTTGTGTCGGGGTTACTATTCATGAGTTACTATTCACGATTTACTATTCATGAGTTACGAATATTACTCTTGAGATTAAAACTATATGTTGATCATATTATTTTTATCATCATATATAACATTTTTATAACCCTGATGTTGATATTCTCTTTCACTGGAGTGTAAAGATGGGTAGATTATTGGTATGATCATGACTAGGGTTCTCTTTGGCCTGTAGTGCAAAGTTGAATTGTGACTGGTATGATCATGACCATTGAATTTATAATTGAATATCTTAAGCTTAAGTGTAAAGGTGAATTGATCAACATGGTTATAATTATTGTTTATATAAATTCTGAAATGATTATATATTTCTTTGAGATATGAATATATTTGGCCTGTAGTGCAAATATGAATTGTTGATGAATATCTTTGGCATGTAGTGCAAAGATGGCCTGTTGATGAATATCTTTGGCCTGTAGTGCAAAGATGAACTGTTGTTGAATATCTTTGGCCCGTAGTGCAAAGATGGTTTGTTGATGAATATCTTTGGCCCGTAGTGCAAAGATGGATTTTTTTAGTATGATTATAAACAGGAACTGTGATATGGTATAACCATGATCTTTGATGTTTCAGGTAAAGACAGGTGATGAAAATATTCTTCGTCCTGGGTGCGAAGAAAAATTTATAGTCACAATTATGATTATGAGTTATTCATATGATTGTGGAAAGGAACTGTTGAGTGATGTTACATGGATAAAATATTGTTGGTGGATTTTTAACATGGAGAAGATAATAGACTTTATAGTCTATTTGACTCTTCTAATGGATTGCTCGTTCCGCTGCAACTATGGTTGAAAATTTTTATCTTCTACCATATATTCTAAATATCTAATTTATTGTTGATGAAGGCTATTGATAATTGAATTATCTTTAGTCATGATATTCTTTACTGAGCTAGTTGTGCTCACCCTTTTGCTTCACAATTCCTTTCAGGTAATAAGAGTGTAGCTGGGTCGAGCGGGGGTAACAAGGGAATAGAATGGTGGTCATCATTTAGTAGTTATATTTGGTGAAGAAAATAGGGTGAGGCGAACCCAACGTTGGAAGGGTGTTTTGTCACTATAATACAAGATGTCTAACGACATACAACCTCGTGTCATCATAAGACATGATTGTGCACATCCGCTTGCCGAGTATATCTACAAGCACTATCTATATAATCTTGGTGTTTGTTTGAAGTATAATTCTCAGTTAGATACAGTGGAGATAATGATAAGTCAAGAGAAGACTCACCATTGGGAAGAATATGATAGTAATCTTCTCGTTTTTCTTTGGGGTCTATTGGGTCAACCAAGGATAATTCTGTGGCCATATGATATCTATCATAACCTAGATGCGTGGCCTCCCATGTACGAAGGTTTCCTTGAGCACTTCCCAAAGATTCTAATTTCTAAAACAGTTTTTTACTATACCTTTATGTAAGGAGTTATTGTGAGGTGATGTCCACGGTTGGAACATGAGTCACATTTGGTATATATTTGTATCCAAACTCACAGCATATGTGTTGTTGTATTTTGCACGACAATTGTTGTAATAAAGTTGTAGTTATTTTCTGTACCATGTATTTGACGACTCAGAATGGGTTGGGTGGAATGAACCTATTTTGAGGTTGTCACAGGTTATTCCAACAGAATAATAAGAAATGGAATAACAACAGTTCTCTTCATGAATAAGAAAGAATAACACCCCTTATCGTTTTAAAAAAGAACTGAAATAATACTTTTCTTCTCTCTCTCTATAGTTTCTCTCTATAGTTTTTCTCTCTAGAGTTCAGTGAATTCGTAAGAAATAATGAAGGAATGAGCTGCTATTTATAGAAAAATGGAATGCATAGTAACTAATCCATGAACGGTCCAGATTGATTACTTTAATCTAACGGTCCATATTTAAAGAAAATTTTTTTAAATAAAATATAATATATTCTATTTATAGAATAACTTTAATAAAGTATTCTGTTTTATATAAAAAGATGTTTTTGTTTTATTACGTTAATAATACGAATAAAACAAAACTTCATTATCGCTAAATAATTCATATTATTAACTGACAATAATTGAATTAAACTGAGTGACTTCTCACACAAGCATTAATAATCAATACCGTGTGCTATTATGCAACCACACGTATTACTGTACTTTTATTACCGAGTAGTTCAACAGTATCAATGGTAAAACTTTCGCCGTTATTTTTAATAAAATATTTTTGTCGTTTTCTCAATCCGACAATAGTTCTGTTGTGGGGTCCACCAATGATTGTGCCGTTGTACGAATATTCCCTGTTAAAACGAATATTTCCCGACCAATCGAATATTATATAACAACTTGCGTACTTTGCAAAATTTATAAATATTACCCACAACTATAATATTATATCAAATTAACTCCATAATATTCAAAAATGATATTTATAGAAAATTCATCTTTATTTATAAAAGTTGGGGTCTTACACGATAGGCCGAGTCAGACCAATTTTTGACTCGGACAGCGAGTGTCTTTGGACCGGCTTTATGAAGAACCAGAGGATGAAGACCCAACCGGTTTAACCTTGTGCATCTGTGAGAGGAACAAGAAACATTAATGAATTTGTTACAAGGGCTTCAAAATCCATGATATATATGCTATATATAGGCGTACGTTAGGAGAATAGAGATGAAATCAGAAGGGCAACGAGCAGTGGAGCTGAGCTTGCAGAGAATAGAGATAACGATATCATCAGGTAACCCATCAAGTAGATCAGATCTTTCATGTACAAATCTTGGTTTCTTTTTGTAAACCATTTCTTCTACTTCTTTCGTACAAAGGGAAAGGGAAGAGTTTCCTTGGCCATGTCATTTTCTTATTCTTTTCCTTTTATTTTTTAAGTCCACGTCAGATATTAGTGTAACGTCTGTTAGTCATATTTGATAGAATGACCCGATTTAACAATTTTAATTAGTTCAGTTACTTAATTTGAAAAATAAAAAGTTTAATCGTGAATTCGATAAAATGTGCCAAATTCGGTTGCCAAATCATTAGTTTTGCCAATTTTATTTTGTGAGCTTCCGTTCGTGACAGATTTTATGTAGGTTTTATTGATGCAAGGTCCAACCAGGGCCTGCTATTAGGGGTGAGCATGGTGCGATTTGAAAAATTCAAAATCGTACACGAAACCGCTTGTGGTTGGTGCGGTGCGATTTTAAAGTGTGCGGTGCGGTTTTAATTGGTGCGATTTCGGTTCCAAAATCAATTGAAATAACAAAAAAGTCTAAGCCTTCAATAAAATTTAATATAAAACTTACATCGAGCAATGAACTTAGTGACAGAGTCGGCAATGGGAATGATTTTAAGTATGCTTTAAAACTAAAACATACGCTATATAAAACAACGGAAACCATATATTCGATAATAAGTAAGAATGTTTATCTAGTTCCCCAAAAATTAAAAGTATATACTGGAGATAGAATGAAATTTTATCTCGTATATTGCAGAGATGACTTATAGAATAAAATCCTAACTATACTTAATTTGAAAAATAATCTATTAAACTATTACTATTATAGCATTGACATTAATCAATCCATCAAGTGCTCGAGCCCCTCAGTTATAAGCCCCTCCAATAACGCATCAAAAAAAAGTTGAAATTTCAAAACCCAATTGCTTAATTTTTGACTCTATAACCTCTAACATCTTCTTTCAATTGGTGAAAAAATGACAATGCAAGACTGGAGTTTTCTCTGAGCGTGTTCAAGTGAAAAGTAACTTTAGAATTTACTAAAAATAATACATACATACACACACATGGTGCGGTTTCGGTTTTATGCGTGCGGTTTTGACTAGTAATCAAACTGAAACCGTAAATTTGGTTATTCAACCCAGCCAAAACTGCTACATACGCCGAAACCGTTAGTGCGGTTCGTACAGTTTTGGTGCGATTTCGGTTCCAATTTGATTACTTAATCCTTACCTGTAAGTTAGATTTATGGAAGAATATGTCCAGTTCAAAAGGCCCAACTATCTGGGAGACACATCCTATTCCAAGCCCAACTTACAGATGTATACGATCTGAAATCTGGTCAGTTTGAAGTCTTTCCCCTCCTACGGACAGAGCTTCATCAGTCTACTTAACAGTACGAGTGAGAGAACTACACAACTGTAAATCTCTAATCTACCGAGAGAGGTTCGTATGCTTCATTTTAACTACAAGTTGATTATCAATTTACTTCTTCTGCTATTAAACCATGTAATATGTTTGGATTTTAAGCTGTGCAATCGCCTTTTTTGCTTCAGATTTAGGGCTTTAGGTCCTCTTTGCTTCAGAGTTGGGGCTTTAGGTCCTTTTTGCTTATTTTTGCGTTAGATTTATGGGTTTATCACACATTGGATACTTGAATGCGGCAATTATTGTTCAAATTTCCCCCATTTTTCTGTACTGGGGAGTCGATTTGAGTTGTTGCTTGTAAAAATATGTGGCAATACCAATTTTCTTGTTTTTATAGTGTATTATCTATGAAAATCACTGTGTATCATTTTTATCAGGGGCTGTTAACGAAGAAGTACGTATTGGCACAAATAGCAACATTTTAATTGATCCAATTTAAGAATGGACATTGATAAGGGGTTGTTTAAGGCTTTTGACCCCCTTATTTCTTCGTCTCAATGCAAAAAAAGAAAAGTTGTCCTGAATGACACAGATTTTTCTTCAGCACGCAAGGTTCTGTGTGATAATGATGCTATTTTACCTACTTTGCGATCTTATGATTATTTTATGGAACCTTGCTTGGGTGAGATGGCTACTCGAGAACTCATGGATCCTGGTTATTGCAGCCGAATTCAAGGTTTCACAGTCGGAAGGATTGGTTATGGATATGCCAAATTTTCGGGGGAGACCGATGTTAGATGGCTGGATTTAAATCATATTATTAAGTTCAGTAGGCAGGAATTAATTGTATATGAAGATGAAAGTTCCAAGCCTGTGGTTGGTCAGGGCCTTAACAAGGCAGCTGAAGTAACTTTGGTGCTGCAAATAAGACCCTCCACATATAGAGAGGAGCGGCTAAGAGAATTTGTGAAGAAACTGAGGCTCCACACAGAGAGACAGGGAGCAGATTTTATTTCATTCAATCCCTCAAATGGTGAATGGAAATTCTCAGTTCACCATTTTAGCAGATTTGGTTTGACTGAAGATGACGAGGAAGATGTCACGATGGATGATGCCGCTCCAGAAGTTCAGGATCCTAATGAGATGAATGGTGGTGAGGACTCTGATATTAATGAGGAAACTGCCATAATGGATCCAACTTTGCTTTCACATTCTTTTCCTGCTCACCTTGGTCTTGATCCCGTGAAGATGAGAGAAATGCAGATGTTAATGTTTTCTGCTGAGGATGAGGAGGCTGAGGAACTTAATGGTATAATTTTGCATCATAAGCAACCCTTCTGTAAAGAATCCACGGGATCTCCTTTACAGAAGTCCTCTAGGAGGACTGTCCACAGATCTAGCGCCCTTGTTATTCGAAAGACCCCATTAGCTTTGCTAGAGTATAACCCTGGTAATTTTGGGTTGAGCTCACCTGGGTCCATTTTAATGACCCAACAGAGTAAGGGCCTACCTCCGAAGCCATCAAAAGTAGATGGTTTTAATATGGATCTCAAGAACAAAACACCACTGACAGGAAGCCACTCTCGGAATATAGTTGACGCAGCATTGTTCATGGGTAGGTCATTTCGTGTAGGATGGGGTCCTAATGGTGTCCTTGTTCACACTGGTGCACCTGTTGGTAGCAGTGATCCACCGGTAATATCTTCTGTAGTCAATTTAGAAAAGGTTGCATTTGATAAAGTGGTTAGAGATGAAAATAACAAAGTCAGTGAGAATCTTATCGATTGTTGCTTCGATTCTCTGTTAAATTTTCACAAGGAATTAAATCATGAAACAATTGAAGTCGGAGTTGGATCCTACAAGCTAAAGCTTCAGAAACTTGTTGGTGATCCTGTGTTGCTTCCAGACACTTGCAGGAGCTATATAGGAATCACCGAGGAGCAGCTAGAGGTTCCCGGATTATCTTCTTCTGCTCGTGTAGTCTTGATGCACCAAGTACTGGTATGGGAATTAATAAAAGTTCTTTTTTCCTCGAGGGAAATTAGTGTACAGCCGATCACGGTTGGAGCTGACAATGAGGAACACATGATTCATGACAGGAAGGAAAACTCTCCAGACATTGACCAGGAAGCACTTCAATTAATTCGAAGAGCTGAGTTCAGTTACTGGTTACAAGAGAGTGTTTGCCACAGGGTGCAGGAGGAGGTAAGCTCCTTGATTGAATCAAATGATTTAGTACACATATTCTTGCTCCTAACTGGGAGACAACTGGACGTGGCAGTAGAAATGTCTGCTTCTAGGGGAGATGTTAGACTGGCTTGTCTGTTGAGCCAGGCTGGTGGGTCCACTGTTAATCGTTCCAATATTGCTCGGCAGCTTGAGATTTGGCGAATTAATGGACTGGACTTCAACCTTATTGAGAAGGATAGAATAAGGCTTTTTGAGTTGCTTGCTGGTAATATTCATGGAGCTTTAGAGGACATAAATATTGACTGGAAAAGGTTTTTAGGATTATTGATGTGGTATAAGCTTCCACCAGACACCTCATTACCTATTGTTTTTCAAACTTATCAGAAGCTTCTTGATGATGGAAGGGCACCGTATCCAGTCCCAGTTTACATTGATGAAGGACCACTAGAAGAAGGAATGAAGTGGAGTCCAGAGGAACACTTTGACCTTGCATATTATCTTATGCTTCTTCATGCCAGTAGAGAAAGAAATTTTGGTGCTCTGAAGACGATGTTCAGCACTTTCACTTCAACAAAAGATCCACTTGACTATCATATGATCTGGCACCAACGTGCAATGTTAGAAGCAGTTGGAACTTTCAGTTCTAGTGATCTTCATGTTCTCGACATGGGGCTTGTTTCTCAGTTGCTGTGTCTAGGGAAATGTCATTGGGCCATCTATGTTGTACTTCACATACCCCATCGTGATGATTATCCTTATCTGCAGGCTACTCTAATCAGGGAAATCTTGTTCCAGTATTGCGAATCTTGGAGTACTCAAGAACTACAGCGCCAATTTATTGAGGACTTGGGTATCCCTCCAGCATGGTTGGATGAGGCTTTGGTGAGTATTTTTCACATGTCATGGTTTTGCACAATTTAATTTTCCCATTTATAGGAATGCTCTTTACTTTAAGTTGGCTTGCTTTTTGTTAATGGGATGTGGTAGAGTATGTGGTCATCTATAGTGTGTAGTTCTCATCTATCCCATTTGAATATGTGTTTAATCATATTGGAGGTACTTAAGGTTTTAGTCCGCCTGAGAAGACTAATTTTTTTAATCTAAACTTTCCATGTACAAGTTGTAGCCAGATGTTAGTTATAACTGTCAGTTATAATAAAATTGAGCTCTTGACCTATCGTTGGCTTTTTGCTTTCTGATTTGATTGCATTTTTGCATTTGCAGGCAGTATATTTCAATTATTATGGAGATCTCTCCAAAGCTCTTGAACACTTTCTCCAGTGTGCAAATTGGCAAAAAGCACATTCAATTTTTATAACTTCAGTTGTTCATTCCTTATACTTGTCAGGTAAGTTCTAACTTCCATATGTATGCCATATTGATGTTAATTCTTCCAGTTGCTGAGACTACATCAATGTTTATGCTTTATGTGGATTTGCTGAAAGAAATTTCAACATTGCATTGCTGATAGATGGCAAATATCTTATAGTCGGCAACATATGCTGCCAAGAGAATAATATGCATATACATTTATGTTATAGACACTAAACTATAATTAGAAGTGATAGACTGGGGTTTCCTATCATATTGACTGGGGATAATAAACTTGCAAATTCAAATGCTAAAATGGATTAGATTGGGATTCTAATACTCTGCTAAAAAGGAGTCAACTTGAAACAAGAATTTGAGGTGAGCATGTTCCCTCGTGTTAAGTCACAAGACTCGCAACTAACTAAACCAAATACCAAGATGTTAGTATAATTCATTATTGTGCAAGTACGAGTTGAGTCAATATTTTAATACATTTTAACATATTATATCTGTTGAGTCAATAATTCTAGTACTCCCTCCGTCCCTCAAAAACTGGCTTTGTTTGACTTTTTAAGTCAAATTGACTATTTTTGTAATCAAAATTTATGCTATTATCTTTTAAATATAGGTGCAATAATTATAACTATTAAGAAACTACATAGAATTTACTATTACTTCCAATTTTCTTGAGTTTGAAAATATAAATAAATATGCTTAATTTTTAGTTCAAAAATTAGTCAAATTTTGACTAGAAAAATCAATCTAAGCCGTTTTTTGAGGGATGGAGGGAGTGCATTTTAACACATTATATATTTATTAGGTAATAAGTTAGGTTGAAGCAAAACAATGCCAATTTTTTAAGACTTGTTTTAGTATGTGACACAAATTTTAAGATTTACTGATATTTAAATATTATTTTTTTAAATATCAGAGTCTGGTTAGCAGTTTACTTCAAATCACGCCACTCTCAATAGTCTGGTAGTATTTATATTAACATTGTTGTGCAGCAAAGCACTCAGAGATATGGAGGCTTGCGATTTCAATGGAAGAGCACAAGTCAGAAATTGAAGATTGGGACTTGGGTGCTGGAATTTATATTTCCTTTTATCTATTAATAAGTTCCTTGGAGGAAGACAATGATACCATTAATGAACTGGTATGATAATTCTTTCAAACATTTTCTAGGTTGTAAAAATGATTGCAGGGTACTGTTAACATTTTAATTTTCTGTTCCTTAAATTCTGAGCTCTGTTGTGATAGGCTACAGATTGAACTGGCTTCCAAAGAAGGAAAAATGTTCATACATGGATACATGTAGGCAATGCCACCTAAGCACCATGCCATTTAGGTTTGCTCGACACGTAGACTAGGCCAGCTGCTCTATATTCTATAGTTAGTATCCATTGCACATGTTGTATTATGATAGACATTTGCTGAAAGGAGCAAACGTCCCTTGAACCATCACAGAAAAGAATGAAAAGAGCTAAAGGGACAAAATTTCCCCTCATATCACTGATACTACCTATAGTTATCCAGGTGTGTGGGATCAATGAAAGTGAACATTAATTAGCATGGTGATGTACAGTAATTTCTACTACCCACCAAATAAAGGAGGAAATGGTTTAAATCTATGGTTTTAAGCTAGTAGTCATGCCATCATCTTTACACAACAATTACATAACAATTAATTAACCTAACTTTTGTTGAGGTTATATGCGAAATAGTCCCCTGCTCATTTCTCCCTTTCCCTTAATGTTTTCAATACAGACTACCTTGTTAGTATTTCTGGGATGATATGTTGGGTTTGAGCTTTGATTCCCTAATAGACTAGCTCAGGCTGCGTGTAGATCTCATAATCCTAGATCAAAGCAGATATGCTTTGATGCTGTTGCAAGTCTAGGGAACTGATGTCATTTTCTTATAACATTGGGAAATTGAAGGCCTAATTTTATGATATACTATTTCTGTTCAGATATAATAAGAAGAATGTAATTAGGAAGCAGAAAGAACATCAGAGGTGGATGAAAGCATTCCAGTGATGGTTACGAAAAAAGTGAAAAATGCATGCTCTTAATAAACAACCCCTCAATTCCTATGGCTGGAAAGCTTCCATCTCCAACACCCATAGGGATGCTAAAATAAACAACATATTCCAATAAAACGCTATAGAGATATATTTATCTGAGACGATCCTTGCATTTGTGCCTAAATATCTCAAAGAATAGAATTGATGTTCTGCAGATACTTCAGTGGTCACCTTTCGAGAGAGAGCATTGACTTGGGAGGCAAACAGTGCACATCGCCATAAATTTTTATCATCCTTCCTTCTTCCAAAACTTCTAAATCTAATCTCCAGAAAACTATCAAAAGAAGAAGGGCAATCTCAATCCTTGTCAAACAGCTCAAACAACAAACTCCATAATTTACTCACCAAGAATCAATGAACGAAATAATAAGCATGAGATTCTGAGTTACGCATACATATAAGCAAAAATATCCGGAATAGTCCAAGCTGTTCATGTTATTAGACTTTTTAGCACAGCAAACCATACAAACAAGGATGAAGCCAGAATTTTTTTTCCTGGGGGAGGCGGGGAAAGCCAAGAATAATTCGGTGGAGGATTCAGGGTAAGAGGCCCTAATCCAAATTTTACGGGAAATTTTGTATTTTTTACTTGAATTAGGATTAACTTGTATTGCTGACTTGTAGTATATAAGGACCTCTATAGTACAAAGACTCTGGAGCAAAGAGAGGCTCTAAAATGTGATCTTCGTATCATGGTACTCTGAAAATGGGAAGAGTGATATTTACGGATTTGCCTATGCTTTAAATTAACTTAAAAAAAGAAAAGCAAAATGACTCTTATATTTGAAACAGAGGGTACTTTCTTCTTTTTTAAAAGAGTATTACACATATATTTAATTTTTTCCCCATAAATCTTGCGAAGCATGCAGTGAAAATATCAAAAATTTGCAGGCTTTAATCGCCGCATACAAATAGCCTTAGTTTTAGAGGGAATCTTAGCCTTCCAAATATAGGTGTTGAGAGGGAACTGAATAACATGCTGATGAGAAATATGATACCGAAAATGTGAAGTGAAGGTAAATTTTCCTGAGGGTTCCATAGACAAGAAGAAAAAGAATGAAGAAAGAACTCTATCATTAAGGTTTCGGAAAAAGTAAAAATCCCAAGAGAGCCTACACTCCTAGTTAGTTTTGTTTGGATAGGTAAGTTTTGGCCCCAAGTATGTGATTTGGAACCAACAACCTTGAGGTAAAGTTTAATCACCATTATAACAATGAAACTCAATAGAGGAGTTTTATGCTAACGAAAAAGTCTAGGAAAATCAACCTTAAACAGAACATCCCCTAGCCAATGTTTCTCTTATTACCTTATGAGGTTCTCATTCCCTAAGTGGTAGCTGTCCAACAGCAAAAAAGAGTCTAATCTTTGTAAAATAAACTTCTAAGGTCTCAAATGATTACTAAACAATTCGTGATATTTGCATCCCATCTATTCCTATGAAGGCCAAACTTGTTTCTGATAGGCTGCGCCAAAGAGCGTTCGGCCCCAAAGGAAAACGGGAAAGCTACTTACTAGGAACAAATTTCTAGACACAAGATTCCCCAAGCCTAAACTTCCCCCTCCCTAGAACGGGGAACAACATCCCAAGCCTCCAGATATTATTGATATCATATTGATAGTCACTAGTCATTCCTTTAACTTCTATACTTAACATTGATGAACATTTATTTTCTCGTGCAGGATTCTCTAGAGAGCAAAAACAATTATTGTCGAGACTTATTGGGTCGCTTAAATGAGTCTTTGGCAAAGTATGGTAGCAAATTACCTGTTGATGCAAGGTATAACTACTTATCGGTTATCACTTTGTTCATGGAAAAGCCTGCAATTTAATATCTATATAACAATCTTCTATGGCCTTTTTATCTTAAGTTTCCTATATTCTTTTCGTTTTATGATTTTTTGTACTTATATCATGCTCCTTAAGACTTTAAGTAGTTACTCTTTCAATTATACTTCACTTGGTTGATTGACCTTCTCCATAAAATCACTAAACAGTAGTATTGCAACTCCTATCTTAAAACTTGAACCAACATCTTGTTTAATTTAGACTTCATAGTATTTGTCCCTCCCGAGTAGAAGTGATGCTTTTGTATTTTCTATGACGAGATTGATGAGATGAGGATTTACTCTTTTTGCTGATTAATTTATTTGACAGCCATATCTAAAGATTTCTCATCCATTTAGTATAAGAACGTCTGTTTTTGTTTCCAGTTCCATGTTGTGTGACCGCTCAACCACTTCAGGTGTGGGTTGTGTGTTCTATCAGATGTTTGCTATTAGGCTATTAGTGCCTGTGAAGAACCAAATTTTCTCTTCATCCTCTTTTATTCTGTATTATATAGTGCTACAAAGTGATATCAGTTTTGATATTTTTAGTTATTAGTACTCTTTGTTTATTCTGTTTAATGTCTTCGCATCTATTTGTTTTGATTCATGCACCAATAGTATACGTGTGTTTATTCTGTTGCACTCAATGAAGTTCTGTTATGTGCATTACCATCAAAAATCTTATTCAGTTTTCAGGTGCTGCTAACTTATCCTAACAAAAACAATTTGTAAAACAAACCTTTCATACGTTTTTATGCTGTGATAACTATATTTCTGTCTTTTGAGTTTTTTTATTGGCTCTTTTACTATTGAAACATTCACTTACAAGCTATTTAATTAATTTTTAGAGTGGCATACTCAAAGATGGCCGAGGAGGTTTGCAATTTGCTTCTAGCTGATAGTGGTGAGGGTTCAACATATGAGATTCAGTTAAGCTGCATTGACACTGTTTTTAGCGCCCCCATCCCTGAGAACCTTAGGTCTTGTTATTTGGAGGATGCTGTATCACTTTTTACAAGTTATCTTTCAGAGGCAGCCTCATAGCCTCTCTCTTCTATCTTCTCTCTTCTCTCTTCAAGACACAAATTACCTTGTCTTTCAACAGTGATTGGAGCTTATGGTTGCGGTTCTAACAACTCAGCACAGTCGAGTGCTGTTGATGATGACAGCTCGACTATCATGCATCATTTTCTCCCTTGTATTTTTTTTTTCTTTTTCTTTTCATCAATTTTGTGGTATATGTTTGTGTAAGTTGAGTTTCTTTAGTTTTTGTCTACTGTGCTTTATTCATTAGTCTCTGTCAAAAACACCCATCGAGTTTGTCTGTTAAAGGGCTGTTTCATTGGATTTGAGGTGGTTCAGTGTTTAAGTAGATCAGAAATTGAATGAACTGATCTATAACGCCCAGATTTTATTGTAGACAGACGTATAATTAGCTGCATGTGCATGTGGGTTTACGCCAGTACAAATTTTAAGTCTTTGAATTTTTACTGTGAAACATGTGTTTGCAATTTTATCATTTTGGAATTTAAGACAAATGGGTCTAGTCATGAGGCCTTGAAGTTTGCTGTTCCTCCGTCTTAAAATGATTTTATTTTTATTTTATATTTTTAAAGACAAATGGGTGTATAGTCCTGAGGCCTCTAGTAAACAGTTTTATAGTTTAAGTTGCTGAATTAATTCATAGTCAATATGAATTAATTAAATTAGTATAATTATTATTGAGTAAATAAAAAATATTGCTAATTGTTTCATTTAAAATTTAAAATATTAATATTTGAACTTTTAATGTCACTCACAAGCGTAGCACTAATTTAAAAATTTGTGAGCAAGTGCACATCAAATTTACATACTCCGAATTTTTTCTTGAGAATGGTTATATATTGTATGGAAATAATTGTTTTCTGTTTAGGTGGAAAAAAGAGAGCAAAAAAAGAGTAACATTTGGCAAGAGCGTATTGGATAAAGGTGTAATGGAGAGTGCGAATTTAATAGGGTAATCTTAAGAGTAGTGTTATAGACAAATTATTTTATAAACTGTTGATGTGGTATATTTCACTTCAGCGTATTGATCAACAAATTATTTTAATGTAGTCTTCGGTCCTATACAATATGTTGAGGTGGAGTATTTATAAAATAGTTTATGTCTCTAGTATTATTCTAATCTTAATTGAGTTATCCAAATATATATATATATATATATATATATATATATATATATATATATGTGTGTGTGTGTGTGTGTGTGCGCCACAAATTTTAACAACTAATTATTTACGAATCGAACTAGATAATTTTTTGAGATATAGAGATTAGCGGGCTATAGCGGTAATTTTCTATGGGATAGAAAAAATTGTTGTAACAGTCAATTCTTTTTTAGTTCACTTTTCGTAATATATGAACGATCACGATAATAATGATAGGTTGATAATATAGGTAGAGTAGAGACGGACGGACGGAGCCCTGTTTTGGTTGTACTTGAAACAAATCAAATCAAATCAAATCAAACAGGGGTAGAAGAAGTGTATGTAAAACTCACGAGTCAGTCGGTTGGTACCGTACGCTGTAGGCATCCAAATTCCAGTCAGAATCAGAAACCTTCTCTCTCTCTCAAACTCGGCGGCTCTGCAAAATTTCGTTCGCTCGGACGCCAAAATAAATTCATAATTAAATTATTTATCTGTCTCTTCAAAATTTTTCTTTTAGATTTTTTCAAGATGCCTCGCGCTTCATCCAGGAAAGGAACAACAAATACTTCTTCTACGTCCAACAATTCCTCAGCTGGCGATCTATTTCGATCTGGTACTTGATTGATTTCTATCTTGTTTATACTTAAACTTGATCTCTCTGTAATTATTGTCAAACTCAGATGTTTCTTTTGGTTTTACTTTTAAATTTTTATTCAATACTTGATGATTTCGTTGTTGGTGATTCACAAGTATGAAATTCGAATTGCAAGTTGGGATTCTCTTTTTGAAAAGCAAAAATACCTCTAAAGTTGAACCCTTTAACTATTTGCTGACGGAAGAAAATATCACACAAATATTTTTGATATTGAAACAAGTTTCTATTACCATCTTGCTATTAATAAAAACAGATAATGTGCTGTTTATTCTAATCCCTAGATTTCCTCTGATGAGTGACGCCATATGAAAATGTTAAAATCGTAGTTTAGTAGAGTCAAAATTGTTGTCGAAGACATGACACGGGTGAGCCCTGTCCTTAAGTTCTTTATCTCCCCCACCACGATCGGTTTGTTACGGCGGGTTGCAGACGATATACCTTCAGGATATATGTCAAGCCTTAGTGAATAATCCGTTATAGCAAATTCACAGAAAATTCCAATTGAACACTACTTTGTAGTAGTTATTTGTTTGTAAGAAGAATTGGAGAAGATCAAAAGGAGAGAAAAAACATGTGCACAAACTTTCTTGTAACTTATATGTTTTTTATATGCATATATCTTATCTTATGTATATATATCAACATATATACATACATATATGTAAGTTACATAAAATACTATTTAATTCTATATTTAACCATACTTAGTAATAATTAGGAGTTAAATAGAATTTGAATAGTCTCATTATTTTCCTTTTGTTCCAAAAAATAAAATAAAATTGACTTCTATTAAATGCAACTAAGGAAAAATAGTTTTTATCAAACAATTTTGCACCTTATTAAATGTCTCACTATAGACACTAATTAAATGATTTCTACACAAATCAAATAAAATTCTCTTTTATTCTCCACGTAGAGGACATTAATTTACACCTTTTATACTTACTTAAATTATGTCCACAGATGAGTTTTATCAAACTTAAATATGACATATTATAAGTCACAAAAGTATAAAATAAGGTGCAATATATAACATTCCTCCACTTGTTTGGAAAAACTATTTTTCATCCAAACAGCTTCCTATCAAACAACTCCAAGGCATGTGTGCATAAAAGAGGGTGTGACGAACATTGAACCTTACCTTAGTGTAAACGACTCAAAGTCACATCGAAGTTGAAGGTGTCCGTAGATTGAACCTCTACTTCTATATAATATGACCGGAATTGTCACACACACAAAATTCTTCTTCCATGGTGAGTATTCTCAATTGCTTTGCGCTAATATGGCCATGCGCAATACCCTGTTTCATGAACCTCTAAGAGAGTAAACCACAACCCTCTATAAGAAGCGGCTCCACTTCTAGTTCATATAAGCAAAGTGTTTCACATGTGTTTCTGTTGCTAAGAACACAACAACTTTATTAAGAGTATAACTTAGCCTCAGTCGTGCAATAGACATTACTATCTTAAACTACATATGGAACCACATCGATAGTAACACATTCAGCAATTATGACTTGTTTTTCCCATTGAACCTATAAACTAGGGGTAACCTAGGAATAGGTTGGGTTCTCATCACCCCTAACTCAAAGTGATTTAAGTTCCATATCACAAGTAGTTAAACTTACTAAGATATCGTCAAAGTCTTAGTAAAAAGATAAGTCAAGTCGTCACTTGGCTTCCTCGTAGATAAATATTATAATACCTTCTTGTATCAATTATCTAACAAAAATTAAATTATGTCTATGACCAACATGTCAAGACTTACCATTAAAGGTAATCTCATATGCTCTATACAAAATAATTTCATTATCACATCATAATGAACTAAGCAATGGAAGTGGCCACAATTTGATGTTTTAACAACAAATTTCGATTCCATTTGCTTTCTCCATCATATAAAACAATAGAATTACTTGCTACTCCAAGTAAATTATTCCCTCACTAAGGGTAATAATATATCCACCTACTTGTAAAAATATAATTATATATTCACCTACTTGTGAATATTTTCATACTATTCAAGATCACCACCAGTTATGAATCCAAGATTAATAATTTGTACTACATAAAAAATTTCACTAACACAATATTGTGAAATAGGAGGCTTTAGACTAGGCTGCAATTAATGTTTTAACAAATACCCTAATCTATTAAACTTCCCTCATAAATAATAACATTAGATTCATATTGTGAAATGGTAAATATTCATTTGTTTCTTACTCATCTAAGAAACAAAATCCAAGATTGAGTGAAAATTCACCTACTTGTAAATTTATAATTTTCCTGACTAAAATATAAGTGTGACACTTATGTGATCTATTAAAACATTGAGAGATCTAACAAAAATCAATGAACATCATTAGTATACTAAGTTTAAAACTGTATGTAATATCTGATCTCGTGCATTGCATATCAAACACAAGGCTCCCACTAACGAATGTGTACTTCAGCTTTATAATAGCTATATCAGAATTAACTTTTAGTGTACCACTATTATTAAAGAATTATTAAATTCTTCAATCTCAAGGTATATCAAACTTAGTTTAGTATAACCTCTCAATACAATTTAATTGGTTTAGTTGGAATCCTCACTATGTTTTCACATAATATAAGATAACATCTATTTTACAAGTCTTTCAACATTAAAACAAAAATAGATATTTCTTAAACTCGTTTACGTTAACAATACTATGTAAAATAATCAACATATCATTAATATACACAAAAACTATCACATTATAGTTATACAATTATATTGTTAGTATAAACATATAAATAATTCTATATCCGATAGAATCTCAAGGTTAATATGCACATATTATCACCTAATATGTATCCACTTGAATATTTATAACTTAGTTTCAATCTCACTATTGAACTAAATCACAATAAATATTTTGGATCATATTTAGGCTAATAAAATAGGTATTTTATTTACCAAATTATTATATTGATTTCCTTCACGAATTTAATATTGTTCCTTCTAGCTATAGGTTCAACTTATAACTTTCTAGGACCTTAGAGACTTAATTAAGTAAAATAAGTTCACATTTCAATATTATTCAAAAGTTTGTGTTTCAAATACTTTCATTTCATAAGACTACACAATCAAATTAAATTTCGTAACATGAAATCCATAAACCTTACTATTTCTTACATAAATAAAATTATGCTCCAAATAGTTCAAAGGCCAAATTTAGTTTATTAATAAAAATTTTAAAGAATCACCCCCACACTTTTAAATAATTGAAATCTCATTGAATAATTTCACTTCACAATATTATGCTCACCACTTAAAATAAATTTTAGATTAATTGACATTTTATGTGACAATGTTCCTATAAATATTACTTCCACGTGAGAATATTGAGGAACACTTTTCAAAACAAAAATAAGTTCTTGTATATTTTATGTATTAGTTATTCATATATAGATTGCTTCAACATAAGAATCTTTTAGAATAACCCCACATAAGAAAACAAGCTCTTATTTTCTGAATTACATAAAATTTCAAATCAAAAAATTATTTAACATGAGAACTTAAAATTATACATGTACATTTTTCAAGTATACCAACATGTAACACTTGACTCTATGTAAATAGTATAAAATTCATTATATACAAATTATAGCACAGTTCATCATATTGCACAAATTTATTTATATATAAATAATAAAATATAAAAATTTATATTTACTTTTTAAGAAATTAATTTATCACAAACAAAATTAATTTATGTAGAAAACAAATAAAATTTACACACATGATGAATTAGTATATCCTCAAGTGTTTTCTTATCCCAACTTAGACATGAAATACCATAAACACTATATCTTTTGAAAATTATAAATATAGAATTCAAGACAATTATCATAATAGTATGAAATACTTAAACTTCACTATATTTATAAAAAGTCAAAAAATAAAATATTTACCTCAATTAGAATATACAAAATTCATATAATCACATTAAAATTTACTACTTCTTGGATAAGTACACATAAAAATAAATCAACATATACCAATTATGATTATCCCAAAAACACTGCGAATATCATTTCTAAGTATTTTTTCAACATCAAAATCATATTGTATACAAGATTTACTCAACCAAATCTACTTCTACAATATCTCTTCTAACTATTAGTTGATAATTAATTTATTATCCACAAACAAAGCAATCTATTCAAAATTCATGCATACAAATACCAAGTAATATTACACACTAAATATTACCTCAAACTTTCTATGCATAATTTTGTTCAAGAAGAACATAAATTTACTTTATTCTCAAAATAAATTAATTTAAAACTAATTTGTTATGCATAGAGACAAGTAAACGTCTCAAATTTTACTACAACTTTCTCATAATAAATTAATCTCAAAAAAAAATAATTGTCTCAAATTTCATACATACATATATACATCGTAATATTTTATCTACTCATAAAATATTATAAACAAAATATATATGCATAAAATTAAATTTATTTCATCATGAACAAAAATTTAATTATTTTTCTTATCCGACAAAACTAATTAATTAATTTATTACAACAAAATATAGGTAAAATAATACTCAAACATACAATATAATCTACACATGATATAATACATAAAACATATACTTTCAAGTATATACACATACAAAGTGATACACAATTATCATTTATAAAAATAAAGGCTAATGTTAAAAAACACACCTTTTGGAATTAAATCCGAAGGACATAATCTCTTCAGAAAGATTTCTAAGCATCAACATTTGGTGTTTTTCCATGATGACTCTTCATCTTCTCCACATCAATTTACAAACATGTAAATTGTAAATCTTTTTCACTTTCCTTTTTCTCCACAATCCATCTTCTAACAGGAATTATCAATAAAAATAATTAGCTTAATATCTCAATATATTACTAATTATCATAAAAACTCCATTGATAAAATAGATACAAGAAAAATGGCACTTATCTTTGAAAACCATGTTGTCTTCCATCTCACCAAAATCATGACTAACAAATACGATAAAGACCTTATGCTTGTTAAAATCGAAGTTTAGTAGAGTCAAATTTGTTGTTGAAGACATGACACGGGTGATCCCTGTCCTTAAGGTCTTTATCGCCCCTACTACGATCGGTTTGCTATGGCATGGGTTGCAGACGTTATACCTCCAGGATATATGTCAAGCCTTAGTGAATAATCCGTTATAGTAAATTCACAGAAAATTCCAATTGAACACTATTTTGTAGTAGTTATTTGTTTGTAAGAAGAATTGGAGAAGATCAAAAGGAGAGAAAAAACATGTGCACAAACTTGCTTGTAACTTATATGTTTTTTGTATGCATATATCTTATCTTATGTATATATATCAACATATATACATACATATATGTAAGTTACATAAAATACTATTTAATTCTATATTTAACCATACTTGGTAATACTAAATATGTAAGGTACATATATGTAATCATACTTAGTAATACTTAGTAATAATTAGGAGTTAAATAGAATTTGAATAATCTCATTATTTTCCTTTTGTTCCAAAGAATAAAATAAAATAGACTTCTATTAAATGGAACTAAGGAAAAATAGTTTTTATCAAATAATTTTGCACCTTATTAAATGTCGCACTATAAACACTAATCAAATGATTTCTACACAAATCAAATAAAATTCTCTTTTATTCTCCACGTAGAGGACATTAATTTACACCTTTTATACTTATTTAAATTATGTCCACAGATGAGTTTTATCAAACTAAAATATGACATATTATAAGTCACAAAAGTATAAAATAAGGTGCAATATATAACAGAAAATTTCTAGTTCTCTACTATTAAGAATTCAACAATGGCTAGTGTTCAATTTCCTTTTGTTTTATCAAAACTCTGGTTTGATATCTACTCCATCCACATCATTTTTTTAAGTTATTCTTTTGTAATTACTTTTGTAATTTCTTATTATTTTCGGTTTCATATATACCTATATTATAACATTATATGCGTTGGAAAACTTAGTCATAAATGAGTATATTCTACCAGGAAATTATGTCAAATGTCTATTCTGATGAACCTTATATGTCACCAGATTATCTGATGTATCCAGCGTATTGTAAATCAGATATATGGGTTGGGCATGTACACCAATTTATGTTTCTCCGGTGTAATCAAGACCTTGTGTGTTTCAATAGCTTTGGTCTACTTTCTTTTCTATACAAGTAGTTTCTTCTACTTTCTTTGTAAGCCATATGTTAACTTTTCCTGAGTACTCGTTCGTCTCTCTACTCATTATTATGGGCAACTTTCATTTTTAAGCTACCGGGAAAGCTGCTAGCAAAGAATTGGAGCGAATTGATCAACTATTCTATTCTTATGCAAATAATTCATCAGCTGTGATTGAGTAAGTGTCCATGTTATGTATGGAACATAACTTACTAAATTCTATTTGCAAATTAGAAAGCATTGGTTGCAAGTTTCAAAATCAAATGCATGTATGTTTTTGGTAGTCTTCTTCTTGTCCCCCGAAATGAAGTACCTTTACCGTCATCGCATATGCATCCTCTCTTTTTTTTGCCCTTCCCCTTTTCATAGGACTAGCCTTCTAGTTCAAGTATTTTTGCCCTTCCCCTTTTCATATGACTTGCCTTCTAGTTCTAGTCTGGATGGCTAAAGGGGTAATAATGGTGGAAAAGGTTCTAAGCTGATTCTGGTTCAGGTAGAGTTTGGCAATTAATATCATCCATCCTTGCTGATTATGCTGGCACATAAATTTACATCGTAACAATAAGATTCTGTGCTTGTGCCACATGAAAAGGGATTATTGATACTATTATTCGTTATTGAGAGTTATTCCTATTGATTACTATCGATTTTCACTATTATGCGGTTGAGAGTCCTATGAAATGTGGAGTGGAGTTTCATCCTAGTTGCAATTTTCATTGTTTTCCAAATTTCTAAATTCACGCTTTCAGAATCTTGTTGTGCATCACTTATGCTTTCAAAAATGGAAATGGTAATTATTTGATTATCAAGTCTGTTGCATGAATAATTCCCTCGAAGTCATAGTTCAAAGTATCGGCCGATACACTGAAATATCGGCATATCGGTTGATGTCGAATCGTAACCCTGACACGAATTGCAAAATTAGGAATTATTCATGTAAAGGATAATTTTTGGCAAAATTTTGGCAACTCAACGTAACGTAAGGTTTTGAACCAAATAAAGGAGACATCACGACGTAAAGGAGACATCACTCGGACGAAATCACGGCGTATCTATATAACACCTAATTAAGTATAACTTTAAAAAATAAATCATAAAAATATACTTAATATATAATTAGTTGAGCTAAATTGTACTTCAATTATCATTAAATTGTACCTATATAGTACCTAGTTAAGTACAACATGCACTTAAAATATACTTGGTGCATGTTCGGTTACATGAATTACATTCCGTTTCTAGCGTTTAGATAGCAAACGCTGCTAAGATCTTGTTCGGCATCGCAAATGCTGGACACTCAAACGCTGGAACCCAATGCTAGCTTTCGCATTTTTCCTCTAAAACGCAACGCAAAGAAAGTGGTGAGTTGCGTTTGAGCATGGAAACACAGCTTGGTTGGACATTTTACCTTCCTATTTGCCGTCAGTTGGACCATTGTTCTGTCATCCCTCCCACTATACGCAACAACCATGAATCCGTAGCTTACTTGTTATCAATAAAAAAATCACTCTCCAATCTTAAGTTTTCTTTCCACAATTAATGTTCAATTATTCTTCTACAAAATATTTCCCTTTAGCTTTCAGGGTCGAATGGATCCTAATTTGTGTATTTAACATTGAAAAGGAGAAGTAGATTAAAGAAAAGAGATGAACATATATGGAAAAAGGAAAACAAATGTTGATGAACAGGGTATATTTGATTTGTTTGGTTGGTTGGTAATTGGGTAGGTACAATAGAGATGATAAGGATAGGTGGGGTGGTGTGGCGAATTTTTTATACCGGATATTGTTATTATTATTATTATTAAACTATTATTATTAGGAGCATTATTTAATTAAATTGTTATTATTTTTATTTATTTAATAGAAATTTAATTATTATTATTATTAATCTGATAGAAGTATAATTATTGCTATTTGTTTTTATTAAACATACTGGTATTAATATTCTTAGTATGATTATTATCTGCTAGAATTATAAATGATAAATAATATTACATATTAAGTCGTATCATTTTTGGTCATTTTGCACTGCTTCAACTCCAACCGCCGTAATTTTAGCTGAAAAAGAATTACACTTTATGCTGCATAAGATTATGGTAAACGAACAAGAGTCTAACTTTTCATATGTTGCTTAAGCTGCAAGCGCTGCTACATAAAAGCTATCACTGCTATGTAAACGAACAAACCCTTAATTAAGTTAAATTGTACTTCAATATTTAAAACATGTTTGCTCAACCATTTGAGCTAAAACAACATCAATATCAACTTTATTCAAACGTAATATTGATTAAACATATCTGCGAGATATCTATTTTATCATTTTGACAATTTTATGTGCACCACATAGTGTTTTTTGTGTACTTAATTGATTTATCTTGTTATTCTTATTATTTACTCCCTCCGTTCTAAAATTAGAGATACATTTTGACTTTTTTGAGTCAATTCGCAAAATCCTAAAATTCAAAATTGATATGAAGTTATTTAGTTTTAATACAAACAAATTTAACAGTTGTAAACTAACTATAAAGTACTATTAATTATCATCTTTGTTGTTTTCAAAACTTGAACGAAATTATATCAATTTTGAGTTTTCGGATTTCACGAATTGACTTTAAAAAGTCAAAATGTATCTTTAATTTTAGAACATAGGTAGTAGAATTTTTTTATAATTTTTGTACTTTTTTTTAAACTCCTAACTAGTTAACAGTGCGTATCGCCCGAAACGGATACTGAAACCGATACAGAGTAAAAAAAATGACCTTTTGAAACATAGGTCGCTACTGCGACTTTGGACCATGCTCAAAGTAGACTAACAAGGTCTCAGCGTGGTGCATCATTGCAAAAACACTCTTTTATTTCACTTCCCTTTGAGATGTAACTAAAGGATACTCCTTTCCAACATAGTTAGTGAGTCAAAGTGGGTACCTTTAAGCTTATTATTTATTCCTGCATGGCGACACTTTTATTTCATATTATTGTAGCCTTATTGTTCTTAGTTTCTTATTTCATAAATTTAATCTGTAGTAACAATGTAACATACTTGGTACACTTGAAAATAAGATTGGGATGTTATGTCTTTTGACCGATTCCACCTAGAAGGATTTTCAGAATACTGATTTTGATATTTAAATCATCTTTTCCCTTGGTTTATAAGCTTACAAGATACCACCTCAGTCAGTGCATGGTATACATGAATTTGGTAGTACAGTGATAGGAAATTTTTCCTGTATATTTCTTATCTTCCTTCTATATTTCTAAATTTGTAATATTTTCTTGAACAGCCCTGAAGGGATTGAGACTTTTTGTTCGGATTTAGAAGTGGATCATACAGATGTCAGGGTGTTGATGATTACTTGGTAAAGTCCTTTGTAGTGTTTGACAGACTTAATATTTAATGTATGGTTTTTAATTCGATACTGATTGATAATAAATCTCAGGAAAATGCAAGCTGAAAAGCAAGGCTACTTTACCCGGGTAAGCTTAATGGTTATTTCCCTAATCTCAGTCACTTATCCAAAGTAATAAGATAAACCTAATCTTTAAATATAGGATTCATAGTTTATACTGGTGCCTTTATCCTCTGGTTATGTTTTCTCTCTCTCAAGCTCATTCGTTTTAGATGAATTTAGTTCTTAGGCTTTTTCATTTAGATGACCTTAGCAATCTTATTCTAATAGGAGGAGTGGCGAAGAGGACTCAAAGCACTGCATGTTGACACAGTAGTCAAATTAAAGAAGGCACTTCCAGAGCTCGAGAAAGAGGTATCATATTCTTATTTGTTTAATTTTTTTGCTAACCCCTATTGGGGTTGTGATAACCTTTATCACATGTATTAGATGCTTTTTGGTGATGGAAAACGGGATGTAGAAATGCAAATTTTTCTTCACCTTATTTTCCCCCCTTTGGTTTTTCAAATTTTTCCTTCATAGGTCAGAAGGCCATCAAGTTTTCTGGATTTCTATACTTTTGCATTTCGATATTGCCTAATAGGTACGATGAATCTTTTGCAATTTGTTGTATGATGTTGGAAAACCTTGAACTTACTCGTTAATGTTCTGATTACCAGCTTTTATTATTTGTTGTTGTAGAGGAGAAGCAAAAAAGCATAGACATAGAGAGCATCTGTTAATTGCTGGATCTTGTTCTAGGGTCAGAGTTTCGAGCCCAAGTTGACTCATTTGTTCAGTACCTTAGGGTGAGCCTCAAGTATCCTTGTGTTTTTTTTGTGATACAGTTTGTCCTTAATTATAGAGATGAATGTGGGGTTTCCTGCTAGCAATAGATTTTCCCTGTGTTTAGCTTACAACCAACAGCCAAAATATAAATTACAGCCCTGCTTTATTTTTGTCATATATATATATATATATATATATATATATATATTATAAGGCCTGGGTGCATGAGATATTGGGATCCATTCTTGCCAAAGGCAAGAATGTTAAATTTTAGTCGAATATAGCAAAAAAAAAATTTAAAAATTGTCATATTTGTTCACAGGCAGCAATTGTTTTTAAACTGTTATCATTGTGTAGTTTTGGGGAAAGAATGAATGTACTGATAATCTGTCTGACCGTCGATAAATATATATATATATATATATATATATATATATATATATATTACTAATAGTAATTAATAAAATTACACAAGTTACACCTACAATCATGTATATTACAACACCCGCTCAAGTTGGTACATTAATATCACACGACCAACTTGGATAAAAGATGATCAAATACTTCGCAAGTAATTGCCCTTGTGATATTTTTGGTGATGGGGCGACATCTTTAGGACCCATTGGTTCTGATACCATGTAGTTTTGGGGAAGAATGTATGTATTCGATAGTCTGTCTGATCATCGATCTATATATTAATCACAATTAATAAAATTATAGAATTAACCCAACAATCACGGAACAACAGATTGTTTAGCAAAAGTATGGCATGTTGTCCTGCATTCAACAATGCAGCATTAAGATGTTACCTGTTAGGCAAAAGGAGTTAATCTAGTATACATACTGTGTTGATATTGATTACATATCCTAGCCTTTTTCCTCCTCCCCTATCACCCGATATACATATTTTGTTTGATATTGGTTGCAAATCCCAGCCTTTCCCTACGCATTAATTATAATAGGACAAACACACAAGAATTTAAATAATAATAGTTCTTACTCAAGTGTTTCTGTTCTGGATGCAGACACAGCTTGATTACAAGGTTATAAACATGGATCAGTGGATGGGGTTCTATCGATTTTGCAATGAGGTAACCTGACTCTTTTTTTACGGCATTTTTCTTTATATATGTGGGTTTCCTATTCTGTTTGTTTGATATAATGATCAAGTGACATTGCAACTGTTAATTCTGTATACCTTTGAACTTTCAGTTATTTTGTAGTAGTGGTTTCAAATGAGAAATTAATATACTTTCTTACTTAGAACCTTATTTCGAGCTGTGAGGATTATTTTACATCTTTGGCTAACTTTTCTGATCTTGTGGCTAATCATCAAGCACATTTGAATGATACTGTTGTGATTGCGTTTTTTACAGATAAATTTCCCGGATCTTAGTAATTATAACGAAGAGCTTGCTTGGCCATTGGTTCTGGACAATTTTGTTGACTGGTTAGGAAAGCAGAGCTAAGTTGCTCTGCTAATTTGGTTCTCAGCTTCAATGATAGTCAATAGTAAATTCGGAACAGCACTCCACTCCCCTGAAGACAAAGAAAGTTGTGCTCAGATGCTTCACTAATTTCATATGGCTGATCTTATTGCAGGATTTTGTCATACAACACTCCGAATTTACTTGGCATTCGTTTTTGCTTTGCTCTTGAACCTTTTCTTTTCTATTATGGTGATTGGGGAAGGCTATGCTTGTAACTGCATTTGTTAATAAAGGAAAAAGAAAAAGGAATCCCTTCACCCGTTTAAGTCATTTCTCTAATAGAAAAACAATTTCAATTTTTAATCATTTACTTTTCATTTAATAACCTACCTGCTTCTGTAATCAATGATATATATATATATATATATATATATATATATATATATATATATATATATATATATATATATATATTCCTGCTCCAAGGAATCCATAATCTGATCAAGTAAAAGTGAGTGATGTTATTCTAGATTGATTTGATTGTGGGCAGTGTTCTTTGGTGTTTTTCTAGGTGAACAAGTTTTCTTGGGCGGTCTCATTTTTATTTTATTTTTATTTTTATTATACAGACATTGATACTGGTTCGTTCCTAATATATTTCGGAAAAGTGGGTGATGGCTATAAGTTTATCTCGATTTAGCGGAAATGATACTCTCCTCTGCCAAAAAAAAGTTGAAATGATAAATTTGAATCAGTCTACGAAAGTCTTGTTTGTAAGGTTGTAATGACTATAGTCTCCATGTACATGACGTTAGTTAGTTAGTTAATGGGTTTCCGTTCTCCTTCAACTCGTGAGCTCCAAATGCATAATTCTCAATTCCATGAACTGAACTAACCACGATCAACAATCAAAAACAAACCCAAATCTGACCTGAATTGAAATTAGAGTTGAAGGAGAAAATGGAGATTGAGTGATCAATTCATGTACGTACGTACCTTGAACACCAGAATGATAGGCCCCGATCCAGTAGGCATAACCATTATTCCCATTCATGGAGGTAAGATGATAAACAACATTGAACCTACAATAATATTAATTGGATTGGTTTTCAAGTCCGAAATGAAAGAGAAGAATCCTTGGTTTCTTACATTGGCTGAATTACATTTACTAGTTTCTAACTCCCAGTTCCCAGTATATATAAAAACCTTAGTTTTAGATGAACAAGCCCATGATTATGAACAAGCCCATATACCACGATGGGATACTAAATAAGTAGTATATTTTGTCGAGTAAATCTACATGTACATCACGTTTACTCCCTGCTTGTCGAAAGGCAGGGAATAAAGTCGTTTTGAAATAATTTTTTTTTCCAACAATTCAAGTTGCTTTTGGTTCTCCTCTTTCATTGCCCAAATATTTCTCTCAAGAGCTGCTTGCCGAAACCCCATTTGCAAACAACCATCCAAAACCGTGTGCCCCCAAAGTCAAAAGTCAAGAGCAGTGCCAAGCTAATCAATCAGTTTTATCCCATTCAATATTTCGAAAATTTTGACTAAGCAATCCTTTCCTCTTGATTGATGATTTAAGTTTAAACTCTTGATCTAGCAAGATTGTATCTACGTCATAAAATGGCATATGGTATCTAATTCATTTTGTATCTAATCAATGCTGTGATCTGTTGTAGCTACGTTTGGTGGCTATATATTGGTCTGTGTATCCATAATTAAACCATATTTGCTTTTAATTCTTCTCTTGTTTGATGATCTGATTTGATGATGGGTGTTTTGAGAATCCTCTTTTTTTTGCTGAGCATTGGATTTCTCCGACGACCCATTGTTTAGCCGATTTGGCTTCTCGGCTCCAGCTGCTCGTGGGGTCTGTCCGACAGCCTTGGGCATCTGATTTCTGGGTTCTGATTTTGGTATTGCCGGTATTCATGGCCTCAGTCCTGTTTTCCAGCTGATTTGGTTTCTCCTGATTTCTGGGGCCCCTTTCTTTGCATTTTGAAGCTTTATTTTGGGCGAATCTGCTTTGTGCTGCAAGTAGGGAAATCAAGAGGAGAGAAATATTTGGGCGACAAAAGTGGAGAAGCAAAAGCAACTGTAGGAAAAAAAATTCAAAACGACTTTAATCTCTGCGTTTCAGCAAGCAAGGAGTAGATGTGATGTACATGTAGATTTACTCTATTTTGTTTTAGAACTAACGAGTGGAATGAAATAAAAAGCCCTTTTAACTTATTTCACATTCTAAAAGAAAGAACTCATGATATGAGCTCATTTCATTTGTAATGGTGAATTTATAAACCGTCTCCTCATGCGAAAAATATTTGGCGGTCGAGATGTTTGGGTGGTGGGACTATCCAATAGATTCAGAAGATCCTTCTCCAGCACTAGTAATCCAAACAATGGCAACAAAGTCGTCGTCGATGAGTCTTGGAATCAGTACGATGCGCATCGGGACCTAGACAAGCTCGATTTCATGACTGCTTCTAAAATTCTATTTTCCACTCCACCCAAGAAAAAGAAATTTGGGTAAGACTCCGTTTTACTTTTTGTCTAGTTCCTTTCAGTTTCTTGTAGGCATTTTGTCGAACAGTTGGTTTTACGTTCATTGACACTATAAATGGTTATTGACTCGTGTGTGTTGTCCTTGTTGATTTGGTTTGAGAGAATTATTTTCAAGGGTGTTATGCCAAACACGGTATTGTAAGAAATAGTCTGCCGTATTTACTTAGCAAAAGTGAGGTTGAGAGTGCACTTCTGTGAATTTTCAGTCAAATTCAAGTATTTAGATAGACGAATGTAAACGTGCTCCAAGAACAAATTAGATACTGAAGATTGAGATTGGTACGGATTTAGGCAATCATTTCTAAGATGATATTGTACCAGTTTTTTCACCGTGTTAAATTAATTTACTTGTGTTGTAGCTTACTCTACGTGTATCTTATTTATGTTCAGGATCGATTTCCATCTGGTACAACTCTTCTTTGCCTGCATGCCTTCACTAGGTATTTCCATTCAGACGTTTAGAAGTGTCCCATATTTCATGTTGGTTATTATGTTTTGTTGTTGTTGTCTTAGAAGTTGCTTATTTCCTGTAACAGCTGTGTATTTGTTGGCTCAATATGCTCACTATGAAATGAGAAGAATGGAGGCGGTAACAAAACTTCATTCTATTGATGCTTTTCATTATTATATTTTTGTTCTCTCTTCATTCTTATTCTATGTAATTTCTTTTGACATATAACTCTGCATTTAACTCAATTTTGACTATATAAAGTGGAAATACTTTCAAAATTATTGTTCTACGGTTCAACTGGTCTAATTGGTTGCGCTCCTCTGTTTTTTATATATTGATGATTACCAAACTTGTCACAGTCTAAAAATGTATTGCAGGATCCTGAATCAACTTATTAAAAAACATATTGTGATGATGCTCAATTTTGATCCTTATGAACAGAGGATATTGGAAATAAGAGAGCAACCCTATACCTTTTTTTTTTCTTCCACAAAAGATACTGCATAACACTTTGTTGATCAGTGATCAGAAAATAAAATTCTAATGATGCAATATGATTTAATAGCTCCTGTCGTTGCTTCCATACCCAGACTTTAGATTACAACTCTCCCCAATTTGAGAAGTGAGGCTTGTCTGAAATGCTATTGATGGCAGAATGCTATAGCAACTGCTGCAGTAGGATAATGCCTCTTGCATTTACCGTCTCATGTAGATGCAATTAAAGTTCATTTTTATTGTTGATATACGTTTCATACATTGGCCTTGTCCATGAGATTCTTTTGCTTTTTTGCTAATGTGTATTGTTTATTGAACATTTTTGTCACTAAATTTTCAACCTCAGGAATTAGAGGTGAAGAAAAAAGCTGAAGAAGAAGTAAAAGCAAAAGAAATGGAATTAAAGGCTTATGAAGAAAAGGAATCAGGGTCAGATACAGAGCTGAAGGAGGTAAAAGCAAGGCTTGGAAAACTGGAGGAGGCTGTAAAGGAAATTGTGGTAGAAGGGTCAAAGAAACAACTAGGCAGCAGCATTCTCCAAAAACAAGAAGATGGTAATGGAAAAAAACAATCCACTGCAACTTCAGCTGAAGAACAGACATCCAAGGGAAGAACAAAGAGTTCAGGTCAACAGGAGAGAAGTGAATCAACACCAGTTACTGATGCCTCCCAACAGAATCATTAGGCAACTCAAGATTAAGGTCCTTAAAGAAGAAAATAAAAAATAAAATAAGAGTAATCTATTATTGGTCGGATGAATTTTGGAAGATTCTATTGATATCAAAGGTAGCAGATACACTGGATGCAAATTAAAGAACTAAACAAGTGATTTTGGATATCCATGTTTTACTAGTGCTTCTCGATCATGGATTTATTGGGTTACCATGTAATTGTAAGAGCATAAATTTTGAATAGTAAAAGTTTATGTATTAATTAATCTTTTGGTGCGAGTTTTATGAAGCGTGGGATGAGGCAAAGTCTAAACTTGAAAGGGGGAGTAAAGAAACAAGATACTCACTCCCCTTGTTAATTTGGGTCCACAAATCTGTAAACATAAAATCTCATGTAAATACAAATATTTTAAATTAGCTTTAAAAGTCTTAAAATTTATAAGAATTAAATTCCAAATATGGTCCACTATTTTATAAAACTATATTATGTTGATGCCAAGATATAGTTTGTTTTAAAAACCAACAGTGGTAACAGCACAAATGGCCATTGAGTGTCTGATTAATTGCACACGTAATATCATTTATTATATGCACATTAATTAATTGGCGGCATATCTTTTGTAAGAGTACTATACATTAGGGTAACGTGGGTGTCTAGGAGGCAATCGAATCCATTAGTTTGCACACGCGCCAAGGGATGTCACACAACAATGATGCTGATTAATTCTGATATTTGAAAAGATTAATAGACAAGGAACTCAATTCTCATATCTACATCTACGTGTGAGTATTAAATATGGAGTCCAGCCGAGTATTGAGTTGCTCATATTCTATTTATAAAATTTATTGAGTTTAAAATAAAATTTTGTTTGAAACTCGTTTAGGTACGAATCAAGCTCGAGCCGTTTGAATTTTAATATTCAAACTTATATGATCCGAGTATCAACACAAAATTATAATTTGAAAAGATTCGAGTAATTTATCTAACTTTAAAATTTATTTATATTTGAATCGTTTATTTATTTTACAACCTTATCAAAGAGGAAGGAAAGAAAGGTGGGTTTGAGGAATAAATGAAGTAATCTATTTTTTTATAACAAAAACGTGTTTCACTTTCACCCCTTCTTGTAATTAATTTAACATGAGCATAGTAGGCAGAAAATTGGGCAAAATTCAAAAAGATAATTGCTTATTAACTCTTTATCATTAATTTTCTAGGTATGGTGGGAAAGGTCATTAAGGAAAAAGCATCCTCATTCTTATTTTAAGTGGTTAATTTTAGAGTGTTGCAAAGTTAATTTGAGTTCATCCAACCGTTTCCTGTTTAGATGATTTGTTAGGTAAACTGTGACGACTTCAAAATCGAGACTATTTCCCTTCTCGATCTTGTGCGTTGACGACTTTCTTATTTTGGTTATTAATAATATAATTGATAAATTTATGAATAATTTAAAACTTTTCTGTCTTTCTTTCCCTGAATCACAACCTTTACGATTCTCTTTTATTTCAAAATCATATTTATTTTTATGATTTAGTTTATCAGAGTGATATGAGTATAATATAACTCATTTCTTAACTCATATCCTTTCTTATATAGTACCATTTCTACAAGACATTACTATTTAAGATAATTACAAGACTGCATCTTAATCTTAACACAAACATCCTTATAGTTGAGTAACTCAATGGTTACACAATTCTCCTTTACACACAAAAATTGTCATCACAATGTAATATAGTTCCTACTTAAAGGAAATAGCTTTCGTGCGCACATGCTTCTATTCTTTATCATCCGGATTGCAAGATACCGCACCACATATCATACCTGCAAAAATTATATTTTTGCAAGAATGAGCTCGACAACCCAACAAATCTAACAGTTTTCATGTTTCATATAACACGTAGTTTAATGCTCAACATATATCTCATAATCCTTTATACCATTCATGTATCATCATATTAAACAATATATGCTCATCATATATCACATATATATTGAGTTCCATAACTCAATCAGCTTAGTCATATATTGACTTTCACAGTTTATAGCATGTAACATGTAATTCAATATATTCATAAAGATCTCATACAATAACCAATTCATAAAATCACAGAGAAACAGGAAGACTTGCCTTTGTGATGCACATCTATCGATTCTAAACGGTTACATGAACTCGAAGCGATATGATTTCGTAATGTACCTATGTAACATACATATGGTTATTACATAACTCAACGAAACATATTCTTTTAAACTTTGATTTAAACCCAAACAATATATTCAATATATATAATTTGTTCATATTACACCGCATAAAGCGTATTATATTTCTTAATGTAAATGCACCGTAATAATCTCAATTCAAACTTGTATTTCCAAGCTTAAATAACTTATTTTCATTTAAATAAATTTATTAGATTTATTAATAATATTATAAGCAGTGGCAAAGCAACATATAAACTTGTGGGGTCAATCGACCCTACTGAAAAAAAAAATTATTTTATAATGTAAAGTAAATTTTAAAAATTTTAAGTATTATATATAAATTGACCCTACTAAAATTTTATAAATTTTCTATCATACGTGGTCAAATTGAAAATTTATAATTTTGTCAATCAAATTTTAACCACATATGACTCATATACTCTAAACATATGTATCTCTCTATAATATTTTAAACTAAATAATAATCTAATTTATATTATTTTTAAAAATAAATAAAGAATTACTTACGTATGAACAGTTCGTGATTAAAAAAGTCTATTATGAGTCAATATAGTGTATATATAACATATATACACTATAGTGTGTATATATATATATATATATATATATACGCGAAAGTATAAAATATTAAAAAAAATTGGCCCGGGGTGCTACCCTGAACCCCTGCCAAATTATTTGCAACTTAGTAATAATTTCGACCCCACTGACAAAAATTTCTGGCTTCGCCACTGATTATAAGTTAATTAACTTATAATATTATATTTTTATAAATTTTAATTCATACTATTTTTCTCGCATCAAGACTCGTGCCAAAGAATAGACTTGAAACGCCGAGGAATAATGTAACACATCGCAGCTGCTATTGCAGCTTGTTGTGTGCTTCTGCTGCAACTTGCTGCACTCTGCTACTGCAGCCAATCATCACTATCAGTCCGCTTCGCGATTTAATAACTCTATATCTAAGCATCCGATTGGTACCAAAATTTAATATGCTAAACATGGTGCTACAAACTATTTTGTAAAAATATTACTGAATCAAAAAGAGCATTATAAACTGCTTTTACATGGGCATAAAAATATTCAGTCACAACAGTTTCCAACCGAACACTATCTTGATGCAATTCTCCTAAATTTGATCTAAGCCCACTTTAATTCATCCAATCAGTTTAGTTTACATCATATTACAAGTACAAAAGAAACCTTGCCCTCAATACAGCAATGTTACGAAATCAATCCCTAATACCATAACTTGGGCGATCATGCTGAGTGTGTTCACATATTCGCATTCATTCTCACTATCTCTGTTTATATGCATACACCCAAATGTTGTCAACAAACTTACTTTAGGAGAAAACTGTGTAAATGAATTGGGTTTAAACTTTAGGAGTCGACTTTTTATCCCTGAAAACAGAGGTGTACCAATAAAAACATACTAGTACCTATACACATCCAATACTCCACTTGTAAAAATTTCAAACAGAAATCACAATCTGTCTTGGTATTATTATTCTTTTACTACAGTGTAATATACTTAATTGGGCCAAGTAATCGATCAAATAGAATAAAGAATTTCCAGGAACATAAAAGTGCAATAGTGTAGTAAAATCTATTTATAGGGAGCCCACTAAATAGCAGTAATAGGCAAGAACAATTGTGAGCTAGACAAATGGAGGTAACCACTTCAGTGTTTATATACTAACATATACAGTCTATTAACAAGGTGAATAAATGAATGCTCAATTGCTTGCATGGAATAGTCAAATTGTACCCCCACTAAGAAGTTCCAAATCATCCATTAATGATAGTTTTTTTTAGATAAATCTTTCCATGATATTAAAAACAGGGAGCACCATTCCTAGAGTGTGAGAATAAGTTTTCTCCCCCTTCTCTTTTATTACATTGTAACATGTTTCACACTAACACTTGCTATATTTACTTACTTAAAATATGCACTAGTATTGAGGAGAACATTATTCTGGCTTCACAATAAGTCAAATGACAAAAAACCATGTGTGTAAGTTGTAACACACTGAATATGGTTTGAGAAGCCAAAGCCTTGGCCTTGTATTAACATTATACCTATTTTCTAGGAGCAACACAGAAGTCCCAAGCTAGTAAAAGACTTCAAAGAAACTTCACATATATAGGAGGTACAAATATATAATAATTGCATAGATACATGATATTGTTCCCTTAACGTCCATATGCACTATAAAACTCGCACTGATATTGAGAAGAACTTTGACATGAAGCTTTTGATGAAATAATGAACAAGTAATTTAACCAAAATAGCTTCTTTGAGATATTTTTACAAACACATAATATGCATGGTTTTAAAACTTAATGTTTCATGTGTATTTGAACATATTAACACACAATCTCCAACTAATTCTCCTTATATCTTCGGAATTCTTTATGATTCCCCACATACACAACCTCTCACAACCAATTCATAACAATCACAACCATTATTACTTCAAGTTCATAAATTTGATAAGTAATATATATAACTTACCTAACTCGTTTGACACTTTGTTAAGTTCTTGCTTCCATGGTTGATTTGAACCCTTTCTTGGATGGAATTTTACTTAGATTCTCCTCCTTTGATAATCTCTTGCTCCAATTCGTCTTTAATTTCAGTTTTTTTTTACGGAAGAGAGAAACAGGGGATGAATTATGATGATAATTTTACTAAACAGCTTGATGAGAAGGTTGTATATGAATCCGGTATTAATAAACTTAATTATTACTATCTCTAGTGTTTGTAGTATCTTTTTATTTGTTTTTATGTTTATTTATTTTAAGTTGAAGCTAGAAGGATAAATTGGTCTTAAAAAGATTAAAAATTATTAAAATTAAAGTCGAGTGGCATTTTTGTACCTGGTCAAGCACCTAGGCGCTTGGATTTGTACAACATTAGTGCCTAGGTGCTCATGCACGCTCAATGTTGCCAAACTTTGTTGTTAAGTTGATTTTGAAGCCATACAGGCATTTGGAGAAGGGTTTTGGATCATTACAAATAAGAGAAGACTTCAGAAAAGATGTATCATTCAACTTTTCAAGAGAATTGCAAGGAGAATAACGAAGGAAAACACGAAAGAGGATTGTAAGGGCTGAAAATCAAAGAGAGAGTCTTGGAGTAAATCTAGAGTTTCTTTTTTTCTTCTCTAATTCTTATCTTTTGTAATTACATGGTGTAAGACCCCAATTTTTATAAATAAAGATGAATTTTCTATAAATATCATTTTTGAATATTATGGAGTTAATTTGATATAATGTTATAGTTGTGGGTAATATTTATAAATTTTGCAAAGTAAGCAAGTTGTTATAAAATATTCGTTTGGTCGGAGAATATTCTTTTTGTCGGGGAATATTCGTACGACGGCACAATCATTGGTGGACCCCGCAACGGAATTATTGTCGGATTGAGAAAACGACAGAATTATCTTTCTATAAAAATAACGGCTGAGGTGTTACCGTTAAAACCGTTAAAACTGTTGAACTACTCGGTAGTAAAAGTACAGTAATACGCGTGGTTGCATAGTAGCACACGGTATTGATTATTGATGCTTACGTGAGAAGTCACTCAGCTATACTCAATTATTGCTACAGTAATTGCTGCATCATATCTCTTAAATTATTGTCATAGTATCATCTGTATAATATGTTATATTATTAAATCAATAATTGAGACGTTGTGGTAAGTTTGGTTATTTTATGGGGGGCCATATGTCATCATCTAAGAGTCTCTTCGTCAATAGTAATTACCGTCGTCAATAGTAATTACCGTCGTCAATAGTAATTACCTTGGTCAATAGTAATTACCTTCGTCAATAGTATTTACCTTGGTCAATAGTATTTACCTTGGTCAATAGTAATTACCTTCGTCAATAGTATTTACTTTCGTCAATAGTAGTTGTCCCTTCAATATTACCAAGAGTCATTTGACCCTTCGTTAAGACCAAGAGTCATTTGACCCTTCGTTAAGACCAAGAGCCACCCTCAGTTTTTCTATAAATAGAGGCCTAGGGCTTCATTATTTTTCACGAATTCATTCAAGCTATAGAGAGAGAAAGTATAGAGAGAATAAGAGAGAGAGAATAAAAGTATTCTGCTACATCACTTTTCTAATATCCAGTTCTTTTAAGGTAGGGAATATTATTTCTTTTATATTCATGAAGAGAACTTCTGTTATTCCATTTGTTATTATTCTGTTGGAATAACCAGTATACGCGGTCTACCCTATACTTGGTGACATTCTTCTATTATTCTGTTGGAACATCCTGTCTGTGTGTTTTACACCGGACCTGGTTCCGTTTATTATTCTGTTGGAACATCCTGTCTGTGTGTTTTACACCGGACCTGGTTCCGTTTTATTATTATTCTGTTGGAATATCCTGTCTGTGTGTTTTACACCGGACCTGGTTCCATTATTTATTATTCTGTCGGAATATCCTGTCTGTGCGTTTACGCCGGACCTGGTTCCATTATTTATTATTCTGTTGGAATAACCTGTCTGTGCGGTCTATCGCATGCATGGTGATTTCTTTTGTTATTCCATTCTTTATTATACTCAGTTGGTTAAGTTTTGACTTCTATACTCCATGAAATTTGTGGAATATCCTTGATAGTTGCGTTTCATCCAGTATCTTTTCAAGAAAATATTCTTCTAAGCATTCTTGAATTTTACTCCACAATGCAGTATCATGTTGACAATTTGGACGTTGTTAATTCCTGGATAAATTAATTCTTGAACTTGTTTTATTGAATTCTTATATCATTGTCATCATCCTCATGTTTATAAAATGTTGAAAGTCATCTGTGGCCTGTAGTGCATAGATGGACTTGGTATGATTATGACCAGGGATTATTCGGTATAATCATGACCGTAATGTTACAAATGATGTGGTAAAAGTCCTCATTGGCCCGTAGTGCATTGATGGACAGTTGTTGGCATGATCATGACCATTAATGAATACACGAATATCCTTGGCCGTAGTGCAGGGGTGATTCGATGATGTGGATTATTTTATTAAGCTGAGTCTCAGCGATCGCGGTGTTGAAAAACCTTTTAAATCATAAAAGATAGTAGAGTTTATTTTCTACTTGACTCTTTTAATGGATTGCTTGTTCCGCTACAGTTAAACTTGATGTCTATTATATTTTATCAGTTTAACATTGTTGAAGGCTAATGATAATTTATTCTGCATTATCTTAGTCATAATATTTCTTACTGGGCTAGTTGAGCTCACCCTTTCTTTCACTGTTCTCTTCAGGAAATGAGAACGTAGCTGGGACAAGTCGGGGTACGGAGTGATGGTCCGAATGATAGTATTAGTTAGTAGTCCTCACTATTCTATGTAATGGTGTGTTAATAAATGTAATGAGGACTCCTTTTGAGTATGAATACTCTCTAGAAGATAATATTTGTATTCAAACTCACAGTTTATGTTTTGTCGTATTGTACACGACAGTTGTATTATTAAGTTGTATTTGTATTCTGTACTATGTATCTGACGACCCAAGATGGGTGATGTATACCTAATTTTGGGGGCGTCACAGTTGGTATCAGAGCTTAGGGATATGATCCCTGGCTAAGATGTGAGAATAGAACTAGGAGGGGAGAGACGGGGAATTCCTTCGCTAGTATGACATACCTAAGTTTATTTGCATGGTATTTAATTGGTCGGTCATAATATAAGGATAATATATGAAATATCAATTAATTTTTATTTTGTGGCAGTATCTGAAAATGGCATCTGAGAACGTTGAGAATAGCAATGGAGCACAGACGATTATTGATTCACCACATATCAATAATCAGGATAATGTGCATCAGGAAGGTGTCAATCCTCATGCAAACAACAACACTGACCAAATGATGAATGATCAAATGTTCAGAGGCTTTATGTAATTCATGCAACAACAGGTGAAAGCGGCTCCTGTCCACAACGTAGGTGGAAATACTAAAAACTCTCAGGCGGTCACCGCTAAACAGTTTAAGGAGCTGGGACCACCGGAGTTGAAGGGAGAACCCAAACCACTTGTAGCTGAAACATGGATAAAGCAGATCACCAAGATATTTGATGTCTTGGGTTGCTCCGAGGAGCAAAAGGTTCCCTTTGCCGCCTTTATGTTGCTAGGAGAGGCAGATTACTGGTGGGAATCAATAAAGCATACTCAACCTGCCGTACTGAAGATGTCCTGGGAGAAGTTCCAAGAGCTGTTTAACGACAAATACTTTCCCGAGAGTATTCGTCACATGAAGGAGGTGGAGTTCATCAAATTGGAGCAGAATAATATGACCGTGTCGCAGTACGAGGCAAAATTTGCGGAGTTATCCCGGTTTGCGTCCCACCTGGTGGATAATGAAGAAAGAATGACGCGGATGTTTTTAAGAGGTTTGAAGCCGGAGATACGTCAACATCTTGTTTCTCATAAACTGTGTTTGTATTCAGATGTTGTAAATAGGGCTCAGTTGGTGGAGCGCGATAACGAGACAACGCAACCAAAAGAGAGCAGCCGGCAAAATGATAATACCAGTGAGAGCAGTCATCGAAGCGGTGACAACAAGCGTGGAGGGAATCAACAGGCCAGAAATGGTAACCACTTCGGTGGTAGTCAGGGCCAAAACAATAAGATTGGACATTTCAAGAAGAGGAGATTCAACAATGATGGAAAGACGTCAGCACCAGCACCTGTCGTTAAGGAAGGAGAACGACCACCTATCATATGTTTCAAATGCGGAGGGGAGGGGCACATCAGTCCAAATTGCGCGATGCCGTCCAAAGCATGTTATAATTGTGGAAGAGAAGGTCATTTAGCCCGATTTTGTCGTTTACCGAAGACAAATTCAGCTAGGATGGAGGCACCAAAAGCTGTCCCAGAAAAGTCAAAACCGGTTGTGCAAGGGAGAGCGTTTGCTGTGAACTCCCAGAGAGCAAGGAACCCGAATGAGGTCATCACGGGTAAGCTTATTATAAACTCTAAAGAAGTTTATACTTTATTTGATACCGGTTCAACCCATTCTTTTATTTCTCCTACTTGCGCTCATCGATTAAATTTGATTCCGGAGAAATTAGACTTTGACTTATCTGTGGAAACTCCGTTGGGAGAAACCTTCATTACCTCCACTGTTTATAAGTCTTGTTTGGTTCAAGTTGGTACCCACACATTACCTATCGATCTGATTTCATTAAAAATACTTGCATTTGACGTGATTCTAGGGATTGATTGGTTAACTACTCATTATGCAAAAATTGATTGTTTTCGTAAGGTTGTTAGTTTTCATATTCCTAATCGACCTATTATGCGAATTCAAGCAACCAAACCATTAAAATCAATCGCTGTCATCTCAAGCCATAAAACTATTCGTTTATTGAAAAACGGATGTCAAGCTTTCTTAGCTCATGTCACAGATCTAAACAAAAATACGTCAGTTTTGAATGATATTTCTATTGTTAATAAATTCCCTGACGTATTCCCTGAAGAACTTCCTGGCCTACCCCCAGAGCGTGAAATTGAATTTTGTATCGATCTTGAACCCGGTACAAAACCCATTTCCAAAGCCCCATATCGAATGGCTCCTATTGAACTTCAGGAGTTAAAGATCCAACTGCAGGAATTGTTAGACATTGGCTTTATTCGTCCTAGTACTTCTCCTTGGGGAGCTCCTGTTCTATTCGTGAAGAAGAAAGATGGAAGTATGCGACTTTGTATTGATTATCGGGAGTTGAATCATGTCACCATCAAAAACAGGTACCCATTGCCACGTATTGATGACCTGTTTGACCAGTTGCAAGGAGCACAATTCTTTTCAAAGATCGATCTTCGTTCTGGATATCATCAGCTGAAGGTTAGAACTGAGGATATTCCAAAGACGGCTTTTAGAACTCGGTACGGGCATTATGAATTCCTAGTCATGTCCTTTGGATTGACTAATGCTCCTGCTGCCTTCATGGATATGATGAACCGGGTATTCAAAGAATATTTGGATCATTTTGTGGTCGTCTTTATTGATGACATCCTTATTTATTCCAAAAGCCGTGAAGATCATGAGCAACACTTGAGGCTGGTACTCCAAAAGCTTCGTGAATACAAGCTTTATGCCAAGTTGAAGAAATGCGAGTTCTGGCTGGAGGAGGTAGCATTCCTTGGGCACGTAGTATCAAGTCGTGGAATATCGGTTGACCCGGCAAAGATTGAAGCTATTCAAAGCTGGGAGCAACCTAAATCAGTGACCGAGGTACGTAGCTTTCTTGGTTTAGCTGGTTATTATCGGAGATTCGTGGAAGGATTTTCTCGAATCGCTACTCCATTAACTCAGCTGACTCGGAAAGATACAAAGTTTGGTTGGAGCGAAGAATGTGAGCAGAGTTTTCAAGAACTCAAGAGGAGACTCATTTCAGCACCTGTTCTAACAATACCATCTGGCTCGGAGGGATTTGTCATCTACAGTGATGCTTCGAGCAAAGGGTTGGGATGCGTTCTCATGCAACATGGAAAAGTTATAGCTTATGCATCAAGACAACTCAAGGAATATGAGAGGAATTATCCTACTCATGATCTAGAGTTGGCAGCTGTTGTCTTTGCACTTAAAATTTGGAGGCATTACTTGTATGGGGAGAAAGTGGAGATCTTTACGGATCATAAAAGCCTCAAATATTTCTTCACTCAAAAGGAACTCAACATGCGACAACGACGTTGGCTTGAACTGTTGAAAGATTATGATCATACCATTCAATACCATCCTGGAAAAGCGAACGTGGTAGCTGACGCATTGAGTAGAAGATCATATGCGGGTACAAGTGCAATATTAACAACGCAAAGGCCCATTTTGTGTGACTTGCAAAGGATGGAGATAGTGTAAGACCCCGAATTTTATGAAATAAAAGTATTCAATTTTTCTTATAATTACTATTCAGTAAATGGTTAAATTGATAAAAGTTTAAAGTTATGGGTGAAATATGAAATTTTTTTCAAAATAAGCAAGTGGTTATAAAATAATCATTGTTGTCGGGGAATATTCGTTTGGTCGTGGAATATTCTTTCTGTCGAAGAATATTAGTACGACGGCGCAGCTATTTGTGGGCCCCATAACGAATAACTGTCGGGTGAAGAAAAACGACAAATTTGAGTTTTTACAAATAACGGCGTAGTTGTTATCGTTAATACTGTTGAAATACCCGGTGGTTAAAATACAGTAATACGCGTTATTGCACAGTAGCACACGGTATTGCACAGTATTTTTGAAATTATTGATTCTTACGTAAGAAGGCACTACTCAATAATTGTTACAGTAATTACTGTTCAATATTTTATTTTATTGATTCAATAATTGCTACGTTGAAATTTTATATTATTGTTGTTCAATAATTGTTGCTGCACAGTATTTTCCATTATCAGATCAATAATTCATATTATTTGAATAGTATTATTAGATAGCATTATTGGCAATGTCTAGAAAGTTCTGTCTAAGGAGAGGTTTGGTCATCTAATTGCGCGCTAGTAAGGAGAAATCCTTATTGGAAAGCCCCCTCTTTCCTGGGAACGGCCTGGTTGTCATAAATGTGATTCTGTAATATTATTTGTGAATAATTAATTATTGATTTATATGATAAGAAAATATTTATTTTATGTGGATATAAATGAGGGATATATTTTTGTGGTTAAAATGAAGGAGTTAATGTTGAGGTTTTTATCAGTATTTTTGTCGGAATGGAGGTATTAAAAATCAGGGTTTTTGAGATATTTTGCGGGGGTTATAATTTTTAATCCGACCGTTGGATCGTAGTAATATTTGGATATGTTATACATATATAAGTTGAGTATATGTCCACAAATTTTGAACCGTTAAAAATGAATGTATGATTTGTTATGAATTTTACGAGATGACTGGTTCAGAAATTGTTGAATTTTCGGAGTTTATCATTTTGGTAGAAAATTCTAGAATTGGTGGGCCCCACTTGTGGTTGGTGAAGAAATGTGCTGAATTATATTTCAAATGTGGTGGGTGGGAATAGTAGCAGGTAATGCCATCAGGTTGCAGGTCAAACCTACCAAAATTTTCCTATAAATAGAGGGCTAAGTTAGAATTGAAAATCACACCAGAAACATAAGCTTTCTCTCTTTCTCTCTCTAGATTATTGAGTATATTTTGTGAGTATTTAGATACTTGGTGAGTTGCTATTCATCAGTGCAAGTTTCCTTCAGCCTTATACCGATCAGAAGTACTGCTCTTTTGAGGTAAGGGATTGTAAGGGATTGTAAGGGATAGTAAGGGATATTAAGGGATTTTAAGGGTTGTTATGATTTTCAGTTTCGTAATTTTTCTGATCTTCAAAAATTCTGGAAAAATTTAAAATGATATTTTGATGAGTTTTCTTGATTGTGTCCAAAAATGGTGATTTTTGGATGTATAGATTGAGAGTTATGAATTTTATGAGAAAAGACTATTTTAAAAGTAACAGCTTATAATTCCTTGTGGTTAACTCCAAAATTGATGAAATTTTTATTGGGAGTACATGTATATGATAGAAGTATACTCTGTAAATTTCAGAATTTTTTAGACAAAAGTATAATTTTTGATAAATGTCTAAATATTCGGCTATTTTGGCCATATGAAAAAATAGTAAATGACTTTTAAAAATTCTGAGAAAAATATATGTTCACTATGGGACTATATTATGCTAAATCCCAGAAAAGAAATATTTTTGGAACTGATTTGGTATTTTTTATGAAAATGGTCTAGTTATGAGTAAATGAATTAAATATGTTTTGTGAGGAAAGAAAATTGGAAAATAGGATTTTATGGCTTGAGAATCCTATATGAGGTATATGCAGATTTTTGATGAGGGTTTTGGCTATTGATGATGAAATCTTAAGAGTTGACATTTTATGATGATTAAATGCATTAATTAGTAAAATGTAAACAATTTAAATAAATTGTTTATAAGCTTAAGAAATGTTATTCTTTCAATATCATTATACCGAAATATTGGTATAGATTTTATTGTAGAATTTCTACCTTTTTGAGTCGAGGTTACTATTCATGAGTTACTATTCACGACAAAATTGGTTTCTTTTTCTAACCAAATTATAGTTGATTTATGAATATTGCTCTTGAAATTAAATCCATGTTTTGACCATATTATTTTTATAATCATATATAACATTTTTATAACCTTGATGTTGAAATTCTCTTTCGCTTGAGTGTAAAGATGGGTAAATTATTGGTATGATCATGACTATGGGTTCTCTTTGGCCAGTAGTGCAAAGTTGAATTGTTGACTGGTATGATCATGACCATTGAATTTATAATTGAATATCTTTAGCTTAAGTGCAAAGGTGAAATGATCAACATGGTTATAATTATTGTTTATATAAATTCTTAAATGATTATATATTCTTTGAGGTATTAATATATTTGGCATGTAGTGCAAATATGAATTGTTGAGGAATATCTTTGGCCTGTAGTGCAAAGATGAATTGTAGATGAATATCTTTGGCCCGTAGTGCAAAGATGACCTGTTGTTGAATATCTTTGGCCAGTAATGCAAAGATGAACGGTTGAGGAATATCTTTGGCCTGTAGTGCAAAGATGAATTGTAGATGAATATCTTTGGCCTGTAGTGCAAAGATGGTCTGTTGATGAATATCTTTGGCCCGTAGTGCAAAGATAAACTGTTGTTGAATATCTTTGGTCGTAGTGCAAAGATGGATTTATTAGTATGATTATGAACATGAACTGTGATTTGGTATAACCATGATCTTTGATGTTTCAGGTAAAGACATGTGATGAAAATATTCTTCGTCTTGGGTGCGAAGAAAAATTTAGAATCACAATTATGATTATGAGTTATTCATATGATTGTGGAAAAGAACTGTTGATTGATGTTACAGGGATAAAACATTGTTGATGGATTTTTAACATGGAGAAGATAATAGACTTTATAGTCTATTTGACTCTTCTAATGGATTGCTCGTTCCGCTGCAACTATGGTTGAAATTTTTATCATTTACCATATGTTCTAAATCTCTGATTTATTATTGATGAAGGCTACTGATAATTTAATTATCTTTAGTCATGATATTCTTTACTGGGCTAGTTGTGCTCACCCTTTTGCTTCACAATTCCTTTCAGGTAATAAGAGTGTAGCTGGGTCGAGCGAGGGTAACGGGAAAATAGAACAGTGGTCTCTAATGTGGATGTTCTCCCGAAGCAGTATAGAAAAGTTCATTTAGTAGTTATATTTGGTGAATCCAATAGGGTAAGGTGTACCCAACGTTGGAAGGGTGGTTTGCCACTATCATACAAGATGTCTAACGACATACAACCTCGTGTCATCATAAGACAGGGATGTGCTCATCCACTTGCTGAGTATATATACGAGCACTACCTATATAATCTTGGTGTTTGTTTAAAGTATAATTCTCAATTAGAGACAGTAGAGATAATGATATGTCAAGAGAAGACTCACCATTGGGAAGAATATGGTAGTAATCTTCTCGTTTTTCTTTGGGGTCTATTGGGTCAACCAAGGATAATTCTGTGGCCATATGATATCTATCATAACCTAGACGCGTGGCCTCCCATGTACGAAGGTTTCCTTGAGCACTTCCCAAAGATTCTAATTTCTAAAACAGTTTTTGACTATACCTTTATGTAAGGTGTTATTGTGAGGTGATGTCCACGGTTGGAACATGAGTCACATTTGGTATATATTTGTATCCAAACTCACAGCATATGTGTTGTTGTATTTTGCACGACAATTGTTGTAATAAAGTTGTAGTTATTTTCTGTACCATGTATTTGACGACTCAGAATGGGTTGGGTGGAATGAACCTATTTTGGGGTCGTTACAGATAGAGTTGAAGACTCCAGGGACCCATGTGATGATGGCGAATATACGAGTAGAACCGACTTTAATTGATAAAGTTAAAGCTGCTCAAGCTACAGACCTGCAGCTGATGCGTATGAAGAAGAAAGTGCAAGAAGGTGCTATACCGGAAGCAAGAATCGATGAAGAAGGAATACTTCGAGTCAACTCCAGACTTTGTGTTCCTAACAACCCTGATTTAAAGTATGAAATCATGATGGAGGCGCACAACACACCGTTTGCAATCCATCCTGGAAGTACCGAAATGTATCATGATCTTCGTCATACATTTTGGTGGAGCAATATGAAGAGAGAGATAGCGTTGTTTATCTCAAGGTGTCTAACTTGTCAACGAGTCAAAGCGGAGCATCAAGTACCAAAAGGTCCATTGCAACCACTTGAAATTCCAGAATGGAAGTAGGAGCACATTACCATGGATTTCGTTACTGGTCTTCCTAGGGTTTCTCAAGGTATTGATGCGATTTGGGTCATTGTTGATAGATTGACCAAGTCTGCTCATTTCTTACCGATACGAGAAACTTATACACTTGAACGTCTTGCTCGTATGTACATAAACGAGATTGTAAGACTGCATGGTATGCCAGTATCCATAATTTCTGATCGAGACCCAAGATTCACTTCACGATTTTGGGTTAGTTTACAAAGAGCTATGGGCACGGAGTGACGATTTAATTACCGTCGTCAATAGTAATTACCTTGGTCAATAGTAATTACCTTCGTCAATAGTATTTACCTTGGTCAATAGTATTTACCTTGGTCAATAGTAATTACCTTCGTCAATAGTATTTACTTTCGTCAATAGTAGTTGTCCCTTCAATATTACCAAGAGTCATTTGACCCTTCGTTAAGACCAAGAGTCATTTGACCCTTCGTTAAGACCAAGAGCCACCCTCAGTTTTTCTATAAATAGAGGCCTAGGGCTTCATTATTTTTCACGAATTCATTCAAGCTATAGAGAGAGAAAGTATAGAGAGAATAAGAGAGAGAGAATAAAAGTATTCTGCTACATCACTTTTCCAATATCCAGTTCTTTTAAGGTAGGGAATATTATTTCTTTTATATTCATGAAGAGAACTTCTGTTATTCCATTTGTTATTATTCTGTTGGAATAACCAGTATACGCGGTCTACCCTATACTTGGTGACATTCTTCTATTATTCTGTTGGAACATCCTGTCTGTGTGTTTTACACCGGACCTGGTTCCGTTTATTATTCTGTTGGAACATCCTGTCTGTGTGTTTTACACCGGACCTGGTTCCGTTTTATTATTATTCTGTTGGAATATCCTGTCTGTGTGTTTTACACCGGACCTGGTTCTATTATTTATTATTCTGTCGGAATATCCTGTCTGTGCGTTTACGCCGGACCTGGTTCCATTATTTATTATTCTGTTGGAATAACCTGTCTGTGCGGTCTATCGCATGCATGGTGATTTCTTTTGTTATTCCATTCTTTATTATACTCAGTTGGTTAAGTTTTGACTTCTATACTCCATGAAATTTGTGGAATATCCTTGATAGTTGCGTTTCATCCAGTATCTTTTCAAGAAAATATTCTTCTAAGCATTCTTGAATTTTACTCCACAATGCAGTATCATGTTGACAATTTAGTAGTTTTATTTGGTGAATCCAATAGGGTAAGGCGAACCCAACGTTGGAAGGGTGTTTTGTCACTATCATACAAGATGTCTAATGACATACAACCTCGTGTCATCATAGGACGGGGTTGTGCTCATCCACTTGCTGAGTATATCTATGGGCACTACCTAAATAATCTTGGTGTTTGTTTGAAGTATAATTCTCAATTAGAGACAGTGGAGATAATGATAAGTCAAGAGAAGACTCACCATTGGGAAGAATATGGTAGTAATCTTCTCGTTTTTCTTTGGGGTCTATTGGGTCAACCAAGGATAATTCTGTGGCCATATGATATCTATCATAACCTAGACGCGTGGCCTCCCATGTACGAAGGTTTCCTTGAGCACTTCCCAAAGATTCTAATTTCTAAAACAGTTTTTGACTATACCTTTATGTAAGGTGTCATTGTGAGGTGATGTCCACGGTTGGAACATGAGTCACATTTGGTATATATTTGTATCCAAACTCACAGCGTATGTGTTGTTGTATTTTGCACGACAATTGTTGTAATAAAGTTGTAGTTATTTTCTGTACCATGTATTTGGCGACTCAGAATAGGTTGGATGGAATGGACCTATTTTGGGGTTGTCACATGGACGTTGTTAATTCCTGGATAAATTAATTCTTGAACTTGTTTTATTGAATTCTTATATCATTGTCATCATCCTCATGTTTATAAAATGTTGAAAGTCATCTGTGGCCTGTAGTGCATAGATGGACTTGGTATGATTATGACCAGGGATTATTCGGTATAATCATGACCGTAATGTTACAAATGATGTGGTAAAAGTCCTCATTGGCCCGTAGTGCATTGATGGACAGTTGTTGGCATGATCATGACCATTAATGAATACACGAATATCCTTGGCCGTAGTGCAGGGGTGATTCGATGATGTGGATTATTTTATTAAGCTGAGTCTCAGCGATCGCGGTGTTGAAAAACCTTTTAAATCATAAAAGATAGTAGAGTTTATTTTCTACTTGACTCTTTTAATGGATTGCTTGTTCCGCTACAGTTAAACTTGATGTCTATTATATTTTATCAGTTTAACATTGTTGAAGGCTAATGATAATTTATTCTGCATTATCTTAGTCATAATATTTCTTACTGGGCTAGTTGAGCTCACCCTTTCTTTCACTGTTCTCTTCAGGAAATGAGAACGTAGCTGGGACAAGTCGGGGTACGGAGTGATGGTCCGAATGATAGTATTAGTTAGTAGTCCTCACTATTCTATGTAATGGTGTGTTAATAAATGTAATGAGGACTCCTTTTGAGTATGAATACTCTCTAGAAGATAATATTTGTATTCAAACTCACAGTTTATGTTTTGTCGTATTGTACACGACAGTTGTATTATTAAGTTGTATTTGTATTCTGTACTATGTATCTGACGACCCAAGATGGGTGATGTATACCTAATTTTGGGGGCGTCACACATGGGATGTTTGAATTATTAATCTGGAACATTCTTACAATGTGAATCGACGTATTTTTTTTGCCTATCCTGAGCTGCTACCAGTCTTTTCCAGATTATTTTGACCATCTCTGCTGTTTATTGTACCAGTTCTGGTTCTAGTAACTGTCTCTCGCCAACCTCATCCCAGTAAAGTGCCACCTATCAGCGAGTCATGATGGCTCTTTTCCATGATTTAATGTACAAAGAGATAAAAATCTATATGGATGACATCATTGTCAAATCCCGCAGAGAAGAAGACCAGAATAAAATCATCATTAAAAATAATCTACTACTGGGGAGGAAGAGGCAGAGGAGCACTAACATGTTGGGGAATTGCCCATCTTGAGAAAGATATAGATATTATTTAAGTCTCACATTAGTAAGGAGTTAAACTATTTAATACTTGAAAAGTATAAGATGAATAGTTTAATTTTCTTGTGATACTAAAGGGAAGGCTTGAATCTGGTCACAATGACGCCCGCGTCCCGTGACCCGGGGCTGGGTGCGAATTTGCTTTAGGCGCACTTTGCATGGTCTTAATATAGTGCCACCTTGTGTCTCTGTTGCAAATCTGGTTTGGTAATTTTTTTTTTGGTATGGAGGTAATCGAATATGTCAAATATATAAAAGTAATAAAAAGTCACAGATCAACAATCCGGGCGGACCCCCTCGAAGAGACTTTCAACGTTAGTTTATATATAGATATAAAAGTAGTAGAAAGTTTAAAAATCTAAAAAATCTTATAGTAGGATGCCACGAAGACTTCAGATAGCTTTTGACGCCTTAAAACTCGATTTTCACTGATTAAACTTCAGTATGTTACAAAATACGAACTTACAAGTGTTTAGATTTCGCTCGAAGAAGGTGACAAGTCTAAATCTCCAGCAATTTCCCCAACTCTATGTGGCGTAAAAAACTTAATCTTGAAGTGGGGAATCGACGTCAGACTATTTCCACAATTTAATAAAGAATGAATACGAAAGATTATTCACCATGCATGCGGTAATCCGCGTAGACAGATTACTCCCGCAGATTACGGATGTTTTTATTTATTATTATTATGAACTAAATTTTCATTAAGATTACAACGGAACTGGTAGTTTAAATTTTATTGAATTGTTTATTATATCTTTTGCTTATTGATTAATTGTTTGGTCAGCAATTACCATGATAATCTATATAAAATTAGAAAATGGAATATAGATTTAGATTTGAATATAATAATATCTGTTCATATAATCTGAATAGGGTTAATATGATTAGCATGTAGGATAGGGTTAAACAATATTTGATAGTTTAAAATAAGATTAATTGCATTAAAATTGATAATTAATAAAATTTAATATATTTCTTTGTAGAAACAATATCTTTATTTGCTAAATATTATAAACAAACACGTATACTTGCGTATAAAGTGTCAGTAATAAATTAGGCAACACAGCTCTCTCTCTTTTATTCAAACCGTTAATAACTTCGTGTCGTGTAGTAGCTTAATAAGATAACACCTCCTACTTAACTAATGACTCAGCCATCTCATCTTCATGATCAGCACTTAATCCTTATCCTCACATATATAAAAAATATATGTACATACATTCCTCTACATTCATCTCAAATTAAATATTATCTTAGCTTTTCAATTTGACACTAATATTTATTTATTATATATTGGTCCTTAAAAAAATATAATTTTAATTCCCTCCGTACGTATCGCGTTAAATATTAAATACATAACACATTTTAAAAATTAAAATAAATACTCATAAATCTTTTCCATAAAAATAAAAATTATTTATTAAATAAAAATATTTTATTTAATAAATTAAGTAAAATAATTTATTTTCATAACTATTTTAATATGCACAAAATTTACATACATTGTATTATAATTTGCTTTCAACAATTATTTACGTAATAAATATATTTTAATATATTTATCATGCCACCTTCACACATACATTATACTGCAATTATCACATAAGGACACTATAATTTATCAAATAAAAAAAATTTCACATTATAAATTGTTTAAAACAATTTATTAATTTATAGTAAATATAAATTACTTTATCCGTTCCTTAATATAAGTCGTTTTAGAAAAATATTTTTGTTTATTAATATAAGTCGTTTGAGAATTTTAAGTAAGCATTAATTATTTAGTTTCTAATATTATCCCAAATATTAAATGCAACTTTGATTCTCTCCCTTATTTTCTGTCCAATAAATAACAATTTCTTATTCCAATACAAGGGCAATATAGACAATTGATATTATAGTTAATGCTATACAATCATTTTCTTAATATTTGTGCATAACTCTAAAACGACCAATATTAAGGGGGGTGGTATTCAATTAAGATTTTTAAAGATTTTAAAAGTTTGGTTATATTCAATCAAAATATTTATAATTAAAGAGTTTATAAAAGTTTACTGGTATTCAATTATAACTTTTTAAATGTAAGACCCCAACTTTTATAAATAAAGATGAATTTTCTATAAATATCATTTTTGAATATTATGAAGTTAATTTGATATAATGTTATAGTTGTGGGTAATATTTATAAATTTTGCAAAGTAAGCAAGTTGTTATAAAATATTCGTTTGGTCGGGGAATATTCTTTTTGTCGGGAAATATTTGTACGACGGCACAATCATTGGTGGACCCCACAACGGAATTATTGTCGGATTAAAAAAACGACAGAATTATCTTTCTATAAAAATAACAGCCGAGGTGTTACCGTTAAAATCGTTAAAACTGTTGAACTACTTGGTAGTAAAAGTACAGTAATACGCGTGGTTGCATAGTAGCACACGGTATTGATTATTGATGCTTACGTGAGAAGTCACTCAGCTATACTCAATTATTGCTACAGTAATTGCTGCATCATATCTCTTAAATTATTGTCATAGTATCATCTGTATAATATGTTATATTATTGAGACGTTGTGGTAAGTTTGGTTATTTTATGGGAGGCCATATGTCATAATCTAAGAGTCTCTTCGTCAATAGTAATTACCGTCGTCAATAGTAATTACCGTCGTCAATAGTATTTACCTTGATCAATAGTAATTACCTTCGTCAATAGTATTTACCTTGGTCAATAGTAATTACCTTCGTCAATAGTATTTACCTTGGTCAATAGTATTTACCTTGGTCAATAGTAATTACCTTCGTCAATAGTAATTACTTTCGTCAATAGTAGTTGTCCCTTCAAAATTACCAAGAGTCATTTGACCCTTCGTTAAGACCAAGAGTCATTTGACCCTTCGTTAAGACCAAGAGCCACCCTCAGTTTTTCTATAAATAGAGGCCTAGGGCTTCATTATTTTTCACGAATTCATTCAAGCTATAGAGAGAGAAAGTATAGAGAGAATAAGAGAGAGAGAGACTAAAAGTATTCTGCTACATCACTTTTTCAATATCCAGTTCTTTTAAGGTAGGGAATATTATTTCTTTTATATTCATGAAGAGAACTTCTGTTATTCCATTCGTTATTATTCTGTTGGAATAACCAGTATACGCGGTCTACCCTATACTTGGTGACATTTCCGTTTATTATTCTGTTGGAACATCCTGTCTGTGTGTTTTACACCGGACCTGGTTCCGTTTATTATTCTGTTGGAACATCATGTCTGTGTGTTTTACACCGGACCTGGTTCCATTTTATTATTATTCTGTTGGAATATCCTGTCTGTGTGTTTTACACCGGACCTGGTTCCATTATTTATTATTCTGTCGGAATATCCTGTCTGTGCGTTTACGCCGGACCTGGTTCCATTATTTATTATTCTGTTGGAATAACATGTCTGTGCGGTCTATCGCATGCATGGTGATTTCTTTTGTTATTCCATTCTTTATTATACTCAGTTGGTTAAGTTTTGACTTCTATACTCCATGAAATTTGTGGAATATCCTTGATAGTTGCGTTTCATCCAGTATCTTTTTAAGAAAATATTCTTCTAAGCATTCTTGAATTTTACTCCACAATGCAGTATCATGTTGACAATTTGGACGTTGTTAATTCCTGGATAAATTAATTCTTGAACTTGTTTTATTGAATTCTTATATCATTGTCATCATCCTCATGTTTATAAAATGTTGAAAGTCATCTGTGGCATGTAGTGCATAGATGGACTTGGTATGATTATGACCAGGGATTATTCGGTATAATCATGACCGTAATGTTACAAATGATGTGGTAAAAGTCCTCATTGGCCCGTAGTGCATTGATGGACAGTTGTTGGCATGATCATGACCATTAATGAATACACGAATATCCTTGGCCGTAGTGCAGGGGTGATTCGATGATGTGGATTATTTTATTAAGCTGAGTCTCAGCGATCGCGGTGTTGAAAAACCTTTTAAATCATAAAAGATAGTAGAGTTTATTTTCTACTTGACTCTTTTAATGGATTGCTTGTTCCGCTACAGTTAAACTTGATGTCTATTATATTTTATCAGTTTAACATTGTTGAAGGCTAATGATAATTTATTCTGCATTATCTTAGTCATAATATTTCTTACTGGGCTAGTTGAGCTCACCCTTTCTTTCACTGTTCTCTTCAGGAAATGAGAACGTAGCTGGGACAAGTCGGGGTACGGAGTGATGGTCCGAATGATAGTATTAGTTAGTAGTCCTCACTATTCTATGTAATGGTGTGTTAATAAATGTAATGAGGACTCCTTTTGAGTATGAATACTCTCTAGAAGATATATTTGTATTCAAACTCACAGTTTATGTTTTGTCGAATTGTACACGACAGATGTATTAATCAGTTGTATTTGTATTCTGTACTATGTATCTGACGACCCAAGATGGGTGATGTATACTTAATTTTGGGGGCGTCACATTAAATGTCTTTACAAGTTAGGTGGTATTGAATTAAGATTTTTACAAAGTCTATAAAAGTATTTTGGTATTCAAAAAGTCATAGATTTTTTAAATTTCTATCAAATGGTAGAGTTTGACAGACTTTAAAAAAAGAATTATAACTATCAACTCATATCCAAAGTCTAAACTCATCTCTAAAGACTTCTAAAAACTTCCAAATATTAAACACAAAGGTAAAAATTTGGATCGTCCGTAAAGAGGGAACCCAGGAATTCGCGGTATAATACCCAGAAAAAAATAATAATAAATAAATAAAATAAATAAATAACATTTAAATTTATATTTTAAATAATTTAATTGGACTTTATTTTTTATTGGGTCAAACTAGTTATTTATTTTATATGGGCTAATAAGTATTAATATGTGAAGGATAAATTAATTTAGTAAAATTTGTGTCTTAAAACTAATTGGATTTAATTTATATGTGGATAAAATTAAATCATATTATAATTAAGAGAATTAACAAGATATATTAATAAGTAAACAAATAACTAAAGACCTAATCTGTCTCGCAGTACGTGTAATAGATGAAAGAGGAAAAAGGCGCAGTAAATTGGTAAGGGAGAAAGCGGCAGTTCGAAAACTTTCACTACAAAGACGAAAGAAATTTATTTAATAAAGTTGAGATAAAATCATGAAACTCTCGTATCAATTGTGAAGATTATGTATGTATATATATTTAAAGCTTTTGTCTTATTATTAATTATATTGCATGATTTGGTAAAAGGAGGAATTATATATATATAGTAGTAAAGCAATCAATATGATATTGAATCACACGCTCACACAAGTGTGTGGATTTCATTTTCTGCGAAGGAAAAAAAATAAAATAATGGAGCCAATAATTGAATGATCAGAAGCCATGTAATAAATATATTATAATATATATGTATTCTAATGCTTAGATAAAATAATATTGTCAGAACTTGAAATTTTTGTATAATATATTTTCTGAAAGTTGTTATCAGAAGCAGTGGATTATTATTTATAATATATGCACTAAAAAATATAATAAATAATTTAAGTATGTAGCAAAATTTTAATCTTAAATCTAACAATCTTTTAATTTTATATATTAGAAGTATACAACACAGTTTATCACAGCTGTGACGACCCCAAAATAGGTCCATTCCATCCAACCTATTCTGAGTCGTCAAATACATGGTACAGAAAACAACTACAACTTTATTACAACAATTGTCGTGCAAAATACAACAACACATATGCTGTGAGTTTGGATACAAATATATACCAAATGTGACTCATGTTCCAACCGTGGACATCACCTCACAATAACACCTTACATAAAGGTATAGTCAAAAACTGTTTTAGAAATTAGAATCTTTGGGAAGTGCTCAAGGAAACCTTCGTACATGGGAGGCCACGCGTCTAGGTTATGATAGATATCATATGGTCACGGAATTATCCTTGGTTGACCCAATAGACCCCAAAGAAAAACGAGAAGATTACTATCATATTCTTCCCAATGGTGAGTCTTCTCTTGACTTATCATTATCTCCACTGTCTCTAATTGAGAATTATACTTCAAACAAACACCAAGATTATATAGGTAGTGCCCATAGATATACTCAGCAAGTGGATAAGCACAACCCTGTCCTATGATGACACGAGGTTGTATGTCATTAGACATCTTGTATGATAGTGACAAAACACCCTTCCAACGTTGGGTTCGCCTCACCCTATTTTCTTCACCAAATATAACTACTAAATGATGACCACCGTTCTATTCCCTTGTTACCCCCGCTCGACCCAGCTACACTCTTATTACCTAAAAAGGAATTGTGAAGCAAAAGGGTGAGCACAACTAGCTCAGTAAAGAATGTCATGACTAAAGATAATTCAATTATCAATAGCCTTCATCAACAATAAATCAGATATTTAGAACATATGGTAAATGATAAAAATTTCAACCATAGTTGCAGCGGAACGAGCAATCCATTAGAAGAGTCAAATAGACTATAAAGTCTATTATCTTCTCCATGTTAAAAATCCATCAACAATGTTTTATCCCTGTAACATCAATCAACAATTCTGGTCCAAAATCATATGAATAACTCATAATCATAACTGTAGTTCTAAATTCCTCTTTTCATCCAGGGCGAAGATAATTTTCATCACCTATCTTTACCTGAAACATCAAAGATCATAGTTATACCAAATCACAATTCCTGTTTATAATCATACTAACAAATCCATCTTTGCACTACGGGCCAAAGATATTCATCAACAAACCATCTTTGCACTACGGGCCAAAGATATTCATCAACAAACCATCTTTGCACTACGGGCCAAAGATATTCAACAACAGTTCATCTTTGCACTACAGGCCAAAGATATTCATCAACAGGCCATCTTTGCACTACATGCCAAAGATATTCATCAACAATTTATATTTGCACTACAGGCCAAATATATTCATATCTCAAAAAAATATATAATCATTTCAGAATTTATATAAACAATAATTATAACCATGTTGATCAATTCACCTTTGCACTTAAGCTTAAGATATTCAATTATAAATTCAATGGTCATGATCATACCAGTCACAATTCAACTTTGCACTACAGGCCAAAGAGAACCCTAGTCATGATCCTACCAATAATCTACCCATCTTTACACTCCAGTGAAAGAGAATTTCAACATCAGGGTTATAAAAATGTTATATATGATGATAAAAATAATATGATTAACATATAGTTTTAATCTCAAGAGTAATATTCGTAACTCGTGAATAGTAAATCGTGAATAGTAACTCATGAATAGTAACCCCGACACAAAAGATAGAAATTCCACAATAAAATCCATACCAATATTTCGGTATAATGATATTGAAAGAATAACATTACTTAAATTTATAAACAATTTATTTTAATTGTTTACACTTTACTAATTAATGCATTTAATCATCATAAAATGCCAACTCTTACAATTTCATCATCAATAACCAAAACCCTCATCAAAAATCTGCATATACCTCATATAGGATTCTCAAGGCATAAAATCCTATTTTCCAATTTTCTTTCTTCACAAAACATATTTAATTCATTTACTCATAACTAGACCATTTTCATGAAAAATACCAAATCAGTTCTAAAAATATTTCTTTTCTGGGATTTAGCATAATATAGTCCCATAGTGAACATATATTTTTCTCAGAATTTTTAAAAGTCATTTACTATTTTTCATATGGCCAAAATAGCCGAATATTTAGACATTTATCAAAAATTGTACTTTTGTCTAAAAATTCTGAAATTTACAGAGTATACTTCTATCATATACATGTACTCCCAATAAAAATTTCATCAATTTTGGAGTTAACCACAAGGAATTATAAGCGGTTACTTTTAAAATAGTCTTTTCTCATAAAATTCATAACTCTCAATCTATACATCCAAAAATCACCATTTTTGGACACAATCAAGAAAACTCATCAAAATATCATTTCAAATTTTTTCAGAATTTTTGAAGGTCAGAAAAATTACGAAACTGGAAAATATAACAACCCTTAAAATCCCTTACTATCCCTTACTATCCCTTACAATCCCTTACTATCCCTTACTATCCCTTACCTCAAAAGAGCAGTACTTCTGACTGGATATCGGATATGATGCTGAAGGAAACTTGCACCGATGAATAGCAACTCACCAAGTATCTAAAAACTCACAAAATATGCTTCATAATATAGAGAGAGAAAGAGAGAAAGCTTATGTTTCTGGTGTGATTTTCAATTCTAACTTAGCCCTCTATTTATAGGAAAATTTTGGTAGGTTTGACCTGTAACCTGATGGCTTTACCTGCTACTATTTCCACCCACCACATTTGAAATATAATTCAGCACATTTCTTCACCAACCACAAGTGGGGCCCACCAATTCTAGAATTTTCCACCGAAATGATAAACTCCGAAAATTCAACAATTTCTGAACCAGTCATCTCGTAAAATTCATAATAAATCATACGTTCATTTTTAACGGTTCAAAATTTGTGGACATATACTCAACTTATATATGTATAACATATCCAAAAATTACAACGATCCAACGGTCGAATTAAAAATTATAACCCTCGCAAAATATCTCAAAAACCCTGATTTTTAATACCTCCATTCCGATAAAAATACGGATAAAAATCTCAACATTAACTCCTTCATTTTTAACCACAAAAATATATCCCTCATTTATATCCACATAAAATAAATATTTCCTTATCATATGAATCAATAATTAATTATTCACAAATAATATTACAGAATCACATTTATGACAACCAGGTCGTTCCCAGGAAAGAGGGGGCTTTCCAATAAGAATTTTTCCTTACTGGCGCGCAATTAAATGACCAAACCTCTCCTTAGACAGAACTTTCTAGACATTGCCAATAATGTTATCTAATAATACTATTCAAATAATATGAATTATTGATCTGATAATGAGAAATACTGTGCAGCAACAATTATTGAACAACAATAATATAAAATTTCAACGCAGCAATTATTGAATCAATAAAGTAAAATATTGAACAGTAATTACTGTAACAATTATTGAGTAGTGCCTTCTTACGTAAGAATCAATAATTTCAAAAATACTGTGCAATATCGTGTGCTACTGTGCAATAACGCGTATTACTGTATTTTAACCACCGGGTATTTCAACAGTATTAACGATAACAACTACGCCGTTATTTGTAAAAACTCAAATTTGTCGTTTTCTTCACCCGACAGTTATTCGTTATGGGGCCCACAAATAGCTGCGCCGTCGTACGAATATTCCCCGACAGAAAAAATATTCCACGACCAAACGAATATTCCCCGACAACAATAATTATTTTATAACCACTTGTGTATTTTGAAAAAAATCATATATCACCCTTAACTTTAACATTTATCAATTTAACCATTTACTGAATAGTAATTATAAGAAAAATTGAATACGTTTATTTCATAAAATTCGGGGTCTTACAACAGCCGTGATAAAAAATTTATAAAAGTCTATTATTTATTTCATAGAGTTTATAAAAGTCATTTTAAAAAAATCTTTAAAGTCTTTAAAAGTCATTAAAATCCATAAATTCTATAAAAATTTGTCACTTAAAAAAAATCTTTAAAAATCTTAATTAAATACATCCCTCTAAATAACGGAGGGAGTATTATATTTACCATATACATTCACATCCCACACATAATAAAAATTTTATTTATTTTCATCCTTATTTTAATATTTCTCAAAAACTCCAATTTTCACAAGCAATCAAGATTCAATCACCATTTATTTTAATATGAAAAAAATGATGTGATGCCATAGCTGAAGCTCACTAAGTATACGTTGATCGATCATGACCGCTCAATAGATGGTCTATTACCTCAACTACTACAGGTGGTGTGTGGGTCAAAAGATAAGATGGGGTGTTTCTTTTTACGATAAATCTCAACCGTCCATTAACCCCAGCTACTTCACGGCATATATATAATTTAATTAACTAAACTTGTACGGAACGTTTGTACATTGTCGTGTCACGTGTGACCAATTACTATTTATCCTTGGATCTCCGTTCCCCGTTTTCGGCATCAGATCTTGTGAATACTACTAAGTACAGTACTATTTTATTTTAATCTCCATAAATCAAGTTATAATTCGTGCATGATCAACAAAATAAAATTAATACTACTTCAATTAATTATTCAATGGATTAAAAAATTGACCTCTTTTAACCTACAACTATTTGTAATTAATTAGTTTGGCTAATAGAAAAATTAACAACCTAGCTAGCTAGCTAGCTATATTAGTAGTATATTATTAGATATCAATTCTGGAGACTTAATTGTATAAATACACAATTCATTATTACGTACGTACGTACAATAATATTATTACTATATATATATATATATATATATATATATATATATATATATATATATATATATATATATATATATATATATTCACCATGAGTCCATGATGTAGTTGACCTGTAATCGTAGCTAGCAACTAAATTCATTAATTGAAGAAATTTCTTCAAAATCTCAACTATAATTAATTTCTCTATGAATCACTAATTGAAAGGTTACCCTAATCAATGCATTATTTCAAAGTTCCAACCAACGGTGGTACTAATATAAAGAATAGGGAAAATGATCGAAGAAAAAGGAAAGAATTTCCTACAAAATATATATTACGTACTTTCAAAACTAGCTAGCTTGAAATTAAATATATACTCCAAATAAGCTAGCTGTTCATTGAAGTGGCCAAAAAAATCAGATCTGTATATACCAAATTCCTCCTATATAATGCTAGAAACAATTAAGAAAAGGAAGAAAAATTATTAATTGTGCGAGGAAAACTCTTAAAACTAGGCTTAAATATTAAAGTTTCAGGGACAAGTCTAGCTTTTGATCATCATCCTGAGTGGTCTTCTTCAAAAGACTAGCACTACTACTAGCCCACCTATATCCTCCGCCTCCGTGATCCCCCGCCTGAGAGAACTTCCGAACTGTACTATCAAACCTAGCGGCGGCACCCCCAACCGACGGTGGTGTTCCGACATGATAATTATTCTCCGGAGCAAGCCGGCCAATCGCAGGGTGTTGATCAAGAGGCTTTCTAGACGACCACCCAAATTGTCCATATATAAATGGGAAAAAAGAAGAGGTTGGTTTATGGATCATAGAGTGAACCTGAATTCCAAGAGACCTATTGAACGAGCCATGCAGAGGAAGAGAAGACATGCTGCTAGGGTTTGGGTGTTGGTGCATCATCATGTATGCGTCCATATTAATTCTTTGGCCTCGCTTGGCGATACTTCTCTCTCTTTTGTGTGCATTTTGGTGGCCTCCTAGAGCTTGTGAGCTATAGAATTTTCGCTGGCAATAGTTGCATGAAAAAACTCGAGGCTCCGAATTAGAATATTTTCTTGGATCCTCCTCCTCATCCTCCTCCTCGGTATGATCATCCAAGCAGTTGATTAGATTGAGCTCTGCCTGCTGCCTAATATTTTTACCTTCTTCTAATTCTTGATGATCTGAATCGTCCTTTCTGGAGAGGCCTAGATCCAACAAATGATGATGATGATGATGATCGGGGTTCTTGTGTTTTTGATCTTCTTCTTCTTCTTGCACTACTTGTTTGCCTTCTCTTTGGATGGCTGAGCTACTTTTAGATAGATGATGATCAGACGGCTCAGATGTAGGGGAATTCATTTAATTGGATGCGAGGGGTTAATTTCAAATATTAATTAATTCCCCATAGCCGCTTCTTGTACGTAGTTGCATATATATGGTGAAGAAATTGATCTCAGTTTATTGATTAGAAAATAACTGAAGGGTATATATATATATTTATGGTGCTCTATATATCTATGTACGGAACTACAGAATTTACAGAAACAATGTCTTTTTTAAGTAACAACTCAAGTATTGGACACGAGAGAGAGAAAAAAAAAAACGAGTCATCATTATCATCCTCTAAGATCAACACCTCTTTCGCTGGCATATATATCCCCCATTGATTTTTTTACTTATCTATATATTCTCTCTCTCCCTCTCCCTCTCCCTCTCCCTCTCCCTCTCGTACAAGTACTTCATTTTTAATTATTTTTTTTGGTCATACTAAATTGCTTACTCTACCTTGTCCGAGTGTTGATGCACTAGTATTTTCTTATGCCTGCGTAGGATATATATATATATATATATCAATTTGCTTCTTAATTCTCTGTAAATTATGGGGCATGCAGCAAGTGTAAAATCCTTGTTGATGCGGTAATAAAAGCGGTGGGCAAAGTTATAAAGTTTACACTAATAAATTATAAATTGAATTATAAGTATTTAGGTAGAGAATATATATGTGTGTGTGTGTGTGTTGGTACTTTTTCCGTTTGTCTTGGTAGTACTATTATAAGTAACACATTGTCTTATCTCCTCAGCCAGTAGCCACCACCAGTACTCTAGGGTTTTATTGTTTATATAGTGGGAGATTTTGGAACTATGTGTGTATAACAACACCCATCTAGGTCTACCCATAGTTGAACTTAAAATCACAAATTGCTTCCACACTGAAAAGATAGATAGATAGCAAAAGCTAAAGCTTAATTATAGGCATAGATAGGGTGATCAATCAAGTTCAACTAACAAAATATTTTCTCTCCAATCACATCTTCAATTGTATGCCGACTTGCCGAGGAATCTCTCTCTCTCTCTCTCTCTTATTATCTCCTTTTTTCCCACATAATATTTGCTTTACTAGATACTCCTACATTATAATCTTTTGACTTTACATATAGAGAGTGGCTTCTTTCCTGTTTCCACAACACATTAATGAAAGGGACGCTGAAAAGATCGATACATACAACTTTGTAGGGTTAAGTTCAACAAACCCACAATCATATAATAATTTGTATTATATTGTTGTTATTCTTCTCTCTATTTCATAATGTATGGCTTTGGATGTAATATTTATTATTCCCATATCATCATCTACTTAATCAAAATTCTGATCCCTATATATTTTTCTCATCATGCCTTTAATTTTATTGATACTAGCTTCTGATCTCTCGATCGATCGGCAGCTTAACTTTTTGAGTTCTTCTAGTTTGTACTTATTTCAGCTAGCAAAAGCTTCTTAGCCTTTAAATGTGCTTACAACTCCCCCCCAACCCTATTAGAGTTGTAGAATTTGAATCTCATACATTAATGCTGTGTAAAAAGTCCATTTTCAATCCAATATCTGATAAAACCTTTTTTTCAACTATAAGGTCCGAAAACAATATATATATATATATATATATATATATATATATGGACACAAAGTACGTACAATATACAAGTATAAATTTTCATGACCAAAATAAAAAGGTCGTAAGAAAAATTTCAAACTAAGAAATATATGTATCTGCTAAGACTTTCAACAAAGAAAAAATATTTCTGACGACCTTTAATCTACGGGAAGTCATATATAATTGTAAATTGATATACAACTTAATTCTAGAAAGCATGCAATTTTCCATGGAAAATAAATTTATCATCGACAACTACATATTTAGCAAGTTTGCTAAGAAGTAAGAACCACTTTGGTTCAAACACCCTTGTCTGCCTGTTGGTACTTGAGAATAAAATATGTCCAAAATGTATGTACACCCACAGCAGGGAATCCAAAACCAAATAACATACTTCCCCATGTCATTTATAGTTATTCAGTGGCCGACAAGGCTAATGGAAAATGGACCCCAATTGGCTCTCGCATTGTGTCCTAGTCCTATATATATATATATATGCTGACTGACCTGCTTTATGAATTACTCCATTATCAGCTTGCATAGCATTAATAATCATCATGCATTTCACTAAAGTATGATGACCTTTGAGATAAGCACTGACAAAAAAGAAGAAAGAACTAACACATCGAATGATTGAACTCATTGGGTCCAACGCAGAGGAAGAAAAAGGAAAACCCCTACATGATGGTTCCTTTGTCTAATCAGGTTGGCCCCAAATCTCATGTGAGATTTCTTTGTCTGTACAAATCAAATGTTCAAAAACAAATTTAATGAGAAAGTCACAGGCGACTATCTTTCCTTACCTTCTAACTAGAAAGATCAGAAAGATATGATCAACTACCACTCAAATATTTCTTTTTTCCTAAATTTTAACATAAAAATATCAGAAAGATATCAATTACTACCACTCAAGTTTTTCCTCCCCCTAGCCTCTCTCTCCACTTCAAAAGTTTTCACTTAAATTCAAAACATCTATCCCTTTTCTTAATTTCACAATTTTCCACTAGCAGGACCATTCTAAATTATTAAATTACGTAATCCTTTCCATTTTGTAAAGGCAAATTTAAAATGTTAGATCTTGAATGGGCGTACGTGTAGATGTTGTTGGTTGTAACTCTCTCTCTCTCCCGGAGAAATGTTAATAGGCAGCTCAAGGTCTTTAATAACTTGTTTATCAACAACTGCTAATGTTGACTTTTTATATATATTAGAAGCTGCATAAGTTTTTATATATATATATATATACCCCTATTTGGAACATCAACTTTTAGTATTTCCGAGCATTCAAGTTTTACTAATTGTCCACTTTATTTCCCAATTAAATTAACAGCACACTTGTGCATATTATGATTGACCTAATGGCGCCTTGAAGAAACTTTTGCTAATATGACGTTTAAAGTTGGAGAATGTTCCTTGCACTATCCTACATCCCCCCACAATCTAAACAAATTAATTTTTTCTATCTCATGTTTCCTGAAAATTTCTAGCCAACGCAAGTAGAATGTCAAATACCGGAAAAAAGCTATCTTTTTCCTATTGTGGTTGTCGTGTTTTAAACAATTAGTCACTGTGCTTTAAAAATATTCAATTGACCAACTGTGGTTTTTAAAAATGTACAATCAAGTCATTTCGTCTAATTTGACTAACAGACGTCTAAAAAAGCAGCTTGGTTATCCTACGTGGCTTTTTGGAAAAGAAATAAATATTAAGCGTGTATTTGCTGACTGGGCGGGAGGAAGCTTGGTTATCCTACGTGACTTTTTTCTTTTCCTTTTTTCTCTTTTTCAAATAATACAAATAATATATCAAAATTTTTGTATCAATAAGATTTATTACAACATTATATTAATTTCTACAAAAAATAAAATATCATTAATTACGTGGCAAAAAATAATTAAAATAATAATAAATATTTTAATTCATTTTCTTTATTTGTATTCTTTTCCTTATCTCTTTTCCTTTCTTTTAATAATTATTTTTATTTTAAAAATTAATACTAATATATATTTTAATGATATAAAAAAGCTAAGTACATAATTAACATAAAATAAAAATTATAAGCCCAAAGACAGCAAGTTTTTGTTTTTATGTTTAGTTATTAAAAAGTTTTAATATTATTTGTATTATTTGGAATTAATTTTAAAAATAAAAATAATTATTAAAAGAAAGGAAAAGATAAAAGGAAAAGAAAAAGAAAAAAATATATAGAAAATGAATTAAAATATTTATTTTAATTTTATTATTTTAATTATTTTTTTGTCACATAATTATTGATTTTTTATTTTTATTTTTTTGTAAAAATTAATGTAATGTTGTAATAGATCTCATTGATACAAAAATTTTGATATATTATTTGGAATTAATTTTTAAAATAAAAATTATTATTAAAAGAAAGGAAAAGAAATAATTATAAAAAAATGAATTAAAATATTTATTTAATTTTATTATTATTTTAATTATTATTTTTTATCACATAATGATTTTATTATTTTATTTTTTTGTTTGAGAAGAAAAAATTATAAAAAAAATCCATTAAAAATTATTTTGTTGCCACATAAGAACCTTGTGACGTAAGAAACCCAAGCATATATATACCACGTAATTTTTTAATTTTTTTCAAAAAGACACGTAAGAAACCCAAGCAGATTTGTTAACGTCGGATACGAAAAATTGACGGAATGACCTGATTGTATATTTTTAAAAAGCACAGTGGGCTAATTGAATATTTTAAAAACACAGTAAGTAATTACTTAAAACACGACAACCACAATGAGGTAAAGGTGTTTTTTCCCGTCAAATACCATATACGTTGGGAAAGAAACTAAAACTAGAAAATCGTATTAACTTCTTTTATATAATGATGTAAAGTGAGCCTATTGCAACAACAATGAAATGAGCTATTTCTTTTGCAGTACAAAGACTACACATCTTGAGCAGTTTTTGCTCACCTACTAGTACAACTATAAACGTGATCAATATTTAGCATCACCTACTCAAAAAATACCCTAGAAAAGAGAATAAGTAGAAAATACCATATTCATGTATGCCTTGATTATCTATTCTCATTCCCAACCCAGTTGACGAGCTCGTTGCTCCCACAAAGATGTCACCTTCCTCTCTTTTCTTAGCAATGCCTCTGCGCTCTCTGACTTGTTCGCATGTTTCTGTGACAATGTTGCACTTCTCAGCCTCCCTTTGATATTGTGAAGCCAGCCTTCGTGATTCACCAAAAGTAATATTCATGTGGTGCATGTGTTCCTCACCAACAACTTCCTATAGCTTCAACGCTCTTCAGTTAGAAGGTATACAAACTGCTTCTCCATCTCTTTATTAAGTTCCGGATCATTCTTCCCACAATCTGCACAACCACCCACCATAAAGACATAAATGGACGTCCATCACATTAATACATCATTAAAAATAAATGTTATCAACTCATTTGTAGAAGGAATCTAGACCAAGCTCAGAGAAAATTCTAGGATCTAAGGTGTCTTGGGAAGATAGAATGTCTTTAATGGATACTGGGGCAACAATTAACACAGTTGCAAAGTATTCTTGTACAAGCTCGAACATACTTATTCTACTAAAAAGACATCAGGACACACCAAAATATCTGCTGAGATATACTTATGAGCCATTTGAGAAACAAAACACTATAGAAAATCTCATTGTTTGTTCCAAGATGTCAAGATTAGAGGAACCAATAACTTTCCCCAGTTGCTCAATAAGAAAAAATGGTTACTATAGCCCATTAAAATTTAACATAGTATAAATGTATAATATGATTGAGGACCAAAAGCCAGAAGGATCCTACAAAATTGTGAATTGTTGTGCAAATAAAACATTTTCCGGAAATTACAGATGCAATCATACCTATGACACATTTATTGAATTAGTGAATTACTAAAATTTTGCAACAAAATTGGGCACACATATTTATACCATTTTAAGATTTAATGGAATGAAAAAATATATTAAACTAGTTAATGATTATTAGATAAATAACATAATATTGTTATTTAGGATAGTTTTATATTTATCAAGTAGTTAGGATATTGTTTTTGAATTGCCATAATTATCTCTTGAGACTCTTTGATTATGTAATCCCCTGATTCTAGCTTTAGTGATTATATATCCCTTGATTCTAGCATTAGTGATTATATATCCCTTGATTCTAGAATAGGTGGTGATCCTATATGTATATATAAAGGACACCTCTCTTTGTAAATGATACAAGCAATAATATACATATTTCAGAATTCTATATGCTTTAACTTGGTATCAGAGCCTACTAATCCAGACAATCACCTCACTAATCCAGACAATCTCCTCACCTGTCAGCATTCCAGCAATTGTCCCTAATTTCTTCTTCTTCTTCTTCTTCCTATAATCCTCTTTCTATTATTCTTCTGATCGAGACACAATCTATTTTTCTTCTGATTCTCAAATTATCCTTCTTCTATCAATGGCTTCCTTGGCTTCTAATTTTCATTCTTCTTCCTATGACTTGGAAAGGTGGCTTAACCCAGAATCGTTCCAGGAAATTAGCCCCGCATCCATGGCCGATCAAATATACAGTCCATTTAAAACTTTTGACGACTCTTTGGTCCATGAAAATGATGACTGCCAATTCCTAGATGATGCAACATCAAATTAGTATGCAGATGATCTTTTTGATCAACTTTCTTGTTTACAAAAGCTACCTACTCAGTCTGTCAAAAGCTATCTTGCCGAAGTGACATCGCTTCTTTATACATTTGAAAGCGCGGGCGGTTCTTTTAGTCCGTCAGAGTTTACCGATTTTTTAGTTGAAGGTCTTGATGATACTCTTTTTAAAAGAGTTCATGTTTATTATTATTTGATGAATCCTTCATTTAATGATTTGTCCACTCTTCTATTCGAACATGAAAAATTGTTACAACAACTCACTTCAAACCCATCCATTAGTACACTACAAATTGAGCCTAATGATATTCACGTGTCTGTGCTTACACATCCTGAGGAACTCTCTTCTATTGTTGATATTGATATATCTAACACTTTGGATGTTGATCAAGTATTGAAAACCACCGACATTGATATTTCTTCCGCTAAAATCTTAAGTTCTACTGGGCCCATAGCTGTTGTTGAGATCTCAAAAGTCCACCATTCTGGTTTTCCACATTTAGAGCTTCTTTCTTCTTTTGTGGACATGACACAATCTAGCATTATACATGTTACACCAAGTCCACCAAATACTTCTTTTGATGAGATTTCTTGCTTAGCGGTGCCAAAAAGTTGCACTCTTCTCAAATCCCAATTATTAAACTCTTTCTACTCGTGTCTACGTGGTAGTTCTCATTCTCATTCAAATGTCCTTACTAATTCATTTTTAATCTTTCCTTCATCTTCATTCCATATGGAGATCGACACTATTCGTTTAAGTCCAGAATCCTTTCTTATTCATAATGACTTGAACGACATTGGTAAAAATGTTTACGGAGTATTATATTCAGGAGATGTAGACGACGGATTGCAAGGTTCTTATTTGTTGCCAGTGTGCGTACAACCAAAAGCTCACTATTTATGACTTGCTTTTATAGCAATGTATGCTATGCTCTTTTTTAATGTGGCGTTGAGATTGCTCATGCTATCTACTGTTGGAGGTTTTGTTATTTTGTTGCTTCTATATTTACGCAGATGTTCTTTGAAGCTCAACCTTCGGTTACCTACGTTTCGCTTGCGGAGGTGTATTAGAGAAATAATATAATATTGTTATTTAGGATAGTTTTATATTTATCAAGTAGTTAGGATATTGTTTTTGAATTGTCATAATTATCTCTTGAGACTCTTTGATTATGTAATCCCCTGATTCTAGATTTAGTAATTATATATCCCTTGATTCTAGCTTTACTGATTATATATCCCTTGATTCTAGCATAGGTGGTGATCCTATATGTATATATATAGGACACCTCTCTTTGTAAATGATACAAGCAATAATATACATATCTCAGAATTCTATATGCTTTAACTATGATTATATATTCTGGCAAAGAAATTGAACAAAATTCACACCATGAAGCTCTAATGGACGAAATAATCATTGAGTTGGCTAGTAAAATCTCTATAGATGTATCTCCTAATAACATAAAATCATGCATCAAAGGCAAAAAAGCATCTACGTATTGAAAATAAAATTTGCTCCCATTGTGCAAGTTCAACTTCAGAAACTTAAGAATAGTATAAATATACATACTGGAGAACACCTATGCATCAACTGAGAACACTAACTCAAGTTTCATGGTCACAGGGGGAACAAAACATAACCTATTGTAAATAAAGGAATATATGCTAATGCAGCTAAGCTCTATTAATTAACCAGTCATCTTGTCACAGTAAGTCTTACTGGTAACAGAAAGTAGGTTGAATATCCTAGGTTACAGTTCCAGACTATGATACATCTATCTCAAGTACAATAAACTTGTGGGTACAAATAACCATGGGGAAACAGTTGGCAGGACTGTTCTCCACACCTTTGCCAACCGAGAACAAAAAAGGACATTCCAAAGCCAGGAATGTGGGATCAAAAACTGATGGAACCAATCAGCAACTACCAAGTTCATAACCATCCTTCATCATTGTCAAGTAGTATTTTCCAACTTAAGGTTCCACTTTCTAGCAACTAGGCGAGAGTGAATTTTAGTGCCCATTAATCACAATGCACAAGTTTGCTATTTCTATGCATCTACAGACTACAGATCAGTTGCAATGTTTCTTTATATTTATTGTAGAGGTATTGTTCCTAATATTTTTTTACTAAGGCCAAGATGCACAATGAAATGACCAATTGATGGCTAAGGTTATGAACTTTTTATATAGGCCCAGAACGAATAAAGTTGTCCTTGGAAATATATGTATGATCGTAACAAACTGAGAAAATAAAGTGTCATATCTCAAAATAAAGATTAATCTAAAGGATCTCATACCAGATGGAGAAGATGCTAGTCATATCTCAAATAAAAGTTAAATCGGATTGCAAACTATTACCTGGGACAGGTAGATTGATCAGACCTGAACAGGGACAAGGGAAAAAAAACAATAAAGTAAAATTGATTAGCATAGTTATTTATCTCTATTATTACCAACAAAAGTAATATATAGTTCAATCATTATATACATATATATATATATATGAATTAGAATCAACAAAGATAATCAACAATAACAAAAAATGACTAACCAAAGCAACTGACACAAAAAAAAGTGAAACATAAATATATTCGCACCATGTGTAGTTGTGAGTATCCTCCCTCTCTGGAATCCCGTCTTCGAAAGTCTAGTTTCAAAACCATAATCAAGGAATCCCTAGTTTCCCCAAAACATTGTTATCAAAACTCAAAATATGGTTCAGCTCGTAGAACAAGGAACATGAAATTAAGAAAAAAAAATACATTCAATTGGTGAAAGGCCATACACACTTGTGAAATTATCAGCATCCTTACAAGTACATATTTCACACCAGGAAGGATCTAAACTAAATAATCAAAACACAAGAAATGTAGATTCTTTGCTGAGGAGAAAATTAAGGTAGCTCTTAATACAACACACTAGTTTCCCTCATAGTAGCAAGATAGAATATAAGTCAACATCACCAAGTTCAAATTCTATGAATAAGATATTCTATATCAGTCCCTAACTTAAAAGCAGAAAGAAGAAAGATGAATGAAGAGTAACTTCATGAACTTCTTAGTTGAACCCCTTGATAATACGGAACACTCTACAAACATTCCCAATATAAATACCGACAAGCGAATCAATTAATTTATAGTAAAACTACAGTCTACATATGATGTTGTTATTTTTGCCAGCTCAATTGGACAACTGCAATTAAATGTGATCAGCTGGATGTTCATCTAGGATAGTACCTTCAGTCATTTCTAATACCTTTTAACTCATGGTTCTGTTACTTGACTCTTCTACTTTTATGGATTGGAAAAGAAGCATATGAAATATCTTCCACATAAAACATCATACAATATTGACAAGTCAATTTATGGGTAACCAATATAAGTCGTGATATATGACTAAAGGATTGCATTTTATTCTCTACTATAGACCTCAAAAATTCAGGCGCAAAAATAAGTCCATCAGTGACACGAGTCTTTTATACAAAATGGAGCTACAGGGAGCTAAGGAGGGAAAAAAACACAGAACTAGCAGGAAGCACACTGCAAAGACATTCCTCTACATTAAGATCATATCTCATTTAGGTGCAATATGTGACATGTAAATGGAGGTGTCAAAAACCCTGAAATAACCTGATAACCAAGTCCCGCCAAAAGCAAAAACAAGGTAGGGAATCCATGTGTAATTACTGATGCATAATTTATTCAAAGCATACAACTTTGTTCAGGAAAATTAAGTCTGTTATAACCACAAATTGAACACATTGCAGATCAAAACTCAAGCGACCGCCAAAGGGAAAACATAGCAGAAATATATAAATCAGATGTTGTATCACATAAAAGAGAAGGGATACCAGGAGCAATGTTGATGATAGAGAGAGAGAGACAGAGAGGAGGGCAGTGACAGTTGCAAGGTGGGCAAGATGAAGAGGAGTCGCACTGAGTGATACCCTTGTGTTCAATAATTTCCAATAAAGCGCAGGCCCGCAGACACGCGGAGCTGAAACAATCGCAAATATCACCAAACAACAACTTATCCACGTCCCTGACCTACGCCGAGATATTTCGCTCGCCCGCTGGCTTGAAGTATTATCATTAGTAGTAGTACTACTCACTATTCAGATCCGTTAACATTTTTACTTTCATTCGAAATTAAAAAGTATTTAATATTCATCTCGTTTTACTATTGTAAAAAAAAAATTATCATATACAAATTGTTTTTGATTTTTTTTAATGAAAAATTTGATCAATAATCAATTTAATAAATATTGTTATAGTCTTTTTTTTGTGAGTATAGTAAAACCCCTATTTAGGAATATTCTATATAAGACTAACTTCTACAATATTATAAAAAAAATTGGTCCCAATTTGGGCCAGTTATAAATAGGAATAACATCTAAATTGTAATATATTATATATCTTTTAAGTCTCGTATTAAGAAACTATACCTTTATATAGTAATAATTTCATATATATATATATATATATATATATGAAAGACAATATTAATTTTAAAAAATTATATTTTCTATAAAAGACTACATTTCTTATAAATAACTATATTTTTCTATAAAAGACTACATTTCTTATAAAGGACTATATTTTTTTTATAAAAGACTACATTTTCTATAAAATACCACATTTTCCTATAAAAGAATATTTTGCATAAATATTTTTTGAATAATAATTATTAGGGAGTTCTTATTGATATTTTTGTTAAAGTGAATATTTTTGGGTGTTCGGAAAATATTTTGTACCAATACCTCTATCTAGTAATAATCTCTCAATTAGAATACAAATAGTTTGGTCCCAAGTCTATTCCTAAATAGAGGTTTTACTCTAAAATGTTACTATTTTTTTTGAGTTTTATTCCTAAAATTATATTGCTAATAGTATACCACATCAAATATTGTTCAAAAGTTTATATTTAATTTTTCTTAGATAATTTGGTTTATTTATTGTAATTACATAATAAATTTATTCATAATAGTTCAGAAGGTTAAAATAGCAAATTAAATGTATTTAGATGTTTTAGACAGATAATTATCTACCACGTCATTTCATTTTGTATTCAAAACTTCTGATTCATTCAACTCATTTTAATTCTCTGATACATTCAAAAAAAATTTATTCAGTTTTATCAAATAGTAAGTAGTAGTATTACTATATTAGTAAACTGACAGTGATCGGACGCACACAAGCCTCATGAAATCTGTAGCTGTTGGTCGTCACCAATTTTAATTTTTGTGTATTTGAGATATCTTGATAATTGAAAAAAAAACAATTATTTTATATTTTAAAGGAATGTAGCCTTTTTGTGAATAATCTTGAATAAAGTAATTATTTAATTAATTTATTTATTTTATTTTTAAAAAAAAAATCTTTTTTATTAAGCGAATGTGTGACGTCTCCAAAATAGGTCCATTCCATCCAACTCATTCTGAGTCGCCAAATACATGGTACAGAAAATAACTACAACTTTATTACAACAATTGTCGTGTAAAATACAACAACACATATGCCGTGAGTTTGGATACAAATATATACCAAATGTGACTCATATCCCAATCGTGGACAGCACCTCACAATGATACCTTACATAAAGATATAGTCAAAAACTGTTTCAGAAATTAGAATATTTGGAAAGTGCTCAAGGAAACCTTCGTACATGGAAGGCCATGCGTCTAGGTTATAATAGATATCATATGGCCACAGAATTATCCTTGGTTGCCCCAATAGACCCAAAAAAAAACGAAAATATTACTATCATATTCTTCCCAATGGTGAGTCTTCTCATGACTTATCATTATCTCCACTGTCTCTAATTGAGAATTATACTTCAAACAAACACCAAGATTATATAGGTAGTGCTCGTATATATACTCAGCAAGTGGATGAGCACATCCCTGTCTTATGACGACACGAGGTTGTATGTCGTTAGACATCTTGTGTAAGACCCCAACTTTTATAAATAAAGATGAATTTTCTATAAATATCATTTTTGAATATTGTGGAGTTAATTTGATATAATGTTATAGTTGTGGGTAATATTTATAAATTTTGTAAAGTACGCAAGTTGTTATATAATATTCGATTGGTCGGGGAATATTCGTTTTAACAGGGAATATTCGTACAACGACCCAATCATTGCTGGACCCCACAACGGAATTATTGTCGGATTGAGAAAACGACAAAAATATTTTATTAAAAATAACGGCGGAAGTTTTACCATTGTTACTGTTGAACTACTCGGTAGTAAAAGTACAGTAATACGTGTGGTTGCATAGTAGCACACGGTATTGATTATTAATGCTTATGTGAGAAGTCACTCAGTTTGATTCAATTATTGTCAGTTAATAATATGAATTATTTAGCGATAATGACGTTTTGTTTTATTCGTATTATTAACGTAATAAAACAGAAACATCTTTTTATATAAAACAGAATACTTTATTAAAGTTATTCTATAAATAGAATATATTATATTTTATTTAAAAGATTTTTCTTTAAATATGGACCGTCAGATTAAAGTAATCAATCTGTACCGTTCATGGATTAGTTACTATGCATTCTATTTTTCTATAAATAGCAGCTCATTCCTTCATTATTTCTTACGAATTCACTGAACTCTAGAGAGAAAAACTATAGACAGAAACTATAGAGAGAGAGAAAAAGAGTATTCTGCTACTTAACTACTTCCTTATTTCAGCTCGTCCTTAAAACGGTAAGGGGTGTTATTCTTTCTTATTCATGAAGAGAACTGTTGTTATTTCATTTTCTTATTATTCTGTTGGAATAACCTGTATACGCGGTCTACCCTATACTTGGTGACATTCTTCTATTATTCTGTTGGAATATCCTGTCTGTGTGTTTTACACCGGACCTGGTTCCGTTTTTATTATTATTCTGTTGGAACATCCTGTCTGTGTGTTTTACACCGGACCTGGTTCCGTCTTGTTATTATTCTGTTGGAACATCCTGTCTGTGTGTTTTACACCGGACCTGGTTCCATTAATTATTATTCTGTCAGAATATCCTGTCTGTGCGTTTACGCCGGACCTGGTTCCATTATTTATTATTCTGCTGGAATAACCTGTCTGTGCGATCTATCGCATGCATGGTGATTTCTTTTGTTATTCCATTCTTTATTATACTCAGTTGGTTAAGTTTTGACTTCTATACTCCATGAAATTTGTGAAATATCCTTGACATTTGCGCTTCATCTAGTATCTATTCATGAAAATATTCTCCTGATCATTCTTGAATTTTACTCCACAAAACAGTATCATGTTGACAATTTGGACGTTATTAATTCCTGGATAAATTAATTCTTGAACTTGTTTTATTGAATTCTTATATCATTGTCATCATCCTCATGTTTATAAAATGTTGAAAGTCATCTGTGGCCTGTAGTGCATAGATGGACTTGGTATGATTATGACCAGGAATTATTCGGTATAATCATGACCGTAATGTTACAAATGATGTGGTAAAAGTCCTCATTGGCCCGTAGTGCATTGATGGACAGTTGTTGGCATGATCATGACCATTAATGAATATACGAATATCCTTGGCAGTAGTGCAGGGGTGATTCGATGATGTGGATTATTTTATTAAGCTGAGTCTCAGCGATCACAGTGTTGGAAAATCTTTTAAATCATAAAAGATAGTAGAGTTTATTTTCTACTTGACTCTTTTAATGGATTGCTTGTTCCGCTGCAGTTAAACTTGATGTCTATTATATTTTATCAGTTTAACATTGTTGAAGGCTAATGATAATTTATTTTACATTATCTTAGTCATAATATTTCTTACTGGGCTAGTTGAGCTCACCCTTTCTTTCACTGTTCTCTTCAGGAAATGAGAACGTAGCTGGGGCAAGTCGGGAACGGAGTGATGGTCCGAATGATAGTATTAGTTAGTAGTCCTCACTATTCTATGTAATGGTGTGTTAATAAATGTAATGAGGACTCCTTTTGAGTATGAATACTCTCTAGAAGATAATATTTATATTCAAACTCACAGTTTATGTTTTGTCGTATTGTACACGACAGTTGTATTAGTAAGTTGTATTTGTATTCTGTACTATGTATCTGACGACCCAAGATGGGTGATGTATACCTAATTTTGGGGGCGTCACAGTTGGTATCAGAGCTTAGGGATATGATCCCTGGCTAAGATGTGAGAATAGAACTAGGAGGGGAGAGACGGGGAATTCCTTCGCTAGTATGACCTACCTAAGTTTATTTGCATGGTATTTAATTGGTCGGTCATAATATAAGGATAATATATGACATATCAATTAACTTTTATTTTGTGGCAGTATCTGAAAATGGCATCTGAGAATGTTGAGAATAGCAATGGAGCACAGACGATTATTGATTCACCACATATCAATAATCAGGATAATGTTCATCAGGAAGGTGACAATCCTCATGCAAACAACAACACTGACCAGATGATGAATGATGGAATGTTCAGAGGTTTTATGCAATTCATGCAACAACAGGTGAAAGCGGCTCCTGTCCACAACGTAGGTGGAAATACTGGAAACTCTCAGGCGGTCACCGCTAAACAGTTTAAGGAGCTGGGACCACCGGAGTTTAAGGGAGAACCCAAACCACTTGTAGCTGAAACATGGATAAAGCAGATCACCAAGATATTTGATGTCTTGGGTTGCTCCGAGGAGCAAAAGGTTCCCTTTGCCGCCTTTATGTTGCGAGGAGAGGCAGATTACTGGTGGGAATCGATAAAACGTACTCAACCTGCCGCACTGAAGATGTCTTGGGAGAAGTTCCAAGAGCTGTTTAACGACAAATACTTTCCCGAGAGTATTCGTCACATGAAGGAGGTGGAGTTCATCAAATTGGAGCAGAATAATATGACCGTGTCGCAGTACGAGGCAAAATTTATGGAGTTATCCCGGTTTGCGTCCCACCTGGTGGATAATGAAGAAAGAATGACGCGGATGTTTTTAAGAGGTTTGAAGCTGGAGATACGTCAACATCTTGTTTCTCATAAACTGTGTTTGTATTCAGATGTTGTAAATAGGGCTCAGTTGGTGGAGCGCGATAACGAGACAACGCAACCAAAAGAGAGCAGCCGGCAAAATGATAATACTAGTGAAAGCAGTCATCGAAGCGGTGACAACAAGCGTGGAGGGAATCAACAGGCCAGAAATGGTAACCACTTCGGTGGTAATCAGGGCCAAAACAATAAGAATGGGCATTTCAAGAAGAGGAGATTCAACAATGATGGAAAGACGTCAGCACCAGCACCTGTCGTTAAGGAAGGAGAACGACCACCTATCATATGTTTCAAATGCGGAGGGGAGGGGCACATCAGTCCAAACTGCGCGATGCCGTCCAAAGCATGTTATAATTGTGGAAGAGAAGGTCATTTAGCCCGATTTTGTCGTTTACCGAAGACAAATTCAGCTAGGATGGAGGCACCAAAGGCCGTCCCAGAAAAGTCAAAACCGGTTGTGCAAGGGAGAGCGTTTGTTGTGAACTCCCAGAACGCAAGGAACCCGAATGAGGTCATCACGGGTAAGCTTATCATAAACTCTAACGAAGTCTATACTTTATTTGATACCGGTTCTACCCATTCTTTTATTTCTCCTACTTGCGCTCATCGATTAAATTTGATTCCGGAGAAATTAGACTTTGACTTAGCAGTTGAAACTCCATTGGGAGAAACCTTCATTACATCCACGGTTTATAAGTCTTGTTTGGTTCAAGTTGGTACCCACACATTACCTGTCGATCTTATTTCATTAAAAATACTTGCATTTGACGTGATTCTAGGGATTGATTGGTTAACTACTCATCATGCAAAAATTGATTATTTTCGTAAGGTTGTTAGCTTTCATATTCCTAATCGACCTATTATGCGAATTCAAGCAACCAAACCATTAAAATCAATCGCTGTCATCTCAAGCCATAAAGCTATTCGTTTATTGAAAAACGGATGTCAAGCTTTCTTAGCTCATGTCACAGATCTAAACAAAAATACGTCAGCTTTGAATGATATTTCTGTTGTTAATAAATTTCCTGACGTATTTCCCGAAGAACTTCCTGGCCTACCCCCAGAGCGTGAAATTGAATTTTGTATCGACCTTGAACCCGGTACAAAACCCATTTCCAAAGCCCCATATCGAATGGCTCCTATTGAACTTCAGGAGTTAAAGACCCAACTGCAGGAATTGTTAGACATTGGTTTTATTTGTCCTAGTACTTCTCCTTGGGGTGCTCCTGTTCTGTTCGTGAAGAAGAAAGATGGGAGTATGCGACTTTGTATTGATTATCGGGAGTTGAATCATGTCACCATCAAAAATAGGTACCCATTGCCACGTATTGATGACCTGTTTGACCAGTTGCAAGGAGCACAATTCTTTTCAAAGATCGATCTTCGTTCTGGATATCATCAGCTGAAGGTTAGAACTGAGGATATTCCAAAGACTGCCTTCAGAACTCGGTACGGGCATTATGAATTCCTAGTCATGTCTTTTGGATTGACTAATGCTCCTGCTGCCTTCATGGATATGATGAACCGTGTATTCAAGGAATATTTGGATCACTTTGTGGTCGTCTTTATTGATGACATCCTTGTTTATTCCAAAAGCCGTGAAGATCATGAGCAACACTTGAGGCTGGTACTCCAAAAGCTTCGTGAATACAAACTTTATGCCAAGTTGAAGAAATGCGAGTTCTGGTTGGAAGAGGTAGCATTCCTTGGGCACGTAGTATCAAGTCGTGGAATATCTGTTGACCCGGCAAAGATTGAAGCTATTCAAAGCTGGGAGCAACCTAAATCAGTAACCGAAGTACGTAGCTTTCTCGGTCTAGCTGGTTATTATCGGAGATTCGTGGAAGGATTTTCTCGAATCGCTACTCCATTAACTCAGCTGACTCGGAAAGATACAAAGTTCGGTTGGAGCGAAGAATGTGAGCAGAGTTTTCAAGAACTCAAGAGGAGACTCATTTCAGCACCTGTTCTAACAATACCATCTGGCTCGGAGGGATTTGTCATCTACAGTGATGCTTCGAGCAAAGGGTTGGGATGTGTTCTCATGCAACATGGAAAAGTCATAGCCTATGCATCAAGACAACTCAAAGAATATGAGAGGAATTATCCTACTCATGATCTAGAGTTGGCAGCTGTTGTCTTTGCACTTAAAATTTGGAGGCATTACTTGTATGGGGAGAAGGTGGAGATCTTTACGGATCATAAAAGCCTTAAATATTTCTTCACTCAAAAGGAACTCAACATGCGACAACGACGTTGGCTTGAACTGTTGAAAGATTATGATCATACCATTCAATATCATCCTGGAAAAGCGAACGTGGTAGCTGACGCATTGAGTAGAAGATCATATGCGGGTACAAGTGCAATATTAACAACGCAAAGGCCCATTTTGTGTGACTTGCAAAGGATGGAGATAGAGTTAAAGACTCCAGGGACCCATGTGATGATGGCGAATATACGAGTAGAACCAACTTTAATCGATAAGGTTAAAGCTGCTCAAGCTACAGACCTGGAGCTGATGCGTATGAGGAAGAAAGTGCAAGAAGGTGCTATGCCGGAAGCAAGAATCGATGAAGAAGGAATACTTCGAGTCAACTCCAGACTTTGTGTTCCTAACAACCCTGATTTAAAGTATGAAATCATGATGGAGGCGCACAACACACCGTTTGCAATCCATCCTGGAAGTACCAAAATGTATCATGATCTTCGTCATACATTTTGGTGGAGCAATATGAAGAAAGAGATAGCGTTGTTTATCTCAAGGTGTCTAACTTGTCAACGAGTCAAAGCGGAGCATCAAGTACCAAAAGGTCCATTGCAACCACTTGAAATTCCAGAATGGAAGTGGGAGCACATTACCATGGATTTCGTTACCGGTCTTCCAAGGGTTTCTCAAGGTATTGATGCGATTTGGGTCATTGTTGATAGATTGACCAAGTCTGCTCATTTCTTACCGATACGAGAAACTTATACACTTGAACGTCTTGCTCGTATGTACATAAACGAGATTGTAAGACTGCATGGTATGCCAGTATCCATAGTTTCTGACCGAGACCCAAGATTCACTTCACGATTTTGGGTTAGTTTACAAAAAGCTATGGGCACAGATTTACGATTTAGTTCGGCATATCATCCTCAGACGGACGGACAATCAGAGAGGACTATTCAAACTCTAGAAGATTTATTAAGACTCTGTGTCTTTGACTTCAAGGGAAGTTGGGACAAGTTCTTACCATTAGTGGAGTTTTCCTATAACAACAGTTATCAAGCAAGTATTGACATGGCTCCATTCGAAGCATTGTATAGAAGAAAATATCGTTCTCCAGTATGTTAGGATGAGGTGGGTGAAGCAACGTTGTTGGGACCGGAGTTGGTACGTATGACTACAGAAAAGATTCAAACGATCCGACAACGTATAAAAACCTCACAAGATCGACAAAAGAGTTATGCTGATCTTCATCGAAAGGACGTGGAATTTGATGTAGGAGATCATGTGTTCTTACGTGTTGCTCCATGGAAAGGAGTTACGAGATTTAGAAAGAGAGGAAAACTCAATCCTCGATTCATCGGTCCATTTTTAATCCTCGATCGAGTAGGAACTGTGGCTTATAGACTCGCTTTACCGCCAAGTATGTCTCGTGTTCATAACGTTTTTCACATATCCATGTTACGCAAATATGTAGAAGATCCGAACCACATTATTGAGTTAGAACCGGACGAAATAGCGGATGATTTAACGTATGAAGAAGTTCCTGTTCAAATCTTGGATAAGAAGGAACATATTCTACGCTCCAAGGTTATACCTCAAGTCAAAGTTTTGTGGAGAAACCACGATGTTGAGGAAATGACCTGGGAGTTAGAATCTGAAATGAAATCAACGTATCCTTACCTCTTCGACATACCAGGTATGTACCCTAATTTCGAGGGCGAAATTTCATAAGAAGGGGAGGTTGTAAGACCCCAACTTTTATAAATAAAGATGAATTTTCTATAAATATCATTTTTGAATATTGTGGAGTTAATTTGATATAATGTTATAGTTGTGGGTAATATTTATAAATTTTGTAAAGTACGCAAGTTGTTATATAATATTCGATTGGTCGGGGAATATTCGTTTTAACAGGGAATATTCGTACAACGACCCAATCATTGCTGGACCCCACAACGGAATTATTGTCGGATTGAGAAAACGACAAAAATATTTTATTAAAAATAACGGCGGAAGTTTTACCATTGTTACTGTTGAACTACTCGGTAGTAAAAGTACAGTAATACGTGTGGTTGCATAGTAGCACACGGTATTGATTATTAATGCTTATGTGAGAAGTCACTCAGTTTGATTCAATTATTGTCAGTTAATAATATGAATTATTTAGCGATAATGACGTTTTGTTTTATTCGTATTATTAACGTAATAAAACAGAAACATCTTTTTATATAAAACAGAATACTTTATTAAAGTTATTCTATAAATAGAATATATTATATTTTATTTAAAAGATTTTTCTTTAAATATGGACCGTCAGATTAAAGTAATCAATCTGGACCGTTCATGGATTAGTTACTATGCATTCTATTTTTCTATAAATAGCAGCTCATTCCTTCATTATTTCTTACGAATTCACTGAACTCTAGAGAGAAAAACTATAGACAGAAACTATAGAGAGAGAGAAAAAGAGTATTCTGCTACTTAACTACTTCCTTATTTCAGCTCGTCCTTAAAACGGTAAGGGGTGTTATTCTTTCTTATTCATGAAGAGAACTGTTGTTATTTCATTTTCTTATTATTCTGTTGGAATAACCTGTATACGCGGTCTACCCTATACTTGGTGACATTCTTCTATTATTCTGTTGGAACATCCTGTCTGTGTGTTTTACACCGGACCTGGTTCCGTTTTTATTATTATTCTGTTGGAACATCCTGTCTGTGTGTTTTACACCGGACCTGGTTCCATTATTTATTATTCTGTCGGAAAATCCTGTCTGTGCGTTTACGCCGGACCTGGTTCCATTATTTATTATTCTGTTGGAATAACCTGTTTGTGCGGTCTATCGCATGCATGGTGATTTCTTTTGTTATTCCATTCTTTATTATACTCAGTTGGTTAAGTTTTTACTTCTATACTCCATGAAATTTGTGAAATATCCTTGACATTTACGCTTCATCTAGTATCTATTCATGAAAATATTCTCCTGATCATTCTTGAATTTTACTCCACAAAGTAGTATCATGTTGACAATTTGGACGTTGTTAATTTTTGGATAAATTAATTCTTGAACTTGTTTTATTGAATTCTTATATCATTGTCATCATCCTCATGTTTATAAAATGTTGAAAGTCATCTGTGGCCTGTAGTGCATAGATGGACTTGGTATGATTATAACCAGGGATTATTCGGTATAATCATGACCGTAATATTACAAATAATGTGGTAAAAGTCCTCATTGGCCGTAGTGCATTGATGGACAGTTGTTGGCATGATCATGACCATTAATGAATATACGAATATCCTTGGCCGTAGTGCAGGGGTGATTCGATGATGTGAATTATTTTATTAAGCTGAGTCTCAGCGATCACAGTGTTGGAAAATCTTTTAAATCATAAAAGATAGTAGAGTTTATTTTCTACTTGACTCTTTTAATGGATTGCTTGTTCCGCTGCAGTTAAACTTGATGTCTATTATATTTTATCAGTTTAACATTGTTGAAGGCTAATGATAATTTATTCTGCATTATCTTAGTCATGATATTTCTTACTGGGCTAGTTGAGCTCACCCTTTCTTTCACTGTTCTCTTCAGGAAATGAGAACGTAGCTGGGACAAGTCGGGAAACGGAGTGATGGTTCGAATGATAGTATTAATTAGTAGTCCTCACTATTCTATGTAATAGTGTGTTAATAAATGCAATGAGGACTCCTTTTGAGTATGAATACTCTCTAGAAGATAATATTTGTATTCAAACTCACATTTTATGTTTTGTCGTATTGTACACGACAGTTGTATTAGTAAGTTGTATTTGTATTCTGTACTATGTATCTGACGACCCAAGATGGGTGATGTATACCTAATTTTGGGGGCGTCACATCTTGTATGATAGTGGCAAACCACCCTTCCAACATTAGGTACGCCTTACCCTATTGGATTCACCAAATAAAACTACTAAATGAACTTTTTTATACTGTTTCGGGAGAACATTCACAGCTAGAGACCACCGTTCTATTTTCCCGTTACCCTCGCTCGACCCAGCTACACTCTTATTACCTAAAAAGAATTGTGAAGCAAAAGGGTGAGCACAACTAGCTCAGTAAAGAATATCATGACTAAAGATAATTAAATTATCAATAGCCTTCATCAATAATAAATCAGAGATTTAGAACATATGGTAAATGATAAAAATTTCAACCATAGTTGCAGCGGAACGAACAATCCATTAGAAGAGTCAAATAGACTATAAAGTCTATTATCTTCTCCATGTTAAAAATCCACCAACAATGTTTTATCCCTGTAACATCAATCAACAATTCTGGTCCACAATCATATGAATAACTCATAATCATAACTGTAGTTCTAAATTCCTCTTCTCATCCAGGATGAAGATAATTTTCATCACCTATCTTTACCTGAAACATCAAAGATCATAGTTACACCAAATCACATTTCCTGTTCATAATCATATTAATACTTCATCTTTGCACTACGGCCAAAGATATTCATTTATATCACCAGTTGGTCATGTTCATCTCAACACCTGCTCATCTTTGCACTACTGGCCAAAGATATTCAACAACATGTCATCTTTACACTACGGGCCAAAGATATTCATCAATAATTCATCTTTGCACTACAGGCCAAAGATATTCATCAATATTTCATCTTTGCACTACAGGCCAAAGATATTCCTCAACAGTTCATATTTGCACTGCGGCAAAATATATTCATCAACAGTTCATATTTGTACTACAGGCCAAATATATTAATATCTCAAAGAAATATATAATTATTTATATAAACAATAATTATAACCATGTTGATCATTTCACCTTTGCACTTAAGCTGAAGATATTCAATTATAAATTCAATGGTCATGATCATACTAGTCAACAATTCAACTTTGCACTATTGGCCAAAGAGAACCCATAGTCATGATCATACCAAAAATCTACCCATCTTTACACTCAAGTCAAAGAGAAATATCATCATTAGGGTTATAAAAATATTATATATGATAATAAAAATAATATGATCAACATATAATTTTAATCTCAAGAGTAATATTCATAAATCAACTATAATTTGGTCAGAAAAAGAAACCAATTTTGTCGTGAATAGTACCCGTGAATAGTAACTCGTGAATAGTAACTCGTGAATAGTAACTCCGACACAAAAAGGTAGAAATTCTACAATAAAATCCATACCAATATTTCGGTATAATGATATTGAAAGAATAACATTTCTTAAACTTATAAACAATTTATTTTAATTGTTTACACTTTACTAAATAATGCATTTAATCATTTTAAAATGCCAAACTCATAAGATTTCATCACCAATAACCAAAACCCTCATCAAAAATCTGCATATATCTCATATAGGATTCTCAAGTCATAAAATCCTATTTTTTAATTTTCTTACTTCACAAAACATATTTAATTCATTTACTCATAACTAGACCATTTTCATGAAAAATACCAAATCAGTTCTAAAAATATTTCTTTTCTGGGATTTAGCATAATATAGTCCCATAGTGAACATATATTTTTCTCAGAATTTTTAAAAGTCATTTACTATTTTTCATATGGCCAAAATAGCCGATTATTTAGACATTTATCAAAAATTATAATTTTATCTAAAAATTCTAAAATTCACAGAGTATACTCTTATCATATATATGTACTCCCAATAAATATTTCATCAATTTTGGAGTTAACCACAAGGAATTATAAGCGATTACTTTTAAAATAGTTTTTTCTCATAAAATTCATAACTCTCAATCTATACATCCAAAAATCACCATTTTTGGACACAATCAAGAAAACTCATCAAAATATCATTCTAAATTTTTCCAAAATTTTTGAAGGTCAGAAAAATTACGAAACTGGAAAATATAACAACCCTTAAAATCCCTTACTATCTCTTTCCTCAAAAGAGCAGTACTTCTGATCGGTATAAGGCTGAAGGAAACTTGCACTGATGAATAGAAACTCACAGTGTATCTAAATACTCATAAAATACACTCAATAATCTAGAGAGAGAAAGAGAGAAAACTTATGAATTCTGGTGTGATTTTTAATTCTAACTTAGCCCTCTATTTATAGGAAAATGTTAGCACGCCGAATCAGACTTAACCTGTAACCTGATGGCTTTACCTGCTACTATTTCCACCCACCATATTTGAATAAAAAGCTCAGCACATTTCTTCACCAACCAAGAGTGGGGCCCACCAATTCTAGAATTTTTCACCAAAATGATTAACTCCGAAAATTCAATAATTTCTGAACCAGTCATCTCGTAAAATTCATAACAAATCATACGTTCATTTTTAACGGTTCAAAATTTATGGACATATACTCAACTTATATATGTATAACATATCCAAATATTACCACGATCCAACGGTCGAATTAAAAATTATAACCCTCGCAAAATATCTTAAAAACTCTAATTTGATTTTCAATACCTCCGTTCCGACAAAAATACAGATAAAACACCTCAATATTAACTCCTTCATTTTTAACCACAAAAATATATCTCTCATTTATATCCACATAAAATAAATATTTCCTTATCATATGAATCAATAATTAATTATTCACAAATAATATTACAGAATCACATTTATGACAACCAGGCCGTTCCCAGGAAAAAGGGGGCTTTCCAATAAGAATTTCTCCTTACTGGCGCGCAATTAGGTGACCAAACCTCTCCTTAGACAGAACTTTCTAGACATTGCCAATAATGTTATCTAATAATATTATTCAAATAATATGAATTATTGATCGGATAATGGGAAATACTGTGCAGTAACAATTATTGAACAACAATAATATAAAATTTTAACGTAGCAATTATTGAATCAATAAAATAAAATATTGAACAGTAATTACTGTAACAATTATTGAGTAGTGCCTTCTTACGTAAGAATCAATAATTTCAAAAATACTATGCAATACCGTGTGCTACTGTGCAATAACGCGCATTACTGTATTTTAACCACCGGGTATTCCAACAGTGTTAACGGTAACAACTACCCCGTTATTTGTAAAAATTCAAATTTGTTATTTTCTTCACCCGACAGTTATTCTGTTATGGGGCCCACAAATGGCTGCGCCGTCGTACGAATATTCCCCGACAGAAAGAATATTCCTCGACCAAATGAATATTCCCCGACAACAATGATTACTTATAACCACTTGCTTATTTTGAAAAATTTTCACATTTCACCCATAACTTTAACTTTTTATCAATTTAACCATTTACTGAATTGTAATTATAAGAAAAATTGAATACTTTTATTTCATAAAATTCGGGGTCTTACAGAATGAAGTCAATCAACATTATAAAAAAAATTATTGGAAAAAAGAGGAATAAAAACTGATTAGTTATGAATTAATTTTCACCTTTTATTATCAATAAGGCCACTTGTTAGCTCATCGGCCCAATAGAAACAAATTAAGGTTCTTTACAATAATATATAATATTTATTAAGTAATTACACTATTAGTGCATCCACAAAATTAATGCAATTCACAATAATATGAAAACTTAAAATCAAGAAGAAATAAATGACATAATTAATAATTTAAATTCAAATATCTTGGATCTAATAACAAAAATAAATTCAAATATTCAAATTCAGATAATATAGTCTGGCCCAAAGTTGCTTGGATTAGTCAGACCCTGAAAGTTTGACAACGTCATCTTCCTCTTCCCCTTCGCCGGTCATCTTTTTTCTCCCTTTTGCCGGTGAGACAATCGAAAATTCCAATTCTAATTTCATGTCCAAAAGAAAATAAGAACACTGCATAGGAAAGAGAGAGATAAGAGAGTGATGTGTAATGTAATATTGATAACCAAATCTTCGTACTAAAGTAACCAAACTTTTATATCAAGGTAATCAAACCTTTATATGAAGGTACGTAACCAATTTACCTCCACACCTGCAGTATGAATTGGTTACCTTGGTCTGAAAGTTTGACAATCAACTGCATAAAAGTTTAGTTACCAACTGCATCACATTCAAAATAACTTGGTAACTTAATAAAACTGAATTGGTTACCTTGGTATGAAAGTTTGACTACCAACTGCACTATGAAAAAACTGCAGGTGTGGATATGAATTGGTTATCTTGGTACGAAGGTTTTATTATCTTGGTGTGAAGGATTGATTACCTTGATTTTTTTATCAGCTGCACTATGAAAAAACTGAAGGTGTGGAAGTGGATCAATATATTCTCTATTAATTGTTATGTAGGATTAAAAAAGAGAGAAATTAGAAATAACATAGGAAAGTAAAAAAGGGTAACATATAAGGATGCCGAGATCGTCATGAATGGGGGTGAGGAAGACGCCGGAGAAGCGATTGAGGTTTTCGGCCGACCATCGGAGGGAGACGGAGCGAGGAGGAGGAGGAGGGTCGGCCCATAATCTTTGTATTTATTTCGGCGTGACAGCGGAAGGTGGAGGAGGGTGAAGAGAGAGTGGGAAGTGAGAGGAATGAGGAGTTTGACGACAGAAAAAAGATAGAGCTTGAATTTATTGGTAACAATGGAGACTGAGTTTGTATTTACGAGAGAGAGAGTGGGCCTTCGTGACTTTTATTGAGATGAAAGAATGTCTACTATATGGTTTACATATTAATTACTTAATTTAATAAGTAAATCAATACTAATTCCCTAAATTAAAGAATCCTAATTGCATACTAATTTCATAAATTAAAGAATCTTAATTGCACTAATATTATAAATAAATATGAAAAGTGTATTACTTTTATAATTATTTTATGTATGCACCATTATTATAATTATTTCTAAAAATATATTAAAATATGTAATTTACCCAACAAATCTATTATCTATTATATATACTAAATCACAATACATAATACAATAAATTGACATCTGTCTTTTTATAAATTCAGCACATATCCATCTTATTTAATACTCATTATTGCCCTTTGACAAAAATACCACGGCCGCGCCTCTAAAATAACAACTGAGATCATAAAAACCTAAATAGAATCCCCTAAATCTGTAATCATACATTCAAATGTAGAAACTAAATTCATTCTGGTTCAAATTCGTCAACCCCAAATGATGAAACAGACGACAGGCGACAAATAGAGTAAGTTCCTTCAACTTCCCAAACCCCTCCTCTATTCTGCCCCTTTCGCTCTCGAACCCTAACCCTAACGCTGTTCGATCACTAAACCGGTACGTCTGATCGATTTCAAGTTGATTTCTACCTATTTTTTTAACGTGTTCTATCGATTATCATCGTGTAGTTTTTTTTTATTAATTCAATCTTATCGTTGTAGGAATCGCCATGAAAGGAGGTCGATCCAAGGCAGAATCCAAAAACTCTGACAGGTAAATTCCTTCTTCTTTTCCCTAGATCCGGTTCCTCTTTTGGCTAATTGAAACATAAAATCCTGAATTATCCACACACACAGATATATATATATATATATATATATATATATATATATATATATATATATATATATATATATATATATAAGCATAAGCCGTTGATTTTTTTGTTAATGGTGACAGGCTTTCCGTGAGCAAAACTAAAAAGTGCAGGCTGCCAAGGACCCTAACAAACCTAAGAGGCTGCCAGTGCTTTCTTCGTTTTCATGTATGTTATTTTTGTTCCTTTATCAATTTAAACATTAATTATAGTTTTTTTTTTGATTTTTTTTTTAAAAATTATTGATTTTGATATATTTGCTGAATTAATTTTTTTGCAGGGAGGGTTTCAGAGTACAGTTTAAAGAAAAAATCCTCAGAGTAAAGGAGTGGCTGCTATGAGTCATTTGGTTCTTTTAATTTTATGTTGTGTTCATTCTTTTTGTTAGCATTTTTATATTATTATTGTAATTAACCGTGTGTTTAATCATTAAATTAACTGAAAAACGGATTGGAGATAAGTTAATGTTTGATCCATTGTCAGTAGATGTTCACTGATATCTCAAACACTATGGACTTTAACTAATATGTTCAGGCCTGCTGGCGGAAGCAACATGGAATTCCATTCTTTGAAGAGTATTTCTTGATTTTGAACTGCGAGAGCAGCAAATTGTTTTAAATACTTTTAGATGAAGTTGAGAGGTATAAGAGGACATAGTAGTCAGGCAGAAGAGAAGTAGGTAAATTTTTGTGAATTCATGTCTGGTTGAGATCTCAAGGCTGTTCTTATTCCTTCTCTCGGAAAGCAGGATGGAAAATTTTTAGCTCCACTTAAGGGAGTGTTTTTACTTGCAAGGTGGCAAAGGCCACGATCTTGATAAGTGATATAACTTAAGGAGCCAAGAGGTAAAGGAAGATTTACATGCTTTATATGCAACAAATGTGGAGATGATGTGATCATTTATTACTCCATTGACTCATCATCGACGATCAGAGGATCTTTGATATTTACTGTTTGCTTTAATTGGAATTTTGGGTCGTGACAAAATATGTAGGAGTTACGTTACTTTCAGCTGGTTCTATTATAGGAGGGGAAAAAGGAAGACATGTGAGTCAGCCCTAGTGCATTATACTGCCGCTATTTAATTTTTGATAATTTCAGTTCTTTTTCATAATTAGAGATATATAGAGATGAATTTGGGGATATTTTTAATAAATTTATTAGTGTGGTTTGAAATCGTGGGAGAGAGGTTGAAATCCAAAACAAGTCGGCGATGGTGAACCGCAAGAAACGAACCGTCGAAGAGCTCTACAATGCAACTGTGATGATTAAGAAACCGGAGGCATGTAATTTATGTTTCCAATCCTTTCAATTTTAATTTCCCCTAATGTTTCCGTAATTGAGCACTTCATTTTTCTGTAATTAATTTTATTATTTGGACAGTTATTATTATTGGGATTTTTAAAATAAATTTAATTTTGATGTGTTTTTATTGGTAATTTATAACTCCAGCTATATTTTTTTTCTTATTAGTTATCATGCTTAGGTCCTTTAGGTGGCATCACTATGTAATGCAGACATGGTTTTGAAAATGAATATAAACATTTGGCTAATGCTTTTGGACACTGTAATTGATGTTGTTTGGTTTGCTTTCTAGATCACCCCAATTTTGAGTGGTAGTTGTCGAATGTAAGGGCCAGTTAATGAAATAGACTACGGCGATCAATTGAATAAAGTGAGATTACTATTAGTATTGATCTGAAGTTTAATTTTTAAATTAATTGTCCACTCATGAATCTTAGATGGCAGAGTACACCATAGCAAGAAATTCCTTTTATTGTAGCTGATGTAATTAAGATTAGCTGTATATCTATTTTAGTTGTCTAGGTATTTTAGTCTCTTTATTATTGCCAATATCTATAGGAAAACCAACATCTTCCTCTACATCTTTCCCCGTCTTTAGCTTTGCACTTTTTTTTATTCTTTTTTTTAAACGCCTTGCACTCTCTTCATGATACAATATTTCTCCACATCTCCATGACTATAAGATCTTGTAGGGATACAAGAGCGATGTTTTATCACTACAACTGGATCATTCGGTAACCATTAACACCATCCAAGGTTCAATTCAGCTGTATTTTGAGTTTTCATTTTTTCTATCAAATGATATCTGACGAATATTGTAAAGAATTGAATATTCTAAACCAAAACCCCTATAGCACTGGGATGAAAACTGTAGTTTCCCTATAACTCTTTGCTGATCTTGACGATATATTTTTAAGTTCAATTATATAACTTGACGTTTCTTAATTATTATCTCATAAATATTTTGAATTTGTGATCCTCTAAATCACTACAAATCTAAACAGTTTTAATTGTTATCTCTTAATTTATTGAATTTATAATCCCCTAAATCACTACTACAAAATTGATAATATCTGTACTGTTTTGATAATATTAACTTTTTTGATATTATCCTTTTTAATTTAATTACTAACTCCTAAAATCATTACTTTTTTATGCTGATGATTATGTTTCTTTCTTGAGGGGCATTACCCTTGAAACACAGCAAGATCAGCTGAGGCAGCTGAAGAGGTTTAATGTTGGTGAATATTACCCTGTGTTTGATGTTCCATATTCTTTCTGTCAGACTTATGCTGGGGGCTTAGTTGGTGGCGCAGTGAAATTAAACCATGGATCTTGTGATATTGCTATAAACTGGGCTGGTGGACTTCATCATGCAAAGAAATATGAGGCTTCTGTTTTCTGTTACGTGAATGACATAGTGTTGGCAATTCGATCTGGAACTCCTTAAAGTGCATGAGGTTGGTCAAATTTATTTTTTCTTCTTTTTGCTAATAGTCATGTGCTCCAGCTAAGGAAACATCTGCATCAGTATTCAGTATGTAGGCAGTGGGCTTTCAATTTTGTGTTGCTCAATATTTGGAATCAATTTTTTTAATCACGATATAGTAAGGTGGTACTTGAAATTTTTGGTTATAAACAAGATTAAATTCCATTATTGTTCTATCATTTTTACACCCTTAAATACCTTTCCATAGTCTGTTTCATAAGCATGTGTTCTGTAATTGATGGTAGAAGGATTCACCCACTACAATGCCACGTTAATAAATAATCACAATTTTACCTACTTGGTGATTTTAATTTAGATGATATAAGAATAGTTTTGTTAAAATATTCCTATAAGCCTACCTCTGTTGGTACTGCTTGTCATAGTAGGTGGAGTTAATTGTTCCTGTTCCCATTTTGGAAATGAAATGATCCACGTTTTAGGTAATCTAGATCAACCATGAGAAAAACACCAAATATAGTGAGTTTTGTTATGGTTAATTGGCATCAATTATCTTTTTAACTACATTATCAATTTTCATTACTAGACAGTTTTTAGCTGGCTATTTAAATGTTTACTCTACCTATTTATATTTAAACCTCTATACCATTATCTTTTAGCTTTCAAGTTTATAATTGACTCTTTGTTTACACTTATATTGCAGCGTGTTTTATATGTTGATATTGATATTAATCACGATGATGGTGTCGAGGAGGCTTTTTATACTACTGACATGGTCATGACTGTTTCATTTTATAAATTTGGAGATTATTTCTCTGGTACATGGGACGTACGAGATATTGGATATGGCAATGGAAAATATTACTCTTAATGTTCCATTAGATGATGGAATTGATGATGAAAGCTACCAGTCCTTATTTAAACCAGTTATGGGCAAAGTGATGGAAGTCTTTAGGCCTGGTGCAGTGATCTTACAGTGTGGTGCGGACTCTTTATCTGGGGACAGGATAGGCTGTTTTAATTTATCAATTAAAGGTCATGCAGAATGTGTGAGATATATGAGATCTTTTAATGTGCCGCTACTTTTGCTGGGTGGAGGTGGCTACACAATATGAAATGTTGCTCGCTGTTGGTGCTATGAGGTAGTTTTATGTTCTTCATAATCGTCATGTCTTATTTATTTATGTTCTAAGATAGGATCATGGTTCTTAATATTCTACTATGAGGGTGTATTTGGTTAACCTCCAATGGAAGTTTAATGTGCTTTTGGTTAACTATTGGTAACTGCTAAGATTCTCAATTTGTAGAAAATCAAGTTAACATATATCACCAAACTGACAATGAGAGGGGTAGTTTTACTTATGAATATACTCACTGGGTCACATATGGATAACATATCACAAAATAACAAATTCCTTGAAATTCCTGTTTTATTTCTAAAAATTGCTCCAAACATTTCTTCCTAATTGAACTATAATCTGATCCTAATTTATTGTAATACCCGAAAAAAAATATATATTAAATAATAAAAATTACTTTGTTTTAAAACATATTAATTGGACTTTGTCATTTATTTTGGGTCAAACTAGTTATTTAATTTGTGTGGGCTAATAAATATTAATAAGAGATGGGTAAATTGATTTAGTACAAATTGGGCCTCAAAACTAATTGGGTTTAATTCATATCTGGGTCATATTAAATCCTATTATAATTAAGAAAACTAATAAGATATTTTAATAAATAAATAGACAAGTAAAACCTAATTCTACTGGGCAATTGTTTTGATGCGTAAAAGAAAGAAGAGAGGAAGAGAGAAGTGGCGGTAGCATTAGTAGAAGAAAAAAGGGGAGTTGACAAGTGAAGTTTTGTTTCAAAAGGTAAATTAAACCTTTTATTGAATTTTTGCCAATCATATAGATTATGAGTAAGATCTTTTGTTTTTTTTTTCTGTTTGCTATGTAAGATATGTAAACATAGATCAATACAATTAAAGGAAGAGTATAACTTTGAATTTCGTGCACCTATATATGATTATTATTATATTATTATTATTATTATTATTTTTCCAAACCTTATTATTGCTATTGTTGGATTCCAAATACTAGAAGTATTGGCTTTGCTGGAATTGTTTAAGGTATTATATACGTTATATGAATTAAAATTTATATTGTTAATTATTAATAAAAGAGGCACTTTATATAAATTGTAATCATAGGACTTGGGTTGTTTAGTAATCTGGGATGCAAAAAGCATGGTCGGTAAAGTTAGTATGTATAATATTTTAGTAATTAACTATTATAATGATTAAACTTATAAACTACTTTGAGATTTTTATATATTAAATTAAACTGAATCATTTTGCTGTTAAAATTATAACAGTTACTTGATAATAAATTTACCGGTATCATGATATAAATGACTAGATTAGTAATAAAGTTTTATTTTATTTTATTAGATCGACTTGAAGGAGATTAGCATAATCTTATTTAAATTTTGGGTAACAATAATAATAATTCACTAATTGCACTTATTTATTATTTTGTTTAATTAGTTCGAGCGGAAGGAATTTAAATAGTTATATTTGGAATATAAATTTTGAAGTATTAATAATTGATATAAGGCGATGATTAAAGGCATATTAAATATATTATGAATTATTTTGGAATTTCTAGTTTGTATTATTTTTAATTTGAAGTGAATATGTTTAGGTTGTGAATAATGTTTCGTATTTGATATCGTTGGCATTTGAGGGTAAGATTTTGTGGAGTGTACTATAAATGGTTTGGAAGTATCAGGTATGGATTCCGTACTCTTTCAGCGATACTTTTGTTAAATTTGAATTGTTCGTTTTGTTCCTCGTTTCGAATTTCTATTATTATTTCATATAATTGTTTCTTGTGAAATTGATATATTTGTTTCATTTTAGAGTTGATACATTGGACTCGTACTTGTACTCTTTGAATCAGGTTATCATGTATAGTATTTATTTTGATAATTGTAGAGCGGTACATGTTGCTACCTTCTTTTTGAAACCTTGTGACTAGAATTTGATTTGGTTCAACATGTACATATAGAACCCTTTTTGTTGGTATTATGTCGCATGTGTTGTGACATGGTATTTTGTTAGAATATACCGTAGGATATACCTGAGCTATAACCACCTGTGGGGGTACCACAGACATGTCGTCTTGGCACGAGAGGCATGACACTTCCCGTGACAGTGTGATTAGTCCACGGCGTCTCCGTTTTGGGCTCCAGAGGAAGTGGACCATTTGATGTTTTGTTGTGGGAGGCGTATGGGTCAACCCTAGTTTTCTGTTCTGCGGATTGGTGATGTTGTGCCAAACATATCTATCCGATTTGCATACATTTGGATTCGCGGTCCAATGTGTGAGTGCCTGTGTGGCATCATTTGATTTGCCTGTGTGACATTATTTTGACTTGCCTGTGTGACAAGATATATTTTTGTGCTCAATCAGTATGAAATAACTCCAACCATTTGTTTCAGCCTATTATTTTATTATATTAGTTATGTTGGCTTCTGTTCAGTTCAATTTATTGGGTTAGTTACTTCAGTTCGTTATTACTTTACTATTCTGTTTGGTTCGTTAATTCTGTTGGTTTAAATATATTCGATTCAAATCTTCAGAGATTTTATTTTTGTCAGATGCAATATTTTGTATATGTTAATTTCGTATTTTAGTTGTATATCTTTTGTATCTTTGTACTGGACAATTGGCTCATACTGTGGTTTTTTTCTTCCGGCAGGGTTGCAGGGGTGACTCAGGGCTAGTGTGATGAGAGTGTTGCCTTTGACCATCTAGGTTGATTCGAATTTTAAGTCTTGATTATTTTGATCCTGTTTGGAGAATTGTATTTAGTACTTTATTAATGGATCACCACTATTAATATTTTGAGGTTGTTAGTGCTCTGTTTATTTATTTTGAGGTTCGTTGTGCTTTTTGCGTGACCTCCCTTTCCTTTTCGGGAAGGGGGTGTTACATTTATATTTGGTGTTCTGCACTTTATGTGATGAGAAACCTCGAGTTTGTAACTAAGGTAATGTTTTTTATCATGTCAGACTGGGCGTTCTGGCTGGTAAGGTTGTTGGAATGGAAGTGGTTGTCGTACCATCTATTCGAAAACACTTCCATCTTTACAGTTCAGCAGATGAGATGATAAATTCTCTTCTTGATTGTGACCTGAAAAGTGGTGCTTACCATCATTTCAAGACTGTAAACATCTGTCACTTTTTTGACCATTTATTGATAAGATTGTTGTGTGTAAGTCGTTCTCATCAAAGTTATTATACTGAATTACAGGGATAGAAAATGCTCTACCAATAGAACCTTGGTATATTGGTGGTGCTGTTATCAAAGGATTTGGGCGTGGCTCAAAGGTTCTTGGAATACCTACAGGTGCTTAAATTTTATTCCCTAATTGCAAATTACTCCCTATGTTTCAAATTATAAATTCATTATTGACGTTTGAAAATTAATTTGAGAAAGTTTCAAACTCAAAATTGAGACGTTTCATTAAAAATTATGAAACAATAAATCTTACAATAAGTAGTATTTTTTAGAAAGTTCATATTATTCATCATTGTATTGACAAAAATTAAAGAAATTCATGTCAATTTTGAGGTTAAAAGTGTCTTAAGTTGACTTAAAAAAGTCAATAATGATCTTATATTTTGGAACGGAGGAAGTACAAGAGCAAAATATTTTTTAATTTCGTTCCAAAATTATTAGCAAAATGACTTTTAAAATTATAAAGTTAAAAGTGAGATCTAATATTCATTTAGACTTTTAGTAAGTTGCTCTTATATTCTTTGGATATAATGATCGTTATATCTAACAACTTACAACGGTGGTATCTGTGGTTTAATATGTTATATGTATTAGTACATGATCTAACTCATGTTATCTTATCTAGGAGCATATGTGTTTACATATATGCAACGGTGTACTTTGGATTTAGTACTCTGGTTGTAAATGGATTATCATATAGAAATTTGGCATATATAATTCATAATAATTAGTTAATAGGTTTCTACTTTTACCTTCAAAAGAGGTTAATCTTCATATTGTTTTTGCAGGGTTCAATCGCTCTTCACATATTAATAACCACAACTTCAATTTTATATCCAGGCGTTGTGATTCTCAGGTTAGTTCTTAGTATTATTTTTTATTAACTCATGCTACCTTAGCTTAATAATTTTATTTATCCTAAAAATTATAATAAACAATTGGGATATAACAGTAAAGTGAATGAAGCCAAGTCGTAGGTACATGTCCATTGTGATACAAAATCTGTTAATAAACAATTCGTGTGAACAATGCTAAAAAAGAATCACCTTTTCTTTAGTCTTTGTGTTTCAAAGGTTCATAGTAGCATTTAATGTTTGTCTATGCTATGTAGAAAATGAGTAAAATGCAATTGAAGGGAGTTGTTGTGGTTCCTGAGTAGTTCTTGAAAAAGCATAAAAGGAAGGAAGAGTGGGTCGTGAGTAGTTGTTATATGTCATGTCATTCAGGATGTGACCCTCTTAATGGTTGCCTTTAACACTTTTTTAACTTTTGTTCCATGGTCTTGGAGGTATCACTGTTAAGAATATCACCAAGGCCTTGATTTTTGGTATCTACGATGAGCAATGACTCCAGCGTATTGCAACATTGTTGTTGAAAAGCTTGGTGATTATCTTATTGATAATGGATATTAGTTACTTTGGTAAGAGTTTAATTGTCACATTTTTCTTTCTTGGAGTCATTACATGCTTTTGCCTAATTATTTGTTTTTAAATGTTTGCAGTGAAATTATGATACAAGTATTTGAAGGTGTGTAGCACTACTGGTGGTGAGTGATTGGTGCTTTAAAGGCGATGACTATGATTTTTTTTTTGAATTCAGTTGTGTTTTCTTTTTATTCTCAAATGAAAAGTATTTGTATCTTTGAGTGTTATTTTTCCATTTTCTATGTATGCAAAAATTGATTAAAATCTCATATGAATATGATATCGGGCTTGTGTAGGTTATTATGTGTTTGATTTTTTCAGCTTTTATTTACTCTGCTTGTGGTAATGTTTGACAAGGCTTAGCAATTACTGGCGGTGTCCTTTGGACAGAATTCACACTGGTACATCACGATGGTTATGTAGATTTCAATTGACTTAAAGATATTTGCCTACCATAATCCGGTATCTTTGTAAACATTTGTATGTTCAATCAATCCAACCAAGTACTTGATCTCAAAAGATCCCTATTTCCTGCACCTATTAACTTCATGATTTCCATTGATTTGAACTGGAAAGCTCGGCAAAAGTTGCATAAAAATAAGAAAATTAACTTGAATATAAATATATGTATGCCAAAATTTATAGATATCGTTGATATCAAATTAAAGGAAGAAAGCAAACAAATAACATAGCAGTGATTTGCAATACGTTTCTTTAAATTTATAATATAAATCAGTTGGCTACACTGGTCAAGAAAAATTGAAAAAAATAGATAAAGAGAAGAGTAGAAAAAAAAAAATTGTCTAGAAGTTGAGGTCATTTACTTTGCCGCTAGCTTAAAAGCAATAATCACATACTTAAAGTGTAATGTACAAATCGGTAAACTCTCACCACTACTCCCTATAATGTATATTCATTTATTTTTCTGTGTAAAATTTGATTATCGCACAATAATATATCATCTTTTTATTATATTTTAATTTATTAATTGTACGTATATATTTATTATTAAAAATTTAAATAATCCCGCCACAACACGCGAGTTTGTATCTAGCTGCTACCTAATCGGGACTAGAATTTAGAGGTGGACGGTTTGATGATTTTTGGTTTAATTCCGCCCAAGACACGGGCCAATCCCGGTATGAGAGTTGAGGGTCCGAATCCAATTAGAGAGAGGTGAGGGGTCGGTTAATGGGTTGGTGTTAGACTGTTAGAAGAAGGTGAGGAGGAATAAGAAGGAAAAGCAAAGGTTTTATATGTGAACAGATAGAGAGTGTCGTCCCTTTAACCCTTCAACACCTCCTATTCATCAACCCCCCCTCCACCCAACACCACACTACATACCTATTCCTCACTCCAATCTTTCTCAGACCTCTTCCTCTTTTTGCTTTGGTCAGTTAGAAAAATGTCGCATCCCCAGCCATCTTCTTCTCAAGTAAGTCCTCGTCCTTTAAATTTAAGGAAAATCTTCTTTTTTTTCTTTGGCTTAATTAAGTACGTTTTCTCCTCTCTTTTTTTTTTAATACTTGTTTCTTTCCACCAAATCTTTTTTTTAAAAAATTGTTGTTTTCAAAACTCAAATAAATTTAGCATCAATTTTAAATTACACAGATTCACGTTATATAGTTAAAATAAAACCCCCTTTTTTTTTCTTTTTTTTTTTTGGCCTGAAACGGTACGAGTAATATAGATAGATGTTCATGCATGAATACATGGACGTAGGTTGTTGTTTATTCACAACTGATTGTTGTCAAATGAATGTATGTTGTATTTCTAGAAGAATGGGAGTTCTTCTTTTGATCCATTTGAGATGGCATGCTTGGAACAAATAAGCGCTGCTACGAACGTGTTAAAGATGATTGCAGAGAAAAAGGTTCACACTCTAGTAATTATAACTATATACTATATAATACTAATAATTTAATAAATCTGTGTTTTGTATTAATTATTTTTAAACTATCGATCGATTTTTAATTTAATTTTCAGAACTCGAATGTGGATAACAATATGCAAGAAGAAGCACCAGCCGATAAAAATATGCAAGAAGAAGAAATAGAAAATTTAATAGCACTAAATCGAACTCTTGTAGTTCAACATCGTCAGTGCCAAGATGAGCTCCAAGAGGCATGGAAGCTGCTCAATAAGGTATTTTATTCTCAACTTACTTCGACTTCAAGTTCAGCTTTGGATTTTCTATGCCTAGTTATACTTGATGTGTATACTAATGAGACTAATTAAATGCCAAACAGCTACGAATTAGTTAATCTTTCTCTGTCTATACAATCAGCTGGCCTTAAAATCCCATTAAAAACTAATTGCCCAATGCATACGATTACATATATATCATTTTGGGGAGGGGGATTTGAGTCCACAACCTCTGTCATGGAAAAGGCCTAGGGGAATGAAATTTGAATGTGTTTGTAAATGTGAATTCCCCATGGCCCACACACAATTTATTCATTGCACTATGGTTAACAACGACTTTTTATTATTTATGTTACAGTGAATATTGAGTAAGTGGTTTTCTTTCTCTGGTTGTAGAATCTACCAGATTTATTAACTGATGACAGCAACATCGCTATCAAGAAATTGGGAGAAATAGATATAAGTCCTTTTTTGAATTTCTGCAAAAGAAAACGCTCTTCCAAATGCTCCAATGATGCAGCATTGGTGCAGGCTGCCGAACTGTGTTCCACATGGCAAACACAATTGGAAAACCCGGCATGGAATCCAATTAAACTTGTCACTGTCCAAGGAGGGATTCAAAAAGTACGATCTTGAATATCATTCCATTTTTTTTTCTCATGTCCAATAAAACAAAAAATGAACTTCATTCCCTTTCTTGATATTTTCATTTCATTTATGTATTGAAGATGCACAAAAATCATATGCAGGAAATGTTGGACGAGAAAGACCCAAAACTTAAAAGCCTGAAGAAGGAATTGGGAGTTCAGGTTTACAAGGCTGTTACAACAGCCTTGTTAGAAATTAATGAGCATAATCCTAGTGGAAGATATGTTGTTCCTCAGTTGTGGAACTGTAGTGAAGATCGGAAAGCCACACTGAAGGAGGTTATCCAATATATGCTGCAGAACATGACTCCTAAGCGGAAAAGAGGTTTAAATGATTCCAAGTGTTTGTGTTTTTTTAGTTGTAAAACATGATAAATGTTTCAATCTCTGTTCATTGTTGACTGTCAAATACTTAACACCTATTGCTAATGATCAATTTTCATGGCAGCTTCTGTAGCTCAATTCAGTAAAGGCGGTGAAGAATGAAACTTGTAAGTCGACTGAGTGGGAGTTGGAGCACAATGTTACTCTTTTGGTGTCTATGTCTATATATGCATGGCTTGGTAATCTTGCTATTTTATCCGTCTTTGTTTGTGTAGCAATTAGTACTATTACAAGTCATGATAATGACTTTCGAATGATGATGGGGCATCAGCCTGTTTTTGTGTGACTTTGTTTTTGTTGGGAAGTTAATGATGTCGATGGTTAGTAATATAGCATGATGACTTTGACATTTCAATTTCTAGTTATTTGCACCTCCCCTTATCTCTTTATTTAATTGGAAATACTTTTATCCACTTTGCCCCTATTACTGTAAATAAACATGAAATTCAGAATTTGAATGACTACCAGAGTGTTGGGTGTAAAAGTGAATCTCAGCTCAGGAGGGAATTGTGCAAAACCTGATTGAATGGCTGCATTAAGGTTATGTTTGTTTGCATAGGACTATTAATCCAAGTGTATTTGTTTTTAAATTTAGACTTGGGATTAAAAAGAGGCTTGTGTTAACATTATAATTATAATCCCTGGATTATACTTGGGATTGTAATCCCGGCTTGCTAATAAACATAGCATTAAGGGTTGTTCAATATTGTGGGGGAAAAGAACAGTAGCCAAACTAAGAGAAAGAGAACAACTTATCAGAAATCCAAAAATTTTCTATAATAAAAATGAGCTTCAAAATTAGCAATAATCCACACCGAGAGTTGAAGCTTTAACTGGAAAAGACCAAAAATTTGTATGTTACATTTGGATTGAGGAATGGAATGGAGTGTAAAATGATTCATTCCGTTCTAGTTGGAATGAGTTATTTTATACTCTCCCTCCTCCAAGAAATAAAATTCATAAATTTAGAAGAAATAAGAATGGAAGAAATAAATTTAGTTCAATCCATTTTAATCGTAACTAAAAACGATTTTTTTCATTTCATAGGGATCAATCGCATTAAGGATTAGAAATCAAGGAGAATAATACTTTGACAAGAGAGAAATATCAATTTTATCGAACCAGACGTAGATTACTTAAAACTGAAAAAATCCCAAATGTCAAAAAACAAATAGAGACATTTATAAACATAAAAAAAATTTGCATCATAATTCTTCATCAAGACAATTTTAGGCCGGCAGGTTCAATGAGGAGAAATAAAAAGTACTCCATGCTACCGTCTCTAGGTTTCGTCCATGATATTTTTGAGCTCTCTACGGTTCGTCCATGCTATTTGATTCAACACTTGTGGCTTTGTAAGTTGATTGAAAGAAACTGAATATGAACGTGTGGAACAATTGATTCATGAACTAAGCATTCGAGGAAGATGCATCGGATGAGGGCTGTATGGAGGAGGCACAATACCTGTTTATTCTTTATTTTATGCCTCTTCACCATTGATTTTGAACGTCTCTTTCGTTCCCATTAATTAGAACAATCGTTTGAGTCAAGCAGGACCATAGAAATTGACAAACATTGTTTTAGATTTTTATTGAATTTTGATGTAGCATTTCATACAATCTGTTGGCAGAGAACTTCCTCAAAACTATCTCCAGCCCAAATAAAAGCTTGGATCCAATATAGCTTGGATGCAATACTGCAACTGCTAAATTCAAGAACCCCTGCTTCAGTAATCAGTACAATAATTCCTCCGAGATGCATTCAGAAATGATCAAACGAGCACATGCTATGCAGATGGTAAACAGCATTACTCTAAACATCTTGAGCTTCTATTCGTGTAGATATTTAAATCATTAATCAACCTCTTCATTTTATTCAACAACTGTATGTCATTTCCATCCTATACTGGCTGACCACGCACCAATTTTGTCAAAACGTCTATGAACAGCGATGCATTTAATTATGAAAATCAGCAAATGCAGCCAATCCAATGGAACTTCAGTGTGATCCATGGTGATGGTTGTGGATGGCATTGGTCAAGCAAATACTATTATAAGTTCAAGCAAATATAACAAAGTGTCAATAAAATACAAAATTTGCTACCTTAATAACAAGTATGTTGTACCTGCCATGTTCAATATGTAAAACTAATCGGGAGAAGATTTCCATTATCCATGGAACGGCAAGGAACTGAACCTTTTAGGACCGCATATTTCTTCTGCTACGAAACATTGTATATTTCTTCTTAATAAAGGATTTGCTACAAAATGATTTTTTTTAGTCATCGTGTCACAACTTACTCCTAATTTTTTTTGTGTGTAAAATTATCACTATAATTATTCCTTTTTCTACTACTTCTCCCAAGTACAGGTAAACCTCAGGGGTTGTGGGTTTTTTTTCTCCCAATTGAGGCACTCCCTTCATCTACTACTGCTCTTACTGCAGGACCCTTACCTAGCCAACGTTGAGATTCGACTCTACCCAAACTTTTCTGGTTCACCCCAACATTCCCCACTTGTCCAACCGTTAGTGTCTGCTCACAAATATCAAAACTCAATCTAAAACCCAACAAACAATACACAAGAGGAGGGGAAACTGAAAAAACATACACTAATAAAAATGTGTTGAATAATTTATATCTTTAAAGAACAGCTAGTGAACTCCACAATCACAAACAGCTCAATTCACCCAAGTAAAAGATGATTTCCCTCCTACTCAAACCTGAATTTGTTTAAATGGTCAAATCAAAATGAACTACCTGCAAGAATTCATTCTTCAGCCAAAAGAAAAGCAATCAACCTACATTAACCACAATTAGCCATCAACCAACATTAACCACAACAGTGAAACTTGAAGGCACTTTATCTCAATTTAAAAAACCTTGTGAATTACAGGCGGCACCACTTTACAACAAAATAATTGGAAACTACACACAGAAGAAGAGAAGAATTAAGCCATCACATCATAAGAGAAATTTATAAATTAGAACATTACTTTTTTCAACAAGTGTATACAGAAATGTGATATTATCACAGATCGCATGTAACTCAACAAACAGCTATCATTCAATTTTTTCATATTTTTTCTTTTTATATTTTTCTGATCTTTTGTCAATTCTCAACACCAAGACCGTACAACACACCGGCATATTTCTCCAGTGACCCACTAAAAAAGTTTTCTTTTAACTTCCTGAATGTACAAGAAGTGAGCAAACTATCTGAACCTGCCTGGTGACAAACACCAACTCTCTCTACTTCCAACAGCTCAGCGAGCTTGTTCAATCCACCATGAAGACTGTTGCAGAACTTCATCAAATGCTTGATATCATAAATGGTGGGGAAGTAAATACTGATCAAAGAAAAGAACCCAGCTTGAGTATCAGGTAAATCCTGGCAAGCCACGAGCTTAAGCAAGTACCCAAAATCATACCCACTGTGAAATGTAACCCAATAAACATTATCATTCAGAACAATCCCGGACGACATCAAAAGCTCACCAAATCGCTGTGCATCAATACCCTTTTCATTATTTCTCTTAAAATCAATCCCACTCTGGCGCAAAAGCTCAATTGAATCATGTGCAAAAACATCCTCATTGACATTAAACTCCCGAAAATTGAATTGCCAAATGAAATACTTATCGGTACCACATTTGGGTAAATTTCCTTCCTCGTCGGAAAAAGTGAGCCCTAATTGAATCAATTTCAACATGTCTACATTGTCCTTTAATGTCTGGTAATGAAAATCATTACTGTTCTTGAAATTACCAACTGGACGGAGAACAATTCCTGGAAATTCAGTGTCCATGGCAATATAAGGAAATTCATCAACAATGTCACGAATTAAAGCAAACTCCTCCTCGAGATTGTCATTCCACACCTCTCGAATTTGAATCGAATCGCTTTTGGGCAAAAGCGACATTTTTTTCAAAAATAAATACAAATTTGTATTAAAGAGCAGAAGGAAACCATACAAATTTCCAAACCGTGACGATACAATTCAGAATTTCCCAGATTTTCACCAGATCTGCAGAAAAACAGAATAGATTAAGCGATAAATTCAATTCAGAAACCCGAAATCAGAATAAATTAGCAAAACTAAATGGCCAAAAATAATCAAATCTCACATGAAATTAAAAAAGATCCAGGCTTTGAATCATGTATCGATTACCGAAATATTCGACCATAATATAGATAGAGTTAGGGTTTCAACGAAGGTAATATAGGCGGCGAAGAGGAAGAGATCAATAATAGGGGTATTACGAAAAGGTAATTGATATATGTGTGTTTATATAAATTTTCTGTCTGTATTTTTTGAATCAAAGAAGAGGAAGAGAGAGAAAAGGGACTCGGGGTAAACGCTGAAGGGGGTCCCTTTTCTTTGCTCACTTCTTACAGGCAGCAAGCAGCATCCATTGAAAGGAGAAGGAGGAAAAAATGGATTCGGAATTTAAAATATAGTAAAATAAAAGAATTTAAAACTTTTTTATGTGAGAAAGAACAGGGACACGGTGCAGAACATAAGGAATAAAAATAATTTTCAAACTTATTTATAATTATTACTACTATTATGAAACAAATTATTAGGAGATACTCCTACCTACTGATATTAAATAAGTGGGGACAGGACAGGACAGGACAATGGCGTTAAATACTTATTCCTTATTTATGGACTAGAATAGACGATTAGACATAGACATAACATACATATTTCTAAATACATGTATTTTTAATTTATTAAATATTATCGTGTCTTAATTACATATGTTCGATAATTTTAAAAACAAATCTTGAATATCTCGTCATTTAAAAAATAATAATGTTATTTAAAATAAAAATTACGTTTTTTATCAATTCTAAAATATAAGATTATTATTAATTTTTTAAAATCAACTTAACATATTTTTAAACTTAAATTTGGCATGCATTTCATTAATACAATAATAATTATTCAAAAATTTATTTTATTATAATTATTAAAAAATTATCTAAATTTTAAATTTAAAAATATTTTAAATTAACTTTTAAAATCAATAATAATAGAGCTTATTTTATAGCATAACAATCACAAGAAAAGTACTTCAGCATGTCATTTAGATACTAGTATTTGAGAAAAAGAAATATATGCGTACAACTCTAAATTTGATATGAAAATAATATTCATATGATTCAAAGTTTATAAAAGATCAGCTACTAACTATGATTTACTTACTTTGTTTCAAAACTAAAAATACGATTTTAATATGAAACCTTATAAATGTATTCTTATTATTACTTCATAATTTAATAGTATTTGGATCTCCAAATGCAATACATTTTTTTTACTTCCCAAATGTTACGATTGAATTAAATTAATTATGTTTAAATAAAATATTGTAAATGAAAAAAGATTTTTCAGTTGCAAAAATGTTTTGTAACTAAACATGCAAATTAAAGGTAAAAAATAAAAAAATAAAAAAATTCTCCTTAGTTCCCCTTTCGGTCCTTCCTAAGTTTTTTCACACACCCGTGAGATTGAAACATATCCCTATAATTTAATTTAATTATAAATAATAAAAGTTATTTGAAAAAATGGTTGTAAAAAGTGTAATGATAAATTAAAAATATAATATAGTTTATAGTCCTAACATATAAATAATTTTCATTTTTTTAACATACCGAAAAGAATATTGTACTCCTTCCGTCCTAAATTAATTGCTCACTTTTAACTTTTTTAAGTCAAATTGACTATTTTTAGAATTAATAATTAAGCATATATAAATATATTTTTAAAATTATAAAAATTGGGATTAGTAATAATTTGTATATACTTTTTTTTTGTTATAATCTCTTCGCCTATATTTTAGCAAAAATTGTAAACAGATTAGTTTTAAAAATGGTCAATTTGACTTTAAAAAGTCAAAACTGAGCAATTAATTTGGGACGATGAGAGTATTTTAGTAAGAATATATATATATATCATGGACTTTATAATGAGTTCACATTGTTTGAAAGAATGAGTTGTAATTGTTTTATTAATATTATCATTATTATTATTTTGATCGACTTGTTTTATTATTAAGTGGCTTTCTTTTTACTCGTCACAATTTATTATTGCCTTGGCAGCCCTTTTACTGTCAATATTGAAAGGTTAACGAATTATTATTTGTGTCGTAATACTCAATTGCAAAAAATAACGGTTTTGCCCTATGCGTGATTTTAATTTTAAAAATAAAGTATTAATTCTTTGTGCACTCTATTTTTAAATATTAATTAAGTTTTTATAAGACATTCTTAGATATATAACTTTTAAAATCAAATTTTGACGACTAAATCTACATAGCAAAATAATTAATAATTTGATGACTCAAACTTATTACAGAAATAAATATTTAAGATATTTGCTCGGTTCCAATATATAAGATTTTTTTGAAGTCAATTAAATAAAGATATTTTTAAACTTAAAATTGATATTAATTTTTTTAACTTTAGTTAATACAATAATGAGTATTACAAAATATCTAAAAAAATATTATTCATGGTAATATTATATTTTTAGTTTCAAATGTTTTAATAAATCATCTTAATTTTAAATTTAAAAATGTCTCAAGTTGACTTTCAAAAATCAATAATAATCTCTTTCGAAGAATATATTCATGCATAAATTTGTTCAATAAATATTTTATGATAATAATTTTTTTTTTTAATTTATAATAAAAAATTATTTATAATAACCATGTCATTATTTAGGGTATAAATTTTTTGATAATACTGTAAAAATAAGTAAATAGAATAAAAATTCTCTTTTCTGAACACAGAAATACTACATTGTAATTGGAGCCCATCAAGAAGGGTCCAGGTCCAGAGGCTTTTAAAATAGATAAAACATGATCGATCGATCTTAGGCCCAATACACCATATTGGACAAGAAACTAAACGATACGAGGATAATAATGTAAATGCAGCAAAAATAGGGTCTTAGGTTTTGCCTTATAAAGTCGCTAACTTCCTATCAATTTCTTTCGCAGGAAGACGGACAGGAAGACACCATAGCATAGTTTCCTAAACCTCATCTTAATTGAAGGTGCAATTCTCTCTAATTTGGATCTGAATCTATTTTAATATTATGTATGTAAATATACACGCATGCGTATAATATTGCCAAATGATTAAATGTACAGAATTGACTAAATGCGTTCACTCTCTTGAATTTTCAGTGTTTATCGGTCTATAAGTGCATGCGTACATCTTGCCTAAACGTTTTTCTTTGTTGTATTGCTTTTACCACATTTTCTGAGTTTGATTAACGTGTTGACGTAATTAAGGCAAGTTTCTGGGACGAAATTTATAGATTTACAAACTATTAGATTGAAGTACAAATGATATCATTCAAAGTTGGATTATTGTTTGGAATAAAATGGTACTATACCAGTACTTTAATTGAAGGGTGGAAGATTTGAAAAAGTGAGGAAATTTTGAAGGGTTGTCGTGATTTCTTTCAGTATTTGGGGGAGGGAAAGAGAGAGGAGGAAAATGAGGATAAAAAGGACGGGTTGTTTCCCTGCATGGTTATTACCCTCATTTTGTTCATAAATGTGCTAGAAAGGTATTAACGTTGCAGAGGTGGAGGTAATGGAAGAGTTGTCTTAGTCACCCTCATACATAATGTAGGAACCTTGCTTTCCTATGTTCAAGAGTGTTAAATGACGCAAAAGGTGCAAGCTTCACTTAATATTGTGCATTTGGATTACTACAGTCTTTGAGCAAGAATAGAGTACATCAAGTAATGTGCTCGTTCTATGTTTACGTCATATTCTGATTTTACGGTGTCTGGTGATGGCCAATTTGATAGTTACATGTTTAAATTATGTTAAGTTTTGTTTATTATTGCCTTTAAACTTGCAGATTATGATGCAACTGATACTCTTTGGAAGTTGGAATACTGTATTTTTGTTTGTACACTTGGTTACTTTAAGTTACTCCGTTATTTTACTGAATTATGTTTTTCTTTTGCAACAGTTTTGAGACATACTTGAACAACAAGCAAATGTCTGGGTAAGTTGATATCACTTCTTAAAACTAATAGCCATTGTTTTTTTGTTGTTTATACTTGTTGTCTTTATTATCAGATTTCAGTTTGTTGCTTGGTGAAACAATGAATACTTTAACTAATGAAGACTTTGATAACTATTATTTTAGAGGATCTGATGTTCAATACCATTATTTGTTTCAGCGTCTCAAGCACAAGTGTACTAGTTGGTCGTTAGAGTTATGTTCTAAAGTTTCATGTTATAAAAAAATCTTTGCTAGTGCATTTATTAGTTGGCTTGTTGAAGATGGGGTGCAATTTTGAGAACAAACCTTTAATTTATCTTTGAATAATGATGTGTGCTCCCCCTCCTAATTGGTGGGCAAAAGTACATGTTGATATGAATGCCTTTTTCTTTTTGAATGATTGTTGACCTCGAAATGTCCGTTAAAATCCTTAGTAGTTGGATAAATTTCCCTTTACCATTAAACTTGTGCAACTACTATTGCAACATGACATCAAACAGTTGCATTAAGTGTTATTTGTGGCTGTTCTTATGATCAAACAATGTTTGAAAAAGTTAAAAGCGGTACGAAGCGTTTTTCTCCGGACGAGGCGAGGCGTAAACCTCGAGGCGGAGCAAGGCGTAAGCCTCGATTTGAAAACATATGTTATTGATAAATATTAATTATATATAAATTTTGTGGTGTTGAATAATTTAGAGAAAAAGATTCAGTTATCAACACTCGACTCTGTCGAGTTATCAACACAAGAAATGTTTTTTTCATTCTAGGGACTTAAGTGCAGGAAATATAAAGAAATAGGGCTGAACTGAAACTTCTAAAACTTCAGGAGCTGAAATGAAAAAAAATAAAACTTAAGGGGCTGAAATATAAAATTTTAGGGGTTATTTTGAAATTTAAAAAAAAAATTTGGGACTAAACTAAAAATTTATAAAGACTAGGGTACTTAACTGTAATTATCCTAAGATATTTATCCAGATGAGTATTAGTAGTATTAGTATATATGAGTTTTAGTATATATACAATAATATTATTAGTACTGTAGTCTCTATATATATACTAATATACATATAATATATAATTATAATATAAAAAGATAGAAAGATGAAAACGAAAAAGACGAACTATCGAGAAGAAGAGAAGAGCAGAAGAAGAGAAGAAGCAGAAGAAGAGAAGAAACAGAAGAAGAGAGCGTACCGGGCGAGTGTAGCAAAAGAAGAGAACTGCTGAAGCCTAAAGTGAGTTAGGGTTTTTTTTAAGTCAAACCAAGGCCCAAGCCTTGATGCGTCTCGAGGTGTAAGCCTCAGACAAATGATGCGCAAGTCTTTGTTCTTCCTTTCGAGACTTAAGCCTCACCTTAGCAACCATCCGCCTCGCAATGAGGCGCGCCTTGAGGTGTGCGCCTCGATCGCCATTTCGAACAATGCGAACAAATATACGAATGGATATCCAATTTTATTTAGGTGGGATAATACTGTTTCGTTTTTGTGCGGTATAAATGCCTTTTTGTTTTTGTTGATCATTTCTTGTACATTTTATTTGCATTCTGTTAAGCAATTGAATCAGTCATCATTTGATGTCTTTTTTTAAATTAAGTTATTTGGATAACCAAAAATTTATGCATTGACCTTCTGAAGATTAATAGCTTTTTGCAATGTTATAAAATTCGGGCGGCCTAGCGCCTATGTTGCCTGGGCGGGGCCTAATCGGAATTTTTTATTCTAAGTCAATTTTAAAATTTTATCTTACATTTATCCAAATAAAAAAATAATATAAAGCAAAACAATTTATAATAAAGATAATAAAGGTATTTGCTTAAAGTTCAAACACATTCATATTGCTAATGTCAAAGTTCAAACACAAATATGCAATTGTTCAAAGTTCAAACATATTTTTAACGTATTATTTTTATTCATAAACAAGATTGCTATTAAAATAATAAAATTTAAAATTTCAAGAATTTAATTCAATATTAAATTTAAGAAACTAAACATAAATTTAAGAATTATATTGAATTAAACTAAATATTACTAATGTATCATCATTTATATAATTTGAAGTACTTTTGAAGTTGGTACAAATTCTAAAAATTACAATTATAATGAAATTATCTATTTTGACTTGATATTGTTCACTTCTTGTTGTGATTTGATATGCTACATGTATTATGAATATGGTAAATCATTAGAAAAATAAATAAATCAAAATCGGGTTTGGGTAGTTATTAAAATATTAAAAAAAGTCTCCGCCTAGACTCCGTCTAATTTTCTGGAAGGATATTTTTGTCGCATTGGGCCTAGGTGAGGCGCCAAGGAGGTTTGGCACCTAGGCGAGGCACTAAGGGAGGCCTAGCGCATACGCGGGGATTTTTAGAACACTGGCTTTTTGAAAGAGCAGATGTTTTGGCTATAAATGTTGTTGTGCATCGAACGTAAAGGTGGTTTATTCAAAAGCACGCATTCTAGAAAATTACATTTTAACATGCCAATTTGTCAAATGGCATTTGAATTTGACAATTTGTATATCATTACCGGTTGCTAGCACATTTAAGAATTGGTTAGGGAGTGCTTCCCCTGCTGGGCATTTTGTTTCTGTGGCATTTTAAATCTCTCTCTCTCTCTGTTCCTTTTTCGAAGGAGTTTCTCATCTTTATTCCTTCTTATTTGATCTTAATTGCAGTGAAGATGTGGTTGTAGCAGCTGAGGTACCTGCTCAAGCTCTAGGAGAAAGCATGGACATCATGACAGCCCTACAGCTTGTGCTTAGAAAATCACTTGCTCATAGTGGGCTTGCTCGAGGTCTTCATGAAGGTGCAAAGGTGATTGAGAAGCATGCTGCCCAGTTATGTGTATTAGCAGAGGACTGCAACCAGACGGAATATGTCAAGTTGGTCAAATCACTTTGTGCTGACCACAATGTAAGCTTGATTACAGTCCCCAGTGCGAAGACTCTTGGTGAATGGGCTGGTGTAAGTTTTAACTCTATTGCTTCCCAATTTGCTTGTCTATATCTTACAACGTTGAATGGACAAGACCATTCAGTGAGTTCCATTTGTATCCTTGCTATTTTGGTTACCGACTTGTAAGAGCACGTAAATAAAAGTTACCATGTCCTTCCGGCCAAAGAAGGAATCACTAATAGTGGCATGTCTTCAAACCACATTTGCCCTTGGTTATTGAATCCCATCTTGTTAAATCTGTTATTTAGATACATTTGTTGTTTGAATTGAATAATGAAGCAAATATCTTTAACATTTCATTATGGTTTCTCCTTGCAGTTGTGCAAGATTGATACAGAAGGCAATGCACGAAAAGTTGTTGGTTGCTCTTGCCTTGTTGTAAAGGTATTTGAAGCGTGCATCTTGTCATTCTATTTAATATGGCTTTAACAGAAATATGAATGTATCTGTAATGCTTTGCAGGATTATGGAGAGGAAAGCGAGGGTTTAAATATTGTTCAGCAGCATTTGAAGAAAAACTAAGTTATTAGCAATGAATCAACCTTTTGTTAGGCTTGATTTGGACTTCGATGTTCATCTTTAGAAATCTGTGTAGTAGTTAGTGTAAGCCAAAGATATTTCCTCAGAAAAAAATTTATTGTTCGAGGGACAAAAATTTGAGTCGACAATATTTTGGTAATTGTGATTTCACGTTATTCTTAACTAATGTTATGGCTTGTTTGATCTGCAAGCTTGATGATGTTTGAATATTGGTTGGATTTTTTTTTTGGGTAAATGAATATTTGATCAGATTAATGATGTGTTCAATATAATTTTATCTCTTGATGGTTTTTACTACAAACTTACCAACGAACATTGTTTTCCGATGGATTATTTTCCCATTAATTATTAAGGTATTCGTGTTTATTAATTTAATTAAATTTAGATAAAATTATGGAAAGATTATTTTTAAATTATTATATTTTTTATTAGAGTAATTAATTGAACTATATGGTATATAGTGTATTTTTCTTCACTCATATATTAATATAATTAATAATTAATTTAATATAGTGTAAAGTTATTAGAAATCTATGCTAATTTCCCCCTCCGCTAAAAGTCACTTTTTGCTGATATTAAGAAATAGGATAAAATAATACTAAAATTATTCATATTTAAATTTTTATTTAATTGCATAGTTTTCTACACATGATCTATAAATATGCATAGATAATATAATTATGATAATTAATACCAAGGGTATTATAGGCAAATTGTTGTAAGAAATAGAATATCTAAGGTAAATAGACATTTAACTTTGGACTACAATTACATATTGTAATATTGTCAAATTTTGATTTTGGTAAAAAATATAATTTTAGGATAATTTTAATTTAGTTATGATAGTAATTAGTAAGAAATCAATGATAATTATTATATTGTCAAATTTTGATTTTGGTATAAAATAAAATTTTAGGATAATTTAATTTAGTTATGATAGCAATTAGTAAGAAATCCATTATTATTAAACTAAATTCACGACTGATATGACTATAACGAAACAATTTAATTTAATAAGATTTCGAATTCTAATGAAATTTAATTTATTTATGATACTAATTTAGTAAAGAAAATCATGATTAAAATTAATAGGAAATTAAATCGCATTATATATCAAGATTTCATGTGTTAGCAAATTGTAATTAAAAAAATGATTTAATAAAAGAGGTGCATAACTAAATTTTGAATGAATTCAAGACTAAATTTCTGCTTTTAATTATACGGACAATACACAATTGATTAAAATCCCATAAAAGAGTGTTTAAAGTTGATTTTTCAAAAATACATATTGATCTAAATGTACGAGTATAAAAACTGTCAGATACATGAATAAGTATTAGTAGTAACTTACTTGTTTAGAGAAATGTGTAATAAGTAAAAATTGTTTGGTTTTGAAAAGTATTTGCATTGTTTGGTTTGTAATTGTTTGTCATTTTTAAATTTTTTGCCCTTTCACGTGATTAAAACAGCAATAAAGTTCATTGTCTTCTCTGGTTAGGTTGGGTCAAACATTGGAGCTATAAACCTATGTATTGGAAGAGGAGAAGAGTCTCGGTCCTACATTGAACCCCGTCTCCCGTCACCTGCTGCCATATATATATATATATATATATATATATATATATATATACTCTGTAACTACTACTCTTAGATTCTCTATCCTCGTACCTTAAGAGTTAAGACCATAAATTTGGAAGTCCTTGTACAAACCAAACAATGCAAATACTTTTCAAAACAAAAACTTTAACAGAAGGCTGTGAGAAAGATTTTTTTCTCTTTTCTTAGCAGCAAAGGGCATGCTTCTCATGCCTCAAGGCCCTCACCTCAACTGTTGCACATAATAAAAATCAAAACAACAGTCCAAACCGCTACCCTTTTTTGTTGTTCGTGTTCCATGATGTGTAGTTGTTTGGTTTTCCAAATTCTCTTGTTGGTTAAAGCAAGCAAATAATTCAGGTGACGATATTGAATACATTGTAATCAGTTAAATTCACATTTACTAAAATCCAGAAGCAGAACAGCGTACATTTCCAACTGATCCAAGTACATAACAGCACAAAGCTATAACCGTACAGACTATATCTCCATGACTCCATCCATGTTCAGCCACCACACAAACAAATTCAATGAACAAAGATCTGGTGATACCAGCCACGTACCGATGCAAACAATATATATTCCATTATTGAGCAACTGAATCATAGATAGAAAATTGTTACTTGTTATACAAAATGTTTCTCAAAAGAGTAACGATGGTTTGCTAGTTCCTATATATGCAGTTAACATATTATGATGTCGAAGAATGCAACTAGATACCAACACCGTCCACAGAAAAACAAGAGGATAAAAGACGAGATATTCTAACATCTGAGAGGGTTGACCAGTCACATTACTTTGGATTACTTGTTTTCAGTAACTGGGAGGTAGACACCCTCTGATGCCAACCAGATATTATCAGGACGTTTGTCTCGTACACCACAAACCTGCATAATGAAGGTTCAAGATCATCAACTCTTGGACAGAGTGAGAAGCTACTTCTGTCGGCCATGTGACAGTGATTAGAAAATCAAACAGCAAAAATAAGGTATTTGGACAAAATATCTGTAGTCACACATTCAAGAAACTAATGATGCAATACTGGTACTACATGACATTTGCAATTGAATTTATGCCTGTTTGTTTGGTTGCAGGGGGGGAGGAGATGAGGGAGTTTTTTCAGGGGGGGTGTGGGGGTTTCAGGGTATATGTGCCGGTTGATCACCATAATCCCATTGGTACAGAGTTTTATGTCCTACTTTGAGGGGGAACGACTGTAGTGTTCTATACTATTTTGCACTCCGTTACTGGTACATATAAGCATTTGAAGCATACTTTATCACAACATGTCAAATCATTGTGCCTAAAATTCATCCACGTGATCCAGAACTGGCTTATGGAACCATGCACTACAATTTGCAAGTTTAAATTTTTACCTCTTGCTGACCACCAGCAATGCGGCTGTACTTCTTGTCATGACTGTGTAGATATCCGCCAGTGTCCACATGACGAAGCCTGACCTTTTGATCTTGCCTCCAACTTTTCCCACTTCCCTCAATTTCTAGTCTAAGGAAGTAGTTAGGAAAGGGGGGAGGGGGAGAGAGAAAAAGAAGGAAAAAAAAAGGAATACATATTATCAGCAAAGGCAGTCACCATGAGTTGAATAGCAGAACAAACTTATAGTATGTCTCACCTCCAATAATCCCCAGTGTCAGAGTTGCTATCATCTCCAAAGCAACTCACCTGCACATTAATAGAGTTCAAAATTGAAGGAAGCAGCCTAACATATAGTATTATAGCATATCATGAGTAGATCTTCAAACTATAAAATACTGGTTTAATAAGCAAAAACCACACAGGAACTTCCTGATCTACAATTTAGGAAAAAAGAGCACAAAAGCTATTATTTAAAATAAGGGAAACTCAAACTCTCTGATCCTTCAATGCTAATCCAAGGAAACCAAGGAAATTGTTCTGCTCCAGAAAGTAGGAGGTTGGGAAGGAAAAGGGGGAGCAGCTTTTCAATTTACAATATATTTTGATAATACTTACCAGATATTTTAATGATCACTAAAGCTTCAAGGATCATCTAGTAGTCCCTATGTAAAAGCTCGTACATTGTGATAATGCTTGCCACAAGAGTAACTAATATCTAAAAGGGCTAGGAAGTACATGGAGGCAAATAAACGAAAGCTCTGAAGAGCAATGAGGAAAAAACCAGTTCACCAACCTCCAAATTGCCCGAGATGGGCGATGCGTGTAAGTGGCTATGCAGCCATCTCCGGGTCCTCATATGCTGCAACCTGATGATTGTTCCACTTTTGATTGTGTCTCCTTGTTTGGAAGATGAGTCTGGGATAGGCCTAACAATCTGAATTTTAAAGAATCCCAATTTAATAGAAAACCAGAAAAAATTCCAACCAACATTTAGCTAGAAGCTTAAAACCATAGGAAACAAAAATGCAATTTTTTGAAAACAAACCCAGTAGCTATTTGAATCATCGACATTTGGAAAACCAGTAACGGACTGCTGCCCACTGCCGGAACCATATGGCACATCATGTGAGTGTAGCCGAAATTTCGTCTTCTCGTGCATTAGTTTGGTCACAGACCCATAAGTAATCTACCAAACAACAAACACCAAATAAAACACGATCATGTTTTTGCGACTCCAATGTATCATATTTAAAAAGACAAATATCTCCCCTAAATGACCTAAGAAATAATCCTACCAAAAATATCTAAGCTCTAACTCACACCTCTGCTTAGATTCCCTGATTTTCTTTTAAAGGCTCAATGAACTTTACTAAACCCTCCCACCAAATTAAGTGTTTGGCAATGACTTAATTTATAACTTATAAGTTGTTTTTGATAAGTAACAATTTTTTACTTCTCAAAAACGAACTTATAATTCATTTTAAAATAAGTAGGTTTGACCAAATGTAAAGATTCTTTTGCCTTTATTTTACTAATCTCTATAACTTATTTTAACTTATAAGTCATTTTAGCCAACGACCTTCCCAATTTATTTAACTTAATTTCTGACTTATTTATAAATCACAACTTAAAATGACTTATAAGTTATTTTAAATTTTAACTTATAAGTCATTTTAAACAAGTCATTCCCGAGCAGGCTAGACTTTTAATAATCAAAGTGAATAAGCTAATACATAAATTATAACACATAACTAAAATATAAAAAGAACGAACCAATAAAATTTAGAAACTTTAATAATTCAATTCAAAATTTTGACAGCCTAATAAACACTCGTCAAATCCTATGGCTATACATACATACAAACCCAAACAGTATTAAATAAAATTATTAAAGCAATTCAAAAATAATAATTACTACCTCGACGCCTTGAGAAGAAGCAGCGGAGACAGGAGAATTAAAACTGTAATCCGAATCGAGAGTAAGAAAGAGAAATATAGCGAGGCCGAGGAAAGATAATGCCATAACGAGTAAAAGCAATATGAACCAAGTCCGTCGACAAAATGGCAAGTTTAGATCCGATACGAATGATGGATTTAGGGATTCCCTGTAAACAATCCTAGTTGAACCCGAATTAAGGGTTTGATTGGTCAATGAAGACGAGGATTGTGGTTTTCTTCGGGAGAGGTTACTACTTTGCGGTTGCCCTGACGGAGCCACGGCTGGAAATCTCTCAGGTCGAGCCTCCGGCTAGAGATCCGAACTATTACCGGCAAATTACTCCCGACTAAAATTAAGGGAGGGAGATTGCGTGTGAACTTCAAATCAAGACCAAGAAGAGTGGACGAGTAGGAGGTGGTTTAAGTGGCAATGTCAATTATGCCACGTAAATAGCAACTGTTAGGACGAATTAGGCTGTCCCATGTGGAGTTCGGTGACATGTAATAGCTTACGTGGATTTTTACTTTACCTTTTCTACTAATACTAATAAATTATTCAATCCCTTCCCAAAGCCCAAAACCCAAAGCCCAAAGGGTTGTCTAATTTTATATTCAAAATGATAACTAAAATAAAATGTCGTAAATGCTAATTTATCTCAAAATATGCCTATAAAATAATCCACGCCCAAGTTAGATATGATATTTTTGTGGGTACAAATTTCTATTTCAATTTGTCAACCTTCATTTATGTCCAAGTGTGGAACCACAAAATATACATCCAATCGATCTAGTCCAAGTTTTGAATTTCTGTTCACTTTACGATTCAAACAAATATACTCTATTGTTAAGTCATTTGAATATAAGCAACTTAGCAATATCTCAAAACAAACAATTTCTCTTAGCGATTAGTGAGATATAAGTGATCGTTTGAGTTGGGATATGATTATTTAGGTCTAGCCATGGTGCAGCCCATATGTATTTATTGTGATACTGGAAGAGTCGTTATTAAAATAAAATTGTGTTTCCTTATTTGGAGGGATAAGAAGTCCTTCTCCTAGTTGAATGTGGGTGAAGGTGACTTCTATATATACGGCTACAAGTTAGGGTTGAAGAGAGAAGATAATAGAACAAAATAGAAGACAATATCAAAGGGCATAAGAGATACAATACAAATACAACTTGTACTCCCAATATTATAGTGGATTACTCTCTCTCCGTCGTTTTTTCTCAATTGGGTTTTCACGTAAATCTTGTGTTCATACTTTATATTCTTTATGTTTATGTGATCTTTATGTTTATGTGAGTGTATTTCATGAGGTTGATTTCACAACCATACAATCAACCGTTGGCGCTATTTTGGCCTGTCCTTTTGGGTGATTTCGTCAGGCGTACAAAACCAAGCGTTAACATTGGCGCCGTCTATGGGAAACGAGATACTTGTTCTAGTATCGATTTAAAAACAACGATTCACTTAAGGAGATAAGTGATTCTTTTTTATTAAATTAAATATATATTTGTACGTGTGTATATATGTATTATGTCAATAGCAATTGAAGCATGATCGTAATTGATTATTGATACAATTTTACATATTCTCTCACTTATATTATGCATATAGTGGTAGTATTCACATGATGCATGTAAAATTTAAACATTAATATTTTGGTCCAGGTGATGATAAATTAGTGCTGAGTCATCGCACTAGTAACGAATTCAGCCAGCGCAAAGATAAAAGTTTAAGCTTTTATATCATTGAAGTGCTTTAAAGGAGGTTTCGGTTTCATCATCAACCACAAACTGAAGGAAATTCCGAGGATAAAAATCCCACGTAGACTTTTTGAATACTATCTTATTTATAAGTTCCTTATAAATAAGAGACTGGAGGGCAAAGTTGGGATGTGATTATTTGGGTCTAGCCATGATGCAGCCCATATGCATTTATTGTGACAGTAGAAGAGTCCTTATTAAAATAAGATTATGTATTTATTGTGACAGTAGAAGAGTCCTTATTTAAATAAGATTGTGTTTCCTTATTTGGAGGGATAATGAGTCCTTCTCCTAGTTGGATGTGGGTTGAGGTGATTTCTATATATACGGCTACAAGCTAGGGTTGAAGAGAAAAGATAATAGAACAAAATAGAAGACAATATCAAAGGGCACAAGAGATATAATACAAATACACAACTTGTACTCCCAATATTATAATGGATTACTCTCTCTCTCCGTGATTTTTTTCCAATTGGGTTTCCACGTAAATCTTGTATTCATACTTTATATTCTTTATGTTTATGTGAGTGTATTTCATGAGTTTGATTTCACAACCATACAATTAACCGTTGGCGCTATTTTGACCTGTCTTTTTGGGTGATTTCGTCAGGCGTTAACAGTTTGTAAACCAATTTTGTGTGAATTGAAAGATTCTTTGTCCTCAGTGAGCTGTAATCTTGGTGATTACCCTCCTTATTATAATGTCCTTACTCGCATAGCATGGTAGAATAGATAATTATGAGACTTTTATGCTTTGAACCTCTTTAATAATCTATGCATTCAAATATCAACAATACATACAAAAGAATAATTATCACTTAAAGAAACATTTATAATTAAATAGAGAAAATAATATGAAAACAATAATAAAGAATGTAATATTCCTTTAATTTGTGCCTTTTACCAAAAAAGTATATTATATTTTTCTTAATAAAGGGAAAAATACTATTGGGCCTTTAGGATAAAGTTGTATGTACATTAGATTGGGCCTTTAGCGCTAAAGCCGTATGCCGGCGGCTTGGACTTTAGGGATAAATCTGTGACGCCCCCAAAATTAGGTATACATCACCCATCTTGGGTCGTCAGATACATAGTACAGAATACAAATACAACTTACTAATACAACTGTCGTGTACAATACGACAAAACATAAATTGTGAGTTTGAATACAAATATTATCTTCTAGAGAGTATTCATACTCAAAAGGAGTCCTCATTACATTTATTAACACACCATTACATAGAATGGTGAGGACTACTAACTAATACTATCATTCGGACCATCACTCCGTTCCCCGACTTGCCCCAGCTACGTTCTCATTTCCTGAAGAGAACAGTGAAAGAAAGGGTGAGCTCAACTAGCCCAGTAAGAAATATTATGACTAAGATAATGCAGAATAAATTATCATTAGCCTTCAACAATGTTAAACTGATAAAATATAATAGACATCACGTTTAACTGCAACGGAACAAGCAATCCATTAAAAGAGTCAAGTAGAAAATAAACTCTACTATCTTTTATGATTTAAAAGATTTTCCAACACTGTGATCGCTGAGACTCAGCTTAATAAAATAATCCACATCATCGAATCACCCCTGCACTACGGCCAAGGATATTCGTATATTCATTAATGGTCATGATCATGCCAACAACTGTCCATCAATGCACTACGGGCCAATGAGGACTTTTACCACATCATTTGTAACATTACGGTCATGATTATACCGAATAATCCCTGGTCATAATCATACCAAGTCCATCTATGCACTACAGGCCACAGATGACTTTCAGCATTTTATAAACATGAGGATGATGACAATGATATAAGAATTCAATAAAACAAGTTCAAGAATTAATTTATCCAGGAATTAATAACGTCCAAATTATCAACATGATACTGCTTTGTAGAGTAAAATTCAAGAATGATCAGGAGAATATTTTCATGAATAGATACTAGATGAAGCGCAAATGTCAAGGATATTCCACAAATTTCATGGAGTATAGAAGTCAAAACTTAACCAACTGAGTATAATAAAGAATGGAATAACAAAAGAAATCACCATGCATGCGATAGACCGCACAGACAGGTTATTCCAACAGAATAATAAATAATGGAACCAGGTCCGGCGTAAACGCACAGACAGGATATTCTGACAGAATAATAAATAATGGAACCAGGTCCGGCGTAAACGCACAGACAGGATATTCCGACAGAATAATAAATAATGGAACCAGGTCCGGTGTAAAACACACAGACAGGATGTTCCAACAGAATAATAATAAAAACGGAACCAGGTCCGGTGTAAAACACACAGACAGGATGTTCCAACAGAATAATAGAAAAATGTCACCAAGTATAGGGTAGACCACGTATACAGGTTATTCCAACAGAATAATAAGAAATGGAATAACAACAGTTCTCTTCATGAATAAGAAAGAATAACACCCCTTACCGTTTTAAAGAAGAGCTGAAGTAAGGAAGTAGTTAAGTAGCAGAATACTCTTCTTCTCTCTCTCTATAGTTTCTCTCTATAGTTTCTCTCTCTAGAGTTCAGTGAATTCGTAAGAAATAATGAAGGAATGAGCTGCTATTTATAGAAAAATAGAATGCATAGTAACTAATCCATGAACGGTCCAGATTGATTGCTTTAATCTGACGGTCCATATTTAAAGAAAAATCTTTTAAATAAAATATAATATACTCTATTTATAGAATAACTTTAATAAAGTATTCTGTTTTATATAAAAAGATGTTTCTGTTTTATTACGTTAATAATACGAATAAAACAAAACGTCATTATCGCTAAATAATTCATATTATTAACTGACAATAATTGAATCAAACTGAGTGACTTCTCACATAAGCATTAATAATCAATACCGTGTGTTACTATGCAACCACACGTATTACTGTACTTTTACTACCGAGTAGTTCAACAGTAACAATGGTAAAACTTCCGCCGTTATTTTTAATAAAATATTTTTGTCGTTTTCTCAATCCGACAATAATTTCGTTGTGGGGTCCACCAATGATTGTGTCGTTGTACGAATATTCCCTATTAAAATGAATATTCTCTGACCAATCGAATATTATATGACAACTTGGATACTTTACAAAATTTATAAATACTACCCATAACTATTATATCAAATCCACACCATAATATAAAAATTATTTCGAGAAAAATTAAATATTTATTCATAAAATCTGGGGTTTCACAATCTCCCCTCCTTATAGAATTTCGCCCTCGAAATTTACGTACGTACTTGGTATGCCGAACATGTGAGGATACCTTGACTTCACTTCAAATTCTAACTCTTGAGGTATAACCTTTAAGCATCGAATATGATCATTCTTATCCAAGATGTTAACACGTATCTCCTCATACGTTAAATCTTTTGCTATCTCGTCCGGTTCTAAATTAATAATGTGGTTCGGGTCGTCCACATATTCACGTAACATCGATACGTAAAAAAAAATGTTCTGAACACGCAACATACTTGGCGGTAAAACGAGTCTATAGGCCACAGTTCCTACTTCATCGAGGATTTCAAATGGGCCAATTAAATCGAGAGTTGAGATTTCCTCTCTTCGTCGATTCTTGCTTCTAGAATAACGACCTCTTGAACCTTCTTCTTCACATTTATCAGCTCTGAGTATGTAGCTTGAGCGGCTTTAACTTTATCGATTAAAATCGATTCTAATCATATATTCGTTATCTTCACGTGGGTTCGTATATTCGCACTTGTAACCGCATACGATCTTCTACTCAACGCATCAGCTACCACGTTCGCTTTTTCACGATGGTATGGTATGATCATAATCTTTAACAGCTCGAGCCAACGTCTTTGGCGCATGTTACGTTCGCTTTAGTTGAATAAATATTTAAGGGTTTAAGAAATGGGTTTTGTACTGGGGTCAATACAAAATTCGATTTCACGCTCTAGGGGTAAGCTAAGAAGTCTTCAAGAATACGTCAGGAAATTTATTAACAATAGAAATATCATTCAAAACTGTGACTCTCGTCCAAGACTTGGATAACCCGTCACATTGATATCTATTAACTTGTCACCGTTATTCACAACGTCCCCTACCGAAAGTCTGACTTCGGTACATTCCACACAAGAAGGTCAACAACGAAAGGATCGGGGCTCTTTATTTATGGCTTGATATGACAATGATTGACTTTAGTGGTTTCGTTACTTTGAATCCGCATAACAGGGTGGTTAGGAGTATGAAAGCTAACAACCTTACGAGAAGTATGATAAGTAGTGAACCAATCGTTTCAAAAAAATCACATCAAAGGCAAGTATTTTCAAAGAGATAAGATCGACAGGTAACGTGAAAGTGTTGATTTGAACAAGATTTATAAATAGTGGAGGTAATGAAGATTTCTCCCAACTGACTTTAAACAGACATATCAATGTCTAAACATTGAACACAACTAGGTGAAATAAAAGAGTGAGTAGAACCGGTATCTAACACGGTATAGACTTCGCAAGAGTTTATGACTAACATACCCGTGATAATTTTATTCAGGTTCCTCGTCACGAAAAAAAAACGTTTTCTCTTAAACTACTGGCTTTGGCTTTTCTGGGACGGTCTTTGGTGCCTCCATCCTAGCTGAATTTGTCTTCGGTAAACGACAAAATCGGGCTAAATGACCTTCTCTTCCACAATTATAACATGCTTTGGACGGCATCGCGCAGTTTGGACTGATGTGCCCCTCCCCTCCGCATTTGAAACATATGATAGGTGGTCGTTCTCCTTCCTTAACGACAGGTGCTGGTGCTGACGTCTTTCCATCATTGTTGAATCTCCTCTTCTTGAAATGCTCATTCTTATTATTTTGGCCCTGATTACCACCGAAGTGGTTACTATTTCTGGCCTGCTGATTCCCTCCACGCTTGTTGTCACCGCTTCGATGACTGCTTTCACTAGTATTATCATTTTGCCGGCTGCTCTCTTTAGGTTGCGTTGTCTCGTTATCGCGCTCCACCAACTGAGCCCTATTTACAACATCTGAATACAAACACAATTTATGAGAAACAAGATGTTGACGTATCTCCGGCTTCAAACCTCTTAAAAACATCCGCGTCATTCTTTCTTCATTATCCACCAAGTGGGACGCAAACCGGGATAACTCCGCAAATTTTGCCTCGTACTGCGACACGGTCATATTATTCTGCTCCAATTTGATGAACTCCACCTCCTTCGTGTGACGAATACTCTCGGGAAAGTATTTGTCGTTAAACAGCTCTTGGAACTTCTCCCAAGACATCTTCAGTGCGGCAGGTTGAGTACGCTTTATCGATTCCCACCAGTAATCTGCCTCTCCTCGCAACATAAAGGCGACAAAGGGAACCTTTTGCTCCTCGGAGCAACCCAAGATGTAAGACCCCGAATTTTATGAAATAAAAGTATTCAATTTTTCTTATAATTACTATTCAGTAAATGGTTAAATTGATAAAAGTTTAAAGTTATGAGTGAAATATATTTTTTTTTCAAAATAAGCAAGTGGTTATAAAATAATCATTGTTGTCGGGGAATATTCGTTTGGTCGTGGAATATTCTTTCTGTCGGGGAATATTCGTACGACGGCGCATCCATTTGTGGGCCCCATAACAGAATAACTGTCGGATGAAGAAAACGACAAATTTGAGTTTTTACAAATAACGGCGTAGTTGTTACCGTTAACACTGTTGGAATACCCGGTGGTTAAAATACAGTAATACGCGTTATTGCACAGTAGCACACGGTATTGCATAGTATTTTTGAAATTATTGATTCTTACGTAAGAAGGCACTACTCAATAATTGTTACAGTAATTACAGTTCAATATTTTATTTTATTGATTCAATAATTGTTGCGTTGATATTTTATATTATTGTTGTTTCAATAATTGTTGTTGCACAGTATTTTCTATTATCAGATCAATAATTCATATTATTTGAATAATATTATTAGATAGCATTATTGGCAATGTCTAGAAAGTTCTGTCTAAGGAGAGGTTTGGTCATCTAATTGCGCGCTAGTAAGGAGAAATCCTTATTGGAAAGCCCCCTCTTTCCTGGGAACGGCCTGGTTGTCATAAATGTGATTCTGTAATATTATTTGTGAATAATTAATTATTGATTCATATGATAAGGAAATATTTATTTTATGTGGATATAAACGAGGGATATATTTTTGTGGTTAAAAATGAAGGAGTTAATGTTGAGATTTTTATCAGTATTTTTGTCGGAATGGAGGTATTAAAAATTGGGGTTTTTGAGATATTTTGCGAGGGTTATAATTTTTAATCCGACCGTTAGATCGTGGTAATTTTTGGATATGTTATACATATATAAGTTGAGTATATGCCCACAAATTTTGAACCGTTAAAAATGAACGTATGATTTATTATGAATTTTACAAGATGACTGGTTCAGAAATTGTTGAATTTTCGGAGTTTATCATTTTGATGATAAATTCTAGAATTGGTGGGCCCCACTTGTGGTTGGTGAAGAAATGTGCTGAATTATATTTCAAATGTGGTGGGTGGGAATAGTAGCAGGTAAAGCCATCAGGTTGCAGGTCAAACCTACCAAAATTTTTCTATAAATAGAGGGCTAAGTTAGAATTGAAAAACATACCAGAAACATAAGCTTTCTCTCTTTCTCTCTCTAGATTATTAAGTGTATTTTGTGAGTATTTAGATACTTGGTGAGTTGCTATTCATCAGTGCAAGTTTTCTTCAGCCTTATACCGATCAGAAGTACTGCTCTTTTGAGGTAAGGGATTGTAAGGGATAGTAAGGGATAGTAAGGGATATTAAGGGATTTTAAGGGTTGTTATGATTTTCAGTTTCGTAATTTTTCTGATCTTCAAAAATTCTGGAAAAATTTAAAATGATATTTTGATGAGTTTTCTTGATTGTATCCAAAAATGGTGATTTTTGGATGTATAGATTGAGAGTTATGAATTTTATGAGAAAAGACTATTTTAAAAGTAACCGCTTATAATTCCTTGTGGTTAACTCCAAAATTGATGAAATTTTTATTGGGAGTACATGTATATGATAGAAGTATACTCTGTAAATTTCAAAATTTTTAGACAAAAGTACAATTTTTGATAAATGTCTAAATATTCGGCTATTTTGGCCATATGAAAAATAGTAAATGACTTTTAAAAATTCTGAGAAAAATATATGTTCACTATGGGACTATATTATGCTAAATTCCAGAAAAGAAATATTTTTGGAACGAATTTGGTATTTTTCATGAAAATAGTCTAGTTATGAGAAAATGAATTAAATATGTTATGTGAAGTAAGAAAATTGGAAAATAGGATTTTATGGCTTGAGAATCCTATATATGAGGTATATGCAGATTTTTGATGAGGGTTTTGGTTATTGATGATGAAATTGTAAGAGTTGGCATTTTATGATGATTAAATGCATTAATTAGTAAAGTGTAAACAATTAAAATAAATTATTTATAAATTTAAGTAATGTTATTCTTTCAATATCATTATACCGAAATATTGGTATGGATTTTATTGTGGAATTTCTATCTTTTATGTCGGGGTTACTATTCATAAGTTACTATTCACGATTTACTATTCATGAGTTACGAATATTACTCTTGAGATTAAAACTATATGTTGATCATATTATTTTTATCATCATATATAACATTTTTATAACCCTGATGTTGAAATTCTCTTTCACTGGAGTGTAAAGATGGGTAGATTATTGGTATGATCATGACTAGGGTTCTCTTTGGCCTGTAGTGCAAAGTTGAATTGTGACTGGTATGATCATGACCATTGAATTTATAATTGAATATCTTAAGCTTAAGTGCAAAGGTGAATTGATCAACGTGGTTATAATTATTGTTTATATAAATTCTGAAATGATTATATATTTCTTTGAGATATGAATATATTTGGCCTGTAGTGCAAATATGAATTGTTGATGAATATCTTTGGCATGTAGTGCAAAGATGGCCTGTTGATGAATATCTTTGGCCTGTAGTGCAAAGATGAACTGTTGTTGAATATCTTTGGCCGTAGTGCAAAGATGGTTTGTTGATGAATATCTTTGGCCCGTAGTGCAAAGATGGATTTGTTAGTATGATTATAAACATGAACTGTGATTTGGTATAACCATGATCTTTGATGTTTCAGGTAAAGACAGGTGATGAAAATATTCTTCGTCCTGGGTGCGAAGAAAAATTTATAGTCACAATTATGATTATGAGTTATTCATATGATTGTGGAAAGGAACTGTTGAGTGATGTTACATGGATAAAATATTGTTGGTGGATTTTTAACATGGAGAAGATAATAGACTTTATAGTCTATTTGACTCTTCTAATGGATTGCTCGTTCCGCTGCGACTATGATTGAATTTTTTATCATTTACCATATGTTCTAAATCTCTGATTTATTGTTGATGAAGGCTATTGATAATTGAATTATCTTTAGTCATGATATTCTTTACTGAGCTAGTTGTGCTCACCCTTTTGCTTCACAATTCCTTTCAGGTAATAAGAGTGTAGCTGGGTCGAGCGGGGGTAACAAGGGAATAGAACGGTGGTCATCATTTAGTAGTTATATTTGGTGAAGAAAATAGGGTGAGGCGAACCCAACGTTGGAAGGGTGTTTTGTTACTATCATACAAGATGTCTAATGACATACAACCTCGTGTCATCATAAGACAGGGTTGTGTTCATCCACTTGCTGAGTATATCTATGGGCACTACCTATATAATCTTGGTGTTTGTTTGAAGTATAATTCTCAATTAGAGACAGTGGAGATAATGATGAGTCAAGAGAAGACTCACCATTGGGAAGAATATGATAGTAATCTTCTCATTTTTCTTTGGGGTCTATTGGGTCAACCAAGGATAATTTTGTGGCCATATGATATCTATCATAACCTAGATGCGTGGCCTCCCATGTACGAAAGTTTCCTTGAGCACTTCCTAAAGATTCTAATTTCTAAAACAGTTTTTGACTATACCTTTATGTAAGGTGTTATTGTGAGGTGATGTCCACGGTTGGAACATGAGTCACATTTGGTATATATTTGTATCCAAACTCACAGCATATGTGTTGTTGTATTTTGCACGACAATTGTTGTAATAAAGTTGTAGTTATTTTATGTACCATGTATTTGACGACTCAGAATGGGTTGGGTGGAATGGACTTATTTTGGGGTCGTCACAGTTGGTATCAGAGCCATAAGTAAAGATCCCCGAGCCTCTATCTGGTGACATCCTGTTGATGAGGAATGCACCGAAGCCAGACTCTCCGTAGGGGACGCCGTTCTGCGGTGGCAAGCTGATAGGTACCTTTGTGAGGTGCTGACACATGATGGTGTCCAATGTCACATTTGGTATCAGAGCTTAGGGATATGATCTCTGGCGGAGATCGGGGAATACAACTAGGAGGGGAGAGATGAGTAAATCCTTCGCTAGTGTGTCCTACCTAAGCTTATTTGTTGGTCAGTCATAATATTGGGATATTATGTGATATGTTAATTTGTTCAATTAACCTTTGTTTTTGAAGCTGTATGCTAGAATGATATCAGAAATACAGGAGATGAGCAATGAAGAAATTATGATGACAGGGAAGATGGAATCTGAAATGAAAGGAAGGTATTCTCAACTCTTTGAAATACCAGGTACGTAAATTTCGAGGACGAAATTTCATAAGGAGGGGAGATTGTAAGACCCCGAATTTTATGAAATAAAAGTATTCAATTTTTCTTATAATTACTATTCAGTAAATGGTTAAATTGATAAAAGTTTAAAGTTATGAGTGAAATATAATTTTTTTTCAAAATAAGCAAGTGGTTATAAAATAATCATTGTTGTCGGGGAATATTCGTTTGGTCGTGGAATATTCTTTCTGTCGGGGAATATTCGTACGACGGCGCATCCATTTGTGGGCCCCATAACAGAATAACTGTCGGATGAAGAAAACGACAAATTTGAGTTTTTACAAATAACGGCGTAGTTGTTACCGTTAACACTGTTGGAATACCCGGTGGTTAAAATACAGTAATACGCGTTATTGCACAGTAGCACACGGTATTGCATAGTATTTTTAAAATTATTGATTCTTACGTAAGAAGGCACTACTCAATAATTGTTACAGTAATTACAGTTCAATATTTTATTTTATTGATTCAATAATTGTTGCGTTGATATTTTATATTATTGTTGTTTCAATAATTGTTGTTGCACAATATTTTGTATTATCAGATCAATAATTCATATTATTTGAATAATATTATTAGATAGCATTATTGGCAATGTCTAGAAAGTTCTGTCTAAGGAGAGGTTTGGTCATCTAATTGCGCGCTAGTAAGGAGAAATCCTTATTGGAAAGCCCCCTCTTTCCTGGGAACGGCCTGGTTGTCATAAATGTGATTCTGTAATATTATTTGTGAATAATTAATTATTGATTCATATGATAAGGAAATATTTATTTTATGTGGATATAAACGAGGGATATATTTTTGTGGTTAAAAATGAAGGAGTTAATGTTGAGATTTTTATCAGTATTTTTGTCGGAATGGAGGTATTAAAAATTGGGGTTTTTGAGATATTTTGCGAGGGTTATAATTTTTAATCCGACCGTTAGATCGTGGTAATTTTTGGATATGTTATACATATATAAGTTGAGTATATGCCCACAAATTTTGAACCGTTAAAAATGAACGTATGATTTATTATGAATTTTACAAGATGACTGGTTCAGAAATTGTTGAATTTTCGGAGTTTATCATTTTGATGAAAAATTTTAGAATTTGTGGGCCCCACTTGTGGTTGGTGAAGAAATGTGCTGAATTATATTTCAAATGTGGTGGGTGGGAATAGTAGCAGGTAAAGCCATCAGGTTGCAGGTCAAACCTACCAAAATTTTTCTATAAATAGAGGGCTAAGTTAGAATTGAAAAACACACCAGAAACATAAGCTTTCTCTCTTTCTCTCTCTAGATTATTAAGTGTATTTTGTGAGTATTTAGATACTTGGTGAGTTGCTATTCATCAGTGCAAGTTTTCTTCAGCCTTATACCGATCAGAAGTACTGCTCTTTTGAGGTAAGGGATTGTAAGGGATAGTAAGGGATAGTAAGGGATATTAAGGGATTTTAAGGGTTGTTATGATTTTCAGTTTCGTAATTTTTCTGATCTTCAAAAATTCTGAAAAAATTTGAAATGATATTTTGATGAGTTTTCTTGATTGTATCCAAAAATGGTGATTTTTGGATGTATAGATTGAGAGTTATGAATTTTATGAGAAAAGACTATTTTAAAAGTAACCGCTTATAATTCCTTGTGGTTAACTCCAAAATTGATGAAATTTTTATTGGGAGTACATGTATATGATAGAAGTATACTCTGTAAATTTCAGAATTTTTAGACAAAAGTACAATTTTTGATAAATGTCTAAATATTCGGCTATTTTGGCCATATGAAAAATAGTAAATGACTTTTAAAAATTCTGAGAAAAATATATGTTCACTATGGGACTATATTATGCTAAATTCCAGAAAAGGAATATTTTTGGAACGAATTTGGTATTTTTCATGAAAATAGTCTAGTTATGAGAAAATGAATTAAATATGTTATGTGAAGTAAAAAAATTGGAAAATAGGATTTTATGGCTTGAGAATCCTATATATGATGTATATGCAGATTTTTGATGAGGGTTTTGGTTATTGATGATGAAATTGTAAGAGTTGGCATTTTATGATGATTAAATGCATTAATTAGTAAAGTGTAAACAATTAAAATAAATTATTTATAAATTTAAGTAATGTTATTCTTTCAATATCATTATACAGAAATATTGGTATGGATTTTATTGTGGAATTTCTATCTTTTATGTCGGGGTTACTATTCATAAGTTACTATTCACGATTTACTATTCATGAGTTACGAATATTACTCTTGAGATTAAAACTATATGTTGATCATATTATTTTTATCATCATATATAACATTTTTATAACCCTGATGTTGAAATTCTCTTTCACTGGAGTGTAAAGATGGGTAGATTATTGGTATGATCATGACTAGGGTTCTCTTTGGCCTGTAGTGCAAAGTTGAATTGTGACTGGTATGATCATGACCATTGAATTTGTAATTGAATATCTTAAGCTTAAGTGCAAAGGTGAATTGATCAACATGGTTATAATTATTGTTTATATAAATTCTGAAATGATTATATATTTCTTTGAGATATGAATATATTTGGCCTGTAGTGCAAATACGAATTGTTGATGAATATCTTTGGCATGTAGTGCAAAGATGGCCTGTTGATGAATATCTTTGGCCTGTAGTGCAAAGATGAACTGTTGTTGAATATCTTTGGCCGTAGTGCAAAGATGGTTTGTTGATGAATATCTTTGGCCCGTAGTGCAAAGATGGATTTGTTAGTATGATTATAAACATGAACTGTGATTTGGTATAACCATGATCTTTGATGTTTCAGGTAAAGACAGGTGATGAAAATATTCTTCGTCCTGGGTGCGAAGAAAAATTTATAGTCACAATTATGATTATGAGTTATTCATATGATTGTGGAAAGGAACTGTTGAGTGATGTTACATGGATAAAATATTGTTGGTGGATTTTTAACATGGAGAAGATAATAGACTTTATAGTCTATTTGACTCTTCTAATGGATTGCTCGTTCCGCTGCAACTGTGGTTGAATTTTTTATCATTTACCATATGTTCTAAATCTCTGATTTATTGTTGATGAAGGCTATTGATAATTGAATTATCTTTAGTCATGATATTCTTTACTGAGCTAGTTGTGCTCACCCTTTTGCTTCACAATTCCTTTCAGGTAATAAGAGTGTAGCTGGGTCGAGCGGGGGTAACAAGGAAATAGAACGGTGGTCATCATTTAGTAGTTATATTTGGTGAAGAAAATAGGGTGAGGCGAACCCAACGTTGGAAGGGTGTTTTGTTACTATCATACAAGATGTCTAATGACATACAACCTCGTGTCATCATAAGACAGGGTTGTGCTCATCCACTTGCTGAGTATATCTATGGGCACTACCTATATAATCTTGGTGTTTGTTTGAAGTATAATTCTCAATTAGAGACAGTGGAGATAATGATAAGTCAAGAGAAGACTCACCATTGGGAAAAATATGATAGTAATCTTCTCGTTTTTCTTTGGGGTCTATTGGGTCAACCAAGGATAATTTTGTGGCCATATGAGATCTATCATAACCTAGATGCGTGGCCTCCCATGTACGAAAGTTTCCTTGAGCACTTCCCAAAGATTCTAATTTCTAAAACAGTTTTTGACTATACCTTTATGTAAGGTGTTATTGTGAGGTGATGTCCACGGTTGGAACATGAGTCACATTTGGTATATATTTGTATCCAAACTCACAGCATATGTGTTGTTGTATTTTGCACGACAATTGTTGTAATAAAGTTGTAGTTATTTTCTGTACCATGTATTTGACGACTCAGAATGGGTTGGGTGGAATGGACCTATTTTGGGGTCGTCACACAAGACATCAAATATCTTGGTGATCTGTTTTATCCATGTTTCAGCTACAAGTGGTTTGGGTTCTCCCTTAAACTCCGGTGGTCCCAGTTCCTTAAACTGTTTAGCGGTGACCGCCTGAGAGTTTCCAGTATTTCCACCTACGTTGTGGACAGGAGCCGCTTTCACCTGTTGTTGCATGAATTGCATAAAACCTCTGAACATTCCATCATTCATCATCTGGTCAGTGTTGTTGTTTGCATGAGGATTGTCACCTTCCTGATGAACATTATCCTGATTATTGATATGTGGTGAATCAATAATCGTCTGTGCTCCATTGCTATTCTCAACATTCTCAGATGCCATTTTCAGATACTGCCACAAAATAAAAGTTAATTGATATGTCATATATTATCCTTATATTATGACCGACCAATTAAATGCCATGCAAATAAACTTAGGTAGGTCATACTAGCGAAGGAATTTCCCGTCTCTCCCCTCCTAGTTCTATTCTCACATCTTAGCCAGGGATCATATCTCTAAGCTCTGATACCAACTGTGACTTTCATGGTGCTTCCAACTATAGCACCTCACAGTGGTACCTATCAGCTTGCCACCGACTGGCTCGGCGTCCCCTACGGAGAGTCTGGCTTCGGTGCATTCCACACAAGGAAGTCACCAGCGAGAGGCTCGGGACTTTTTGCAAATTCATGCTTATAGCTCTGATACCAACTGTGACGCCCCCAAAATTAGGTATACATCACCCATCTTGGGTCGTCAGATACATAGTACAGAATACAAATACAACTTACTAATACAACTGTCGTGTACAATACGACAAAACATAAATTGTGAGTTTGAATACAAATATTATCTTCTAGAGAGTATTCATACTCAAAAGGAGTCCTCATTACATTTATTAACACACCATTACATAGAATGGTGAGGACTACTAACTAATACTATCATTCGGACCATCACTCCGTTCCCCGACTTGCCCCAGCTACGTTCTCATTTCCTGAAGAGAACAGTGAAAGAAAGGGTGAGCTCAACTAGCCCAGTAAGAAATATTATGACTAAGATAATGCAGAATAAATTATCATTAGCCTTCAATAATGTTAAATTGATAAAATATAATAGACATCACATTTAACTGCAACGGAACAAGCAATCCATTAAAAGAGTCAAGTAGAAAATAAACTCTACTATCTTTTATGATTTAAAAGATTTTTCAACACTGTGATCGCTGAGACTCAGCTTAATAAAATAATCCACATCATCGAATCACCCCTGCACTACGGCCAAGGATATTCGTATATTCATTAATGGTCATGATCATGCCAACAACTGTCCATCAATGCACTACGGGCCAATGAGGACTTTTACCACATCATTTGTAACATTACGGTCATGATTATACCGAATAATCCCTGGTCATAATCATACCAAGTCCATCTATGCACTACAGGCCACAGATGACTTTCAACATTTTATAAACATGAGGATGATGACAATGATATAAGAATTCAATAAAACATGTTCAAGAATTAATTTATCCAGGAATTAATAACGTCCAAATTATCAACATGATACTGCTTTGTGGAGTAAAATTCAAGAATGATCAGGAGAATATTTTCATGAATAGATACTAGATGAAGCGCAAATGTCAAGGATATTCCACAAATTTCATGGAGTATAGAAGTCAAAACTTAACCAACTGAGTATAATAAAGAATGGAATAACAAAAGAAATCACCATGCATGCGATAGACCGCACAGACAGGTTATTCCAACAGAATAATAAATAATGGAACCAGGTCCGGCGTAAACGCACAGACAGGATATTCCGACAGAATAATAAATAATGGAACCAGGTCCGGCGTAAACGCACAGACAGGATATTCCGACAGAATAATAAATAATGGAACCAGGTCCGGTGTAAAACACACAGACAGGATGTTCCAACAGAATAATAATAAAAACGGAACCAGGTCCGGTGTAAAACACACAGACAGGATGTTCCAACAGAATAATAGAAAAATATCAGCAAGTATAGGGTAGACCACGTATACAGGTTATTCCAACAGAATAATAAGAAATGGAATAACAACAGTTCTCTTCATGAATAAGAAAGAATAACACCCCTTACCGTTTTAAATAAGAGCTGAAATAAGGAAGTAGTTAAGTAGCAGAATACTCTTCTTCTCCCTCTCTATAGTTTTTCTCTCTAGAGTTCAGTGAATTCGTAATAAATAATGAAGGAATGAGCTGCTATTTATAGAAAAATAGAATGCATGGTAACTAATCCATGAACGGTCCAGATTGATTGCTTTAATCTGACGGTCCATATTTAAAGAAAAATCTTTTAAATAAAATATAATATACTCTATTTATAGAATAACTTTAATAAAGTATTCTGTTTTATATAAAAAGATGTTTCTGTTTTATTACGTTAATAATAAGAATAAAACAAAACGTCATTATCGCTAAATAATTCATATTATTAACTGACAATAATTGAATCAAACTGAGTGACTTCTCACATAAGCATTAATAATCAATACTGTGTGTTACTATGCAACCACACGTATTACTGTACTTTTACTACCGAGTAGTTCAACAGTAACAATGGTAAAACTTCCGCCGTTATTTTTAATAAAATATTTTTGTCGTTTTCTCAATCCGACAATAATTTCGTTGTGGGGTCCACCAATGATTGTGTCGTTGTACGAATATTCCCTATTAAAACGAATATTCCCCGACCAATCGAATATTATATGACAACTTGGATACTTTACAAAATTTATAAATACTACCCATAACTATTATATCAAATCCACACCATAATATAAAAATTATTTCGAGAAAAATTAAATATTTATTCATAAAATCTGGGGTTTCACAAAATCCGTATGTTCATACTCTTGGGAAGATCATTTGATTTTTTTATTTGTTAAGAGACAACTCGATCTTAATGATTTAAAATTTATATATTTATCTTATTGATTAAAAGGCAATAAAAGATAAATAAAATTTTACTAAATAATTTTACTCTTTTATCGAATCGGATGTGGAGGTGTTTAGAGATATTAAGAGGTAATCAAACACCATCAGAGTCATTATAATATTTTTGAAGCTAATTTGTAACATTTTCAAACTTTTTTATTTGATTCGACATAAAATTATTTTACTTATAAAAAAAATTAAAATATAAAATATTTGCATCAAATTTAAAATTTAAATATTTTGTGAATCTACTTTTTAAAGTCAAAATAGAGGGACTAATAGATGCTTATATACAAGTTATAAAATGTAACAAATATGGGATGTAAGGAATATAAGGGAACAAAATAATAAGAAGACTTTCATTCCACAGCAAGAATCTAATTGTCAATTTTATTTTATTTTTAAAATAGCGCGTCTTATTATTTTTTTATAGTAATATAAAATGACAGAGTATCTAATTTATCCTCATTTTATTATCATGTAAAATATAAAATTATATTAGATAATTTTATTTTATTCAATAAGAATCTCGCTCTATATAATTTCAATATTTGATTGTGTAGTCTCATTGTCGGTAATATAATTACAACATTATTGGTACTTTCCTTATCGATAATTTTATTTTTGATAATATTATTAAAAGTAATCTTATTAAAGGTAATCCCATAGTCGGTAATATAATTACATTTATATGTATTATTGGTAGAATACAAGAAAGTTGGAGATCAACAAGTTTAGAAGATACAAAGATAATTTTTCAAGACTAAATAAAAATATCGTAAAGCGTAAAACGTAAAGTCTGCTTAACCATATACTTTACGACTGGACATTCAACTCTGCGATTAGAAAAAATCGTTTAGTGCATCAGCTCTGATATGGATTGACAATGTCAATTTTCAGAGTGAAGACCTCAAGTTAATTTGTTAAAACTCTTGAGGCTAAGAATAATGACAATTGGAAATGTGTTATATTGATGAAAATATAGCACTCACGTTTGCGTCTCTGTAATAGTTAGTATTATGAAATGACATGTCATAGCTAGAAGATGACACACCTTCTCTAAAAATGGAGTAACGGTAACTTCTAAACGAAAATATTTCAAGAAAAATATATAAAAGATAAATAAATTCAAACAATTAAAAAAACAATAACGAACAATAAAAAAGTCAATCTGCTGCCATTTCAAAAAGCTCATGCTCTTCGATCTTGAACATCTTGTTCAACTGCTAAGTCATTATGTGTCGAACTTTAAGTAACTTAACAACACATCAAGCACATTACGATTTATATGATGTATCAGGTCTTAGTCATCTTTTATAGCCAAGTCTAACTGATTTAAAGGGTTCTGTGTGAACCAGTCGTAATGGCTTGAAAGAATATGTGTGATTCTGTAATTGTATTTGTTCTTCGTGAACATATCTTAATTTTGACTCATATTTAGTGGATTATATATACTCGAAGAGTAGAACAGTGAAGTATGAGATTTTTGTACTTCGAACCACTTAAAATATATGGTATTATTCACTTTCAATATTTACTTTCTTGTTGCATTATTTTAAGTGTTATACGATTTAGTCTGTAAATTAGTTTCATATTTGATTGATAAAATTAGATTTGTAATTTCTCTATAATATTTGAAGAAGTTTTTCCAAATTATCGTTGCGCAAAATTATCTAATTAACTTACTTAATTACAAGTTGGTAATAATTTTTTAAAAATAAATTTTTTAAAAAATCTATTTAACCTTCTTATAAATTTCACACTTCCTTTTATTTTCGGACAAGAATCCTATCAGTTTCAAATAAATAAAAACTATTCATTTTATAATTTAAATTTAAAATGCGACGTCGTGCTAATAAGAGATATAATTTTAAATCTAGATGTTAAAATGTAAAATATTCTCGTCTTCATTTTCCAATAATATTTATATAAGCACAAAGCTAACGGATTGCCATAATAAAGGGAGAACCTCGCGCATATTAAAAAAAGAAGATTATTTCTTCAAAAAAATAAACGAATGATTATTTGCACAAAGTATGGATGTGAGTCTGATTAGTATTCGGTTTGTACAACTTTTAAATTTGAGACCTCCTCTCCACTATCTTTGTTCGTCTTTCTCTCTTCATTCGTCACTCAAATACTGAAACGTCTGCTGCGAAGCCACGTAGAGAGAGTACCGTACTGTATTTCAATCCCTTTGGAAAGTGGGCAAAATTTGAGCCTATGCATGCTTTAGCTTTCTTCATAAAATCCCTAAACCACTCATTCCTCGCATTTCTCTGAACTTCTATTTATATCATCAGCATTTCCCCATTTACATTTGCACTTGTTAATCGCTTTCCACAGTCTCCAGCTGTTCAAATATGTAATTTTGTGTGAAATCGAAAGAGGGGTTCTGGAGTTTTTGGGATAACAAATAATGGCTTCTTCGCAGATAGAGTTATTAGAAAGAGAACTCAAAGATGCTGGAGATAAGCTTCTTATGTTCCCTCCATCTCCTGAAGATCTCCTCAACATTTTAGATGTAACTAAAATATACCCTCTTATATATATACATATATGCCACCACACATACCACAGTTCTTTTATTAAATTGTTGAAGAATTCTTCACTAGAGATAGATTTTGGTATTTTTATTGGCATATTGTTTATTAATATTCATGTTGAATTAGGGTGTTTGAAGCTTTTTGTTTACTATTTTTTATAATTTCAATTACTTGTAGTTTGTAAATATTTAGTGCTTAAGGTAGGTTGATTATTCTTTGTTAGATCAATGTCAGGGCAGTTGATGATTATTGGGTGGGTTCTCTTCTACCTGCTTGCTTATGATTTTAGTTCATGTCGATTGATGATTTGATATTGTTTTTATTTTCCATTTGATTAATCTTAATCTCTAGTATTGAAGAATAGATGAATTATTTTTTATTCGTTCAACAACAAGAGTTTGTGGGTTATTCTGTTGCTCTTTCTTTTTTTCCCCTTCCCTTGTTTCTTTTTTTTTTTAAACTTCCCATTCCGATTTCAGATAATTAATTTTTGTTTTAAATGATTTTAATCTCAATTTTAGGTCCCACTTGGTGATGCCATAGAGCCTTTAGTCCCTAAGTCTGTATATTTTCTATCTGTCGTGCCAATTTGTTATGTTAGAAGTAGTTGCTAACTTTTGAGCTGAACGTGTATAAGAATTGCTTTGCATTGTACTAATTTGTCCTATTTGTCTTGTTTAAGTAAATTGGTTAAGAAATAGTATAGGGGAAAAACTTTTATATAATAGTGTCTTAATGAATTGTAGATTGAAATCTCTTATTACTCCATTTCAAATTCTGAAATATCCTAGCCTAAGCCTTTAACTTTTTGGATGGAGTAGTTTCTCTTCTGTATTGTTGGTGATATGTATGCATCTTGTACACAAGATTTCCAAGATATGTCAGTTATACTATCGAAAATATGTTAACTTCAGAGATTTTCTTCGGTAAAAAGGTTAAGATGCTACTCTTGTTTCACCGAATGATCCATTTGAGTATTGCCAGAGCATAATATCCTTTTTAAAGACCTAGTTGGCAGGCATGTTGTCTACTTAGTATATTAGTTCCCTCTTTTATCGTTACACTTTTCTATATGTTTGGTAGGTACAATTTCATTCTACTGTTTCATTTGTGACAGCAAGTAGAGGAACTGTTATCTAAGGTTGAGCAGGCACCGGCTAGATCAATGCAGGATGCACTTTACCCCTCAATGAAGGCATTAATTTCTAATCAACTATTGAGGCATTCTGATATGGATGTGAAAGTTTCAGTTGCATCTTGTATGAGCGAGCTTACAAGAATAACTGCGCCGGACGCACCTTACAACGATGAACAAATGAAGGTTATCAGGATGTCTAAATTTTTTTTGGTGCTCTCTGTATAAATTAAAGTTGTTATCCATTCGGTTTTCTTGTTCCCCTCGCTCCCGTGTCATGTTATTCAAGCTTCTTCAATGTATATGCATGTTGAGGCATTAGTAAACTCTTGTATGGTTGTCTGCTTTTCCATTTGAATGATGTGCAGGAAATTTTTCAGCTGGCTGTAATGGCACTTGGGAAGTTGTCATGCGAGTCCGGTCGCTGTTATGCTAAGGCCATTCAAATTCTTGATATTGTTGCAAAGGTCAGGTCATGCTTGTTGATGCTGGACCTCGAGTGTGATCCATTAATTGTTGACATGTTTCAGCAGTTTCTAAGGACCATTAGGTAATCTCCATTAGTGCTTTAAGAAATCATTTTTTTACTGAATGTTTTTCTAGTTATCTTCTCTAGCGAATTCTGCTTGAATTGTATTAAGACATCGCTTTGAGGTCTGCAGAGTAGCTTCACTCCAAGTCCAAGAGTACCAGGTTTGCCCTGAAGTTGAATTGAACCATAACTTGACTTATTGTAATTGAACTTCTGCTTACAACAATAAACTTCTTTTAGTCCTGAAACTCCCCTAGTTCAACATAAAATGCAAGTTGTGTCTAAATGCTTTCTTCTGATGTTAATTTGTTATGGATATGATCATGATCAATCATCACTTTCTGGCATGATAATGAATGAATTAAGAGATGGTATCTGATGGATTGTATTTCTTGGTTTTGGAATTAGTGATTAGTTGGGGATGCTGGTACCATTTACATCCCCACATGGTATATGTTTCTTTATTTTTTCTTCGTGTGTGGGATGTATGTGGATTGTGAGCACGAGATTATAAGAGGATTTGTGTTTTTTGAACCATGCTTGAATATGGAAGGAGTGTTTGATTTTTTAGCCAAAGCAACTTCTCTTGTAAATAGCAAAGATTGATGTTGTCTTTTTGTTTAATTATAAGGTGCAACCACCCCAATACTGTATTTTCACAAATGGAATACATCATGACCTTGATCATAGGAGAAAGTGATGAAATTTCTCATGAGCTTCTGATTATCCTCCTATCTAGTGTCAGAAAAGAAAATCAGGTTATTATCTTCTTCTTACCCTTTCAAAAGTGTTTCTTGTTAGAATTTTCCTCAATTTATTTTTTTATTTTTGTTTCTTTTAGAATGTTTCGTCCCTTTCTTGGAAGTTGGGAGAGAGAGTTTTAAAGAACTGTGCTGTTGAACTCAAGCCCTTTCTCCCCAAAGCGGTCAAATCCATGAATCTGGCTTTTGATAATTATTCTGACGTAGTCGCTTTCATATGCCAGGATGCCCTTGGAAAGGAACATGAGGTGCGTGTCTTCTCTCCTACATTCTCATTTCTATATCCAAATTTTATTAAGAACAGATTGTGCTGTCAATGATTTGTTGGTTTTACTTGAGAAGAATGCAGATTACCTCTTATCTTGAAGGAGAGTGTTCGATTTAGGTTACCAACTCTATACCGTAGTCTTGTTTTTTTTTTCTTCGAATTTTTTTTATCAGAGTGCTTTTGTCTTTTGTTCAAGGATCCAGATACGTTTCGACACTTTTTCACTTCTTCAAGTAACCTCATTTTAATATTATATTGCATTTGACCAAATGGGAGATGGTGAAAATAGCGTCAAGCTCCTTTATTTTCATCCTCCCTTGACATGGCTTTTAAGGATTGCTACAAGCCTACAATGCATAAGTGCATCAACAGTAATGTGTGAAATTTAATCAACTACTCAAACACTATCATCTTTTTCAACAAAATGCCGAGGTTAACTTGATTGTCAATTGTTTTATTGCATCTTTTGAGAAGTAGCAAAAAGAATCAGAAAAGAAATTTTGCGTTAAAATATGTATGGATAGAAATCGTCCTTTATTTATTGTAATGCATCCAAAATAGTCTTGTTCTAGATATCGAGTGTATACCCATTGTATCATGTGAGTTGAATGTAATCGCTTGGGGATAAATGCTTTTTTTGTCATTGTACTTTAGGTCAACTTACAAGTGAGTCACTCAACCGTTTTTTCTTACAGTCAACTCAATATACTTTACTTTGCTAACAAAAATTTGAATTTCCGTCAGCGGGGTTAAGTTTTTGGATGGAAACTTGATATGGCGGTGCCACATATGCATTGAATCATAGCTGAAATGTTTTATTTTACATGTTATCTATAGCCCACCCATAAAAACAAATTTACCCACCCAAACCCATAAAAACTAATCCACCTACCCGAATCCTTTTCTTCATCTTCTTCCTCCAATCAAACCAAACAAAGCTGAAATTGCAACAATATGTAGAGTTTACAGAAAGAAAAAATATTCACATATAGCAAAACATTCAAAGATTTCACAGATAGATTAATGAATGGCGAGTTAATATTTACCAGTGCGACAACCCCAAATTAGGTGAGAATTAAGGTTTGAAGATGAAAAGAAACCAGAATCCTCTGTCAATTGGGTATTCCGTGCGGTAAGTTTCTTGATCCATCAATTGGCTATAAATTGGGTTTATTCTTGGTTGTCGATTGCCGTGTTTTTTGCAACTAGGTTTCTTCTACTAAATTGGATGAAGAAGATGATGAATAGTGATGGTGTTACTAGGTTAGAAGATGATGAATATGACTTTGGCCAATTAAAATTTGATTTGTTATTGATTGTGATTCCTAATTCATCACCCATGTTGGTGGCGGCGACGCAGCGGTGGAGGTGGGTAGTGCGCGGTGATACTGGAAGAAGAATAAGAGGATTGAAGATGAGTTTGTTTATTTTGTTAATATATTAACAGATTGTTAATATATCATAATATTTACTTTCTATAATTGATAATTCTTTGTCTAATATATATAAATATGTATGTATATAAAGTCAATAAGATTTTTTTTTTTTAAATTTTAGCATATTTTTAATTTTTATAATTTCCTTAATTATATTTGTTATAAGTACTTGTTATTAAATACAAAAATAAATAAATATCTTTTTTTACTTTTAATCACAAAAATAAGCAAAAAAAAATTTTTCCCATTTTTTTGCTAACTTTTCTGAATTTATTTTATTTTTAAAAAAAAATTCTTTCATTTCCACTCAAGAGTGCCCACATCATACATGAAGTTCATTGTCAAATTTCTCTCTCTTGTTATATCAGTTTTCTCTCTCTTATGTGGAATCATACGTGGCAAACCGTTTAAAGTCAACATGATATAACGGATTTTCTATCGGTTTGCAAGTAAATAAAAGTATAGTGAGTTGATTGTAAAAAAAATGGTTGAGTGACTCACTTGTAAGTTGACCTAAAGTTGAGTGACTAAAAAAGCATTTATCCCTCATTGCTTGCCTTTAGTATTTCTGATGCACTGGCTTGGGAAGTTCCTCTGGAAGATGAGAAAAAAGATGTTAGGAGCAGAACATTCAAATGGGTCAATTTCGAGGTCTTGATCTTACTCTTTCCATTTGTATTGAATATTGGTTGTCTAGTAACAGCTGTCATAATGTTGTGAATAAAACATAAACTGTATTTTGTATAGCATTCTCCATTTGTTCCTATATAGTAGATACATTGGTCTTTATTAAATCATTTTCTTCAATCAGGTGGCTGAAGAGGCTGGTCCATCTGCTGGTGGACCTTCAAAGGCAGTGATGGACCATGAAATTACTCAATCAAGAAATGATGGAACGTTGAGGAACATAAAACCTTTGAACACACTAGAGCCCTGTCATCAGGTTAAGCAGCTGGAAAACACTGATGCAAGAAGTAATTCCAAACCTGAATATTTAGACGTAATAAGAACAGTGCAAGCAGACACAGATCCGGTGATTCAAAAGAAAAGGGGCAGAGAATCTAATTCTCTGATAAAACTGCAAGAGGGATATAATAATTCCTGGACTAGTGAAAGAAGAAAATCTCTTAAAGAACCTTCTTGCATGAAGAATTACAAAAAGAAAGTTGGCAGCTCAACTAAGAGTTCAAATTCTGAGCAGTCAGCTTTGAGACAAGAAGATAGAGAGACTAATTCTTGCAATGTATCATCAAAAGCATCACACCTTGAGAGCACGAGTGCTTCTGCTTCCCAACATGTAAGTCACACACACATTGATGGAAGCCAGCCCAGAAAGCGTCGGGGGAGAAAGAATGCTATTGTGATAAAACAGGATCATGATCTGAAAAGGTTGAATACTCTTGAGGAAGATTTGCTGAAAGATCCAGTTAAGGCAACAGCTTCACAGTTTGCAAATATTTCTTTGAGAAGAAACTTTAAAGGCGTGAGAGATTCTAATGCAGAACGCCCAAGGCGATCAAGGAAAAATGAACTTGCTTCTAAGACTAACATGGAGACAGGTCTTGCTCAGAGTATTATAGTAGTAAAGAAGGAAGATGATTGTTCAGAAGAATATTTTGAGAAGGTAGAATTGTTAGGAGCTCTCTCTCCCCCCCACCCCTCGTGCGCGCGTGCGCACATGCATCCGAGAAAAATTGAATATTATTAATAGAACAAAATAAGTCGGTGCTTTGGGCCAATACAAACTTGTAAAATTGACTGATGAACAATTGTGAAAGTAGAGGGTTAATAGGGAACCTTATCCGCCCTGCGATTTATGAGCTGGGAACTACCATTCCGCGTTTCGAATCATGGTACGGGAACGTAGATACCTTTTGTATTTCACTCAAAAGTGGACAACGTACACGATTTCGTTTTGCGTACCGAATTGATCCACGTTCTTGGTAATCATTAGAAGTTCAAGGCGAGTTCTAGAACCTATATACCAGTGAGATACAAGAAACAAGGTGTTGATATTCCTTTGCTCTTAAATTAAAAGAGAGACTGAATTTAGTGCATGCAGTAGGTTGTAGTATATTATTTTCTACTTCATTTAGTGGTTTTCTGGTTTTCCCCTCTATTACAATAGCGTAAATGCAATTTGTTCCACTTGCACTAATAGCTGCAAATCTCTCAACATCCAAAGCATCTCTAAATTGAATTGTGTTAGGACTTCACTAATGGCCTCCGATTTCTGGAACAACTAAGTGGTTATCTTTAATGTTCAACTTTTTGTTTTTGAATCCCCCAAGTTATCATAACATGTACATGAAGTTATTGAAACATTGCCGTATCATGTAGGATATATCTGATTTCCTGTATTTCATAAAGCTACAAGTATTTTGGAAAAAAAAATCAGCTCTTATATAGATTTTTTGCTTTCTCTGTCTCTCTTACTTGATGGGTATATGTTATAATTTGTGTATGGCCTTTCTATTCAGGATTCCAGAATGCCACATTATGGTGAAGAATTGGTCGGTCGCAGTATAAAGGTTTGGTGGCCATTGGACAAAATGTGAGTACTCCAGAATATCAATATTATGTATTGTTTTTATGTAATACTCCCTCCATCCCTAAATAATTGACGTTATAAGGAGTTTAAAATTTCCCAATATATTTGACGTTACCAAGTTTCTAGGAAGCATTAATTACAATTTTTCCTCTATTGCCCTCAACTATATGGAGTATTTCATTTATCTAGACAATTATATGGAGTACATCTTTTCTTAATTAATGCAAGGGTAATTGTGGTAATACATATCACTCTTAATGACAAAATTGGAGTAATAAATGACTTCCTTAATAAGTGTGAAAACTTTCAAAACGTCAGTTATTTAGGGATGGAGGGAGTAATAGTTTTCTGCTTCTGATGTTAATTTTTAGTTTTTTTGGGCCCATTGAGTTCAATATTTCTTTATGCTGGCATTCTTTATTTTTTTGCTGCCTGGGCTAGATAAAAGACATACCATCTCCCCAATCTAGCCTCTAACCACCTAACCCAAACCCTAGGGGCTCTAATGGGGTTTCTAACATTCTATATCTGGATAATTAAGGATCCATCATTGATTATTTATCTTCTAGATGCATTTTTCCAAAACTATAGTTCTCCATGTTGTATATGTGAAGACACATGAAGTCTAAAGAAATGATTTATCATAGCCATTTAAAGTAAGGACTTATCATAGCCATGTGTCGCTTACAAGTTTTTTGTTAGCGACAGAGTACAAATCTTTGAAATTTATTTGTATTTATGTGACATTGACTTATACAACTCAAAGTTCAAATGCAAGAAAATAATAGAATGATCATGGGCTTGATCAGCTTGATATGTCTAATATATTACTTTATAAACATAAACTGAAACAAAAGTGGGTCTCCTTAGGAGAAATTAGTTTTGAATTGATAGGTCAGCTGTCAACGTATTTGTCATATGTATTTGAAAATATCTAATTCTGCTACCCTCATTCTCCAACACATTGGTTAATGCTTTGGGAGTTTTTTTGAATTCTATTTATTAGCCTGCTTTTTTATTTGAGGTGTTCCTGGGTTATGTTGTGAATTTTGTAGATTTTTTGGGGATTTTTTTTACAAGCCTCGCATAGGTAGTTTGGGAGTTTTTATAGGGTTGGGGTTTTCATCTTGGGTGGCACAGGGCCTCTCAAGTCCCATATGCTTGTGTACTGCACACCCTCTTTTGGCTCTTTTGATGATATTATTTAATTATCAGTATATATTTATGTGTGTGTAAATATGTATTTCCTGTGTAGACATTGAACTAGAAAAATTTAATACCATTTTCTCATATCCAATTTATTTTTACACAGGTTTTATGATGGTGCTATTTATTCTTTTGACCCTGCAAAGCAGAAGCACCAGGTGAAAAGACCATATTGTTTTGTAGATTTCTTTTGCATATATGATATTATCTGTCCCCATTTAGGGTATAGGGTAAAGGGTTTCGCTTCTTGGATTTTTCTGATGTTTATATGATGATTTTTCTGATCTTTTACAGGTAGTAAGGTCGCCTTTCTTGTTATATTAGTCTTATAACCTAAACTGACTACTCCTTCCAATGGAGATTTTGTCTTTGTTGCATTATCACCGGACAAGCTTAGCTGACATCTATCCTGTACTTGATTGGTTTCTATCTGTTCTTAGATTTTGTTCTATTATGGCTTCCACTGCAGGTATTATATGCTGATGGCGATGAAGAAATACTGGATCTCAGCGATGAACGTTGGGAACTGCTTGATAATGTGTCACCTGATATTGTCAGTGTTCACCTGGTTTTCTGTTTCAGTTCTCATTGTTTGTTCAATTAAATTTCTTCTATTTTTTTGGAAATTATTTTGTATTCATCTTTAGTACATCTTGTGAAATGTAATTATTGGCATTTGGCACACTACTAACAGGAAAAACATGCTGATCTTCCAAGTTCTGCAACTTTATCTGATAAGTAAGTGTTTCTTTACAAATCTTAGCTTTTTTACTGATATTAAAGTAAAATTATATATTTATATTGGGCTATATATGTATATACACATCTGTGTAGTACACAGTCGTGTTATGGCGACGGTTTTTTAGGCTATAGCGACGGTTCAACCGTCGCCATAGACGAGAATATCTATGGCGACGGAGCCAACAAAAACCGTCGTCATAGGCGACTGTGTACTACACAGCTGTGTATATACATTTTTTGCATTTAGATTATTAGTTTGAACCTTTATTTTTTTTATTCCTTAGAAAAAGGGAGTGTGGTTTCATATATTGCATATGTTACAAAAAGAAACTGCTATAGAACCGCTATTTCTTAGTACTTGATGATCTTATTTTTCAGAAATTTTGAGCAGTTTCTTTTCTAGGACTAATGATTAATTAAGTCAGTTGTCTGCTGTGCTCATTATAAAATTTTTACCGAAATAAAATGAGTGCATATCATGTTTTATTTATGTTATACTCTTAGGTCTTCTTGATCATTTTTGCAAATCCCATGGTAAGATTTCCATACATTATGTCTCCTGGCCATACTTGTTGGGGGGTCCGAATTGGTGTTGAATCTATCAAATATACTTATTATTTTCGGGATGTTTTATGCTGATCTTTTTTTGCTGAATTCCTGTTGGTGAACTTACCTTTGAACTTTTGGGTTTTGACATTTGTTTCTGATTCTGAGGAAGTCTATGATTAGTTAAACCCTGTGGATTTCTTCTTCTTCTTTTGTGTGCACATATTTTTTGCTCTACGCTTCTGTGTGCAAGACAACTTTTAAGTTCTGTAAATGCTCCTGGCATAAATTGAAACTACAAAATTCGGTCACATGATAGTTATGTCTCTGGATACTGACAGTGACACTATTTTGGTTGTTTTTCTTTGCTGGACTCTGAAACTGGTTAGGGATCAAGGAAAAGTTATATTTGATCATTTCTTTTCATATCCACTCGGACATTTTTTTTATAGGTACATTTTTGGTCGGATTGGAACCATTCATCTCCACTTGGACGTCGCTATATAGCGCATAAAACAACCACTTACTGTGTAGAGAGATAAATTTAATTGCTTAGAAGGACAAACTATTTCTAGCGTCGCCTTTTCTAGTTTACCCTTCTTTACTAGTTGGCAGTGTCAATTATTCTTTGGTTTATTGATCAATCTTTTGTCCATGAAAAACACTGGTGCAACATTGAATGTATTAGCAGTTGAGAGTACAGTATGAATCCTCATAAAACAATTATAACAAAAATCAAACTAAATACTACAAGGCATTTCTTTGATTTTTAAAAGGACTGCTGTACATTATCCAAAATCTTAATATTCTGTGACCTATTAGTTCCTTTGGATGGTGAGTTTTAACAGACCTCGAAAGAAGAAAGCAAAAACAAAGACAGAGTCATTGGCAAAGCAAGAAGACACTGTCTCGTCATCAAAATGGTAGGGCTTTAATACGTTCATGCTACTTGGCCGTTCCTCTTCTTCATCTGTTTTAGTTTTTCTGTACAATGGATATTATACTCCAAACTAAGAGTTTTCATGTTTTCCTGACAGGCGTGGATCTTTTACTGACAAATTCAAAACCGAAGCCCCAAAATCTGGAAGTTGTGCACCTAATGCTGTTTACATTGCTGATGTAGCAAAGGATGACACTACTGAAGTATATCCCATGATAAAAGGTGACGAACAAAAGTGTATTGGCGAGGCAGATAATTCTACACCTCATCCTCTTTCCATTGCTGAAAAGGATAAGGATCACGAACATAAATCTACTGGTGAGGAAGAGAGTGAAACACGGAGCAGTGAGTTAGCAGTTAAGAGGGCATCCCATGCTACAGGTATAGGTACAGAGAAACAAAAATTAGCTGAGGAAGAAGTAAGCAGAGATGTAGAGAAAGGGAAATTGTCGGATACAGTTAATGTGCAGGAAAGCAAGAGCCATAATCCGGTAAGTTGTTTTGGTTGTAATAGTGGTCTCTAGTATAAACTATGGTGAAGCTTTGTTCTCAGTGTGAGGAGTATGTATGTCATTTAGGGGGAGTTTGTGGTATATGATCTGTTAAAAGAAGAGTTGTTAATTATGAGACTGGGGTCGTATATCTTTTTTGTCCCAGATGTGGGAATCTTAATACATACATACATACATGTGTATGATTATTGCCCTCTAGATTGACTCTTCTAAAACTTTTTCTGGTAATTAGGTTTGAGCTTGAGCACTCTTACTTATTCAAATTTGCAGAGTTTGCTCAAGTAAGTAAGTGCTTACCTTAATTTTTCTTTCTGTGGGGTTTCCTCTTTGTGGGTTGTTTGTAGATATAAGTCAATTTAGCAGATCCAAAAAGTGTTAGGAGCTGGAGGAGGAGGATTAATTAAATTGAGAATGAGTTTACCTACTTTATACCATAAAGTTAAGTTTCTCCCTACTTTTTCTTTGCATTTGTCAACTTGTGCTCGTTTTATTCCGCATTTGAAATCTTTTCTTTAATTACTTAATAAATAAGTTGATTTTGGAAGTCAGTATGTATTTGATCCCTCACCCCCCAAACATAAAATAAAATAGTAGGATTCTTGTTTCTTTTCATTATATAAATGAATCGTTTAGGATATAATCACTTATATTAAAAAATTTCATTCCTTTTAATATTAAATAATTAATTAATTTTCTAAATCTGGTAAACTATCGGATTCATAAAAAACACTTTGAGCAAAAGGATTTAATTTTAATTTTAAAAAATATATTTAACTAACGTAATGATGACATATTATTTAAAATTGCAAATTTAACATTCTGTATCGTAATGTGTATTTTATTACTGCTTCATTAATTTCAAATATCTTGCAATTACGTTGCCAAAAAAAATAAAAAAATAAATGTAGTGAAGTACTATTAACTTGACGGCAAAACTTTCAAGTACACCATACTTCCACGAGATTTGTGTGCCAACCCACGTGTGTCGCTTTCTTATTCAACCAACCCTTGCTGTAAAAAGTTTTTTACCGGTTGTTGGTGAGGTGGTAAAAAGTAAATAGATTCCTTATAAATATAGTCCAATCATAACATCCATTTCACAACCCGATTGAACAGAAAAAATAAATAAATAGTAGTAGTAGTACATTGTTTCCTGTCGTTAACAAACAAACAAACAAACTTCCCTCCTTTGCTTGCCATCTGATCATCAGCATATACCAAACACCAGACCTCATCGGAAAAATAAGCATGCCGTCGTTTTCCGATCAAGTCGTGTGTGTCACCGGTGCCGGGGGATTCATCGCCTCATGGATGGTAAAACTACTGCTGGAAAAAGGCTATTCCGTTAGAGGAACAGTCAGAAATCCAGGTAGGAATTATTTTTTTTATAAAAAAAATAAGATTATATAACTTAATCTCTCAGTCGACGCTTATAGTAATGGAGTATATAATTTGATACGTATATATGTATAATTTAATAAATTAATTGAATTAAATAATGTTTTCAGATGATCCAAAGAATTGTCATTTGAGAGAGCTAGAAGGAGCAAAGGAGAGATTGACGTTATGCAAAGCTGATCTTCTTGATTATGAGAGTCTACGTGAAGCCATTAATGGGTGTGATGGTGTTTTCCACTCTGCATCACCTGTGACTGATGACCCTGTAAGTATTTCCCTAATCTAATCTTAATTTTGTTTGAAAGCTGGGAATATAAAAATAAAAATAGAATTTGTAACGCGTCTTTATTGGGTGCTATGTTATCTTCTTTGGTTGGTCACGGTGTTGGTGGCCTTGGGCATATCGATATGCCTGCTCCATGGTAGGGTAGGGGTAGTGCAGTGGGTCCACAACTTGTATGGCGTGTACTAGTAATTGATACAAAATTTTCATTTCCAAATTTCTAGCTATCAACCAAGAATGTTTTATTATATTGTTGAATTTTGATATGATTCTGATGATGGTGGGTGGGTGGGTGGCGTTGTCATTAATTATAGGAACAAATGGTGGAGCCGGCAGTAATTGGAACTAAGAATGTGATAGTCGCAGCTGCCGAAGCCAAAGTCCGTCGAGTATTGTTCACTTCATCCATCGGTGCGGTTTACATGGATCCTAACAGGGGCCCGGACGAGCTCATTGATGAAAGTTGCTGGAGTGATCTTGACTTCTGCAAGAGCACCAGGGTAAATTCTAGTATTATCTACTCCCTCTGTTTTTGCCAAACAACAGAGTTCCATCTAACTTTTCAACTAAAGTTTTTCAAGATTTATCACAAAATTGTCATCAAGCGCCAAAAAAGATAAGCTGGCAAAAGTTGCATATAAAAAACACCTAATGGGTTAATTATTTCCCTACATTAGTCCATTAATCCAATTGGGTTATTGAAATTAATGCCATAGACCGTGGTTTTGATGTTATACATTGGATTTACAGAATTGGTATTGCTATGGGAAAGCGGTCGCAGAGAAGGCGGCATGGGAAGAGGCAAAGCAGAGAGGGGTGGACTTGGTGGCAATCAACCCAGTGTTGGTTCTTGGACCGTTGTTGCAGCCCACTATCAATGCCAGCATTGTTCATATCCTCAAGTATCTAACTGGCTCAGCCAAGACTTACGCCAACTCGGTGCAGGCCTATGTCCATGTTAGGGATGTGGCAGCCGCACACATTCTCCTCTTTGAGACGCCATCTGCATCCGGTCGATACCTCTGCGCGGAGAGCTCCCTACACCGCGGGGAAGTTGTCGAAATCCTTGCCAAATTTTTCCCGGAATATCCAATCCCTACCAAGTAAGTCCAATTTTAATTCCCCTGCATTTTTTTTTAATTAGTAAGTCCGAACTCCAATGTGAAGTATGGAATACTTTAGGCTTCTAGTTGTGAAGGGGAAGTAGGTATACCAACTTTTTGACACGGAGTAATTCAACACGAAGCGGATTGTTTGACCGCGAAAGTGCTTTCGTGACACCCATTACGTTAGCCTATCCACCAACCCAACAATTTAATTTATATCACGGGATTCTTTGATAATTTAACTGCCTACGCCATATATGATTTATATAATAGATAGGTAAAGTATCCTTGTCAGAGTGGATTAACCCTATTAGAATAGATTTTGATTTATATCTTTATCATTAGATAATAAGGTGGACCAGCACAATTCTTATTTCTTTTATTATTTTGCCATTTCCACGTATCTTGCACTTTGAGTTGAATAACCAAATATGCCAACTTTGAAATTTTCTCGTCACGTTTGTCTTTGGGAAATAATAATGCTACTATCACATAAAAGTATTACATATCGCTTACATATTGTATGAGGTGGCACCCATGTATTTGTTGTTGACATGATTCACTTAACTCCAACAACAAATATATGAGTGTCGTCCATGCAGTATGTGAACGGTATGTGATATTTTTATGTGATAGTAATATTATTGTTTGGGAAATAGCTCCAAATGTGGTGCTACATTATTATGGTAGGATGTGCACACCCGTTACAAACGTATTCCTATGACTGCAAAAAGTCTAGGCAAGTTTAAGTTCAAGAAGCTCTACTTGTTTAGTCAAGTCTTGAAATAGTGTTTAAACTTATCTTGTTTATGAATGAATTATTTATAAGTGTGTCCAAAGAATAAGAAAAAGAACTATATAAATGCAGGTGTTCGGATGAAGTCAAGCCAAGAGCAAAACCCTTAAAATTCTCAAACCAAAAGCTAAAGGATCTGGGGTTTGAGTTCACACCGGTGAAGCAGTGCCTATACGAAACTGTCAAGAGCCTGCAGGATAAAGGTCACCTCCCAGTCCCTAGGCCGCAGCAGGAGCCGGATGTTAATAATGATCAATCTCTCCGTATTCAATCTTCTTGAGGGAGGGAGGGAGGGAGCACTAGTTCTCTGTTCCAAAATCTATGGACCATGGAAATATTTTATTGACGCAAAACATTAATGTTGAGCTTTCTTTTTCTTTTTTCCTGATGAAGTTCGTTATTAGTCACCTGCTCTTCTTTTAGGCAGGATATATCATCATCTGGACTACTTTATGAAAGCCAAAATAAATTTCTAATATTTGTTAGGCCTGACATCATTTACATGAAAAAAAGAATCAGTTGACATAGTTACGTACTTGCAGAGAAAAATGATATTTTCCTTGCGTATTTATCTGTTTGACTTGTTGTGTTGAGCTCAAATAAAAAACTCTCTTTCCCTGCTCCGTATGGTACGGCACGGCACGGCACGGCACAATGAAAAAATGCAACTCAAATTTTGAATAATAATTACTACGGATGGAGTATCATATCATATACCAACAAACCCATGACTTTAGGTGCATACCAAACATACATGATATACCATCCGATTACACTGTCCTGACAAAAGCTAGAATTTATTAGCACTAGCATCCTCACTAAAGCTATGTTTACCGACTAAACTCCATTAGACCATGCCTTGGGAATTGGGATTGGAATTTGATTTTCCATAGAAATGAAGCTCATTAAAATTTACCATCAAATAAATTCCAATACTGGATTTAGTTGCCAAACACTTTAAGCAAGGTAGAAAAAGAAAAACTAAAGTATAACTTGCTACACTATTATCCTTCAGTCGACGTCTGTACTTGTCCTATGTGGTAATTGCATGCTTACTATATCCTCTCTGGGAAGACTGTATACTGATGCATTACATGACAAGCAGCTATCCATTTGTCGACTTTCAGGAGTTGTCAATGCTATAAGGTGTGAAGCCCCTTTATTTTTCCGTAAAACCAGATATGCAATTCCAGCCAAATAAACCAATGTGCCTGAAAAACCCAATATTCCACACAACACTTTTCCAACAAGTTTTAAGTGGCTGTGAATTAGCAATTCAATTAAGTGGTCCACGAGAAAGTAAATGTTTATGCCCATGATTAGTGAGCCAATGGTCCAAGTGGTTGCCGAGATCTGCAGGAAATTTAAATTTGAAGGATTAAATACCTTGCCAAGGGTAATTTCATAGGCTTTAGCACATTCACATTTTGACGTCTAATTGTTCGTGTAGCTCTTATTATCTAAACAGTATACTTGTACTACTGTCAATCCAAAAGATTGATCATAAGCATATTCTGGCCGCAGATACATCTGACCAGGTGCAGATTACTCAAGTTGTAATTCCAAGTTGAACTAACCAGATTTTACATTTTAATTGGCCATTGTAACAAATTGTTCATAATATCTTATTAGAGAACACGTCGATATATATATATATATATATATATATATATATATATATATATATATATATAGGATGGGGATCCAGTCCGGGAGTCCGGACTAGTTTAAGTTACTGACTTTTATTTTTTTTGCTGTTTTTTTTAAAGCAACTAAAAAAAATTAATATTTTATGAAACTGGAATTTTTACAAGTCTGTATAGACCTGTTTTGTTATATGTATCCAAATCACACCCAAAACAACACTGTATTATGTAAAAATTCCAGTTCCATAAAATATTAAAAAAAATAGTTGTTTTAAAAAAAAACAGTAAAAAAAAAAAAGTCCGTAACTTAAGAAAACGCGGGAGTCCGGATAGGAACCGAACCCTATATATATATATATATATATATATATATATATACTTGCACTTTGCAGCTATATTTATATGCTTCATATTGAAGAATATTAATATGAAATTTAACTCGGGATAAAGTTTACTACCGCAATCGAGTTTGCATATAAACCCATCTTGGTCTTGCTGCTAGTGAACTTGAGAAGTGGCACGAGAGCAAAAGGGAGTTCAAATGACAAGATCATCTATCAAGTAAACAATAGAAGTTAGCTAGCTTAAAAAACAAAAATAGTGAAAAAATAAAAAGATAAAAATAAAGCATCACTGTGCAACCGTGTTGATGCCACACACAATATATCAGCACCACATAATAATATATATTGTTCATGCATGAAAATTTCAAACATGTTCAATTCAGATTGATGAGAAAAAGATGTGGCTTGAAGTTAAAGATTTTTAATATTTAATACACGGCTAATGAACTAAAGAAAAAACATGTTAAAAAAAATAAGGAACGGTGTGCTTGCATAGAAAGTGAATTACTTTCATAATCTGGAAAAATTCAATGTAATGACAACCAGCATATATCAATGTTCAGCAAAAAAAAATAGTGATGAAATTTTGAAGAGCTCTCCTTTGGAGGTTATGTGAGAAGTCAAAAGCCAAGGAAAACATACAGATGCAATAATAATTAATTTTCCAGCTCCAGCAGAACCACCGATGAGTGCAACAACTAGACTAGGGACAATGGCTAAACATCGCGTTAAGAAGTTCCTGATCCATGGCTTCAATCGTAAATCAAGAAACCCCTGCAGTGAAAATAAGCATATAGTAGTACAAGTAATTAACAGAACAAAATGCACTGCAGCTATATAAACAAAAAACCATAAAGAGAATCCAGTCCTAGCTGGATCTTGTCCTTGGGCCTTCAGATCTTGAATTAATGATACTTCTACTGCATATTTGCTAACAAACATAGACTATGTACCAATTTTTTACTAAAATATATACAAGTTCAAAATTTGGTATAGAGGCAGTGTTTGTTAGCAAACATGCAGTATTCCATAGCTAGCATTAGCTATGGGCATTATTCCAACTAATGCATCATCTACCGTCCAAAATTAGATCAAAAGGCCAAGATTTAAACAAAAAAACCTTGCGAGCCTTGAGACCCGGATATACAAACTTTTTAATTGCCTTACAGGCCTAAGACCCCCGGAAGGATTTTGAACAGTTAAATAAAAATTACAGTGTACTGCACTTTCTGTTAGAGATTTGTATTCTCTTCTTGTAAGGCTCTGCCGAACATACTCCACCAATTTTTTTATTTTTTATTTTTTACTAATTACATACTCCAATTAAATCTGCTCATTTCTGACTCCCACATGAAACAACAATTACATCAATGCTTGACCATGACTGGAGCGCTAAGTGATTATTCACTAGAGCATGAAGCAATTATTAATTGGATGTAGTTCAGTGACTCAAAGTGCAGGACATGTCATTAGTTAGTACCATTTCAAATAGACAATTGTGTAGTAATATATATATGCATTAATATATATTGCAAAATTTGCGAGCAATCCTAGATAACAAAAAATAGATGAAAATTTATTGAAACAAGGAAGGTCATTCTTGAAGCATCAATTAAAGGACAGCTGCCCAAGTATAAGAAAGTTTATGTATATAGTTTCTCTTTTCACTCCTATCCTTAAAGCCACAGCTTTATAAAGCTGAGCTGTTATTAATCTATTTCCTAGTATGTAGAGTTTATACTAAAAATGTCATAAATATATTTCCAACTAAAAATGCAATAGATTTATTTCCAAAGTAGTTTTAAGTTTTAACACTTGAAGCATACTGAGACTTTTTTAGGGTATATTTCTGAGAAATGAAAAAAAATATGAAACTTCAACCTCTAGAAGAAAAGAAAGAAAACAAATTACCTGCATAACGTATTGCCCTGCATATGTTCCAGTTATTGTAGAACTCTGACCTGAGGCTAGCAAAGCAATTGCAAAAAGCTTCGAACTCCAACTGCCTAAAACATTCTACAAAAAAATAAATGTTCACTGTCATACGATGTCAATTGAAAGTTGATGAATTTCCTAACAAGGGAATGGAAAAAGGTAAGTTTCAGAATCAGTCTAACCACAGATCACATACTTTAAGCAAAAAGGAGGCTTTGTTCAAGTCCAAGTTTTGGCAGCTCTTCTGATCATCTGGGTTAATATTTGAGCAATTGCAAACGGAACCACTTACAGCGATAACTGATACATTAATGAGAAAGGCCACCACTAGAGCAAAGCCACTTTCTATTGTATAGAATCTGCAAGCCTCCTGTAAACAAGAGAAATCTCCAATGAATTACTAGAGTCTTCATTAAACAAATTAAAAACATATTAAGCCTCAAAGAGTAAGTTTTTAAGTTTCATATCTATCCAAAACAAATGTAACAAGACAGCCAGAAACCTAAGAACTAGATAATACTATCTTCCCCATATTACTTGGAGAGAGTGACTTGTATTGCAGAAACCTGATTGTTAAAAGTGGAAATTTGTGCAGGGAAGGCCTGAGGTTGATCTATTATGTTATTTGGCTCTATTATGTTTTTAGCCCAGCTATATATATATATATATGTTATCATTATAGTTAGGGTTTTTGTATTTATTTCTTTCTCAGTTTTTTAGCTGCCTTCAGACAGAGAAACAGTTCGGGTGTAATCGGTTTTTGGGTTGTGAGAGTTCTCTTCATAATAGAACTAATTTATTTATCATAGTTAGGGTTTTTGTATTCTTCACACAGTAGGGTTTTCCACGCAAGACTTGTGTTCTTGTCTATAATCTTTCATTGACTTATGTGTTTGGCCATAGTTTCTTGTAACGGAGAAGAAGTAGAATTCAAGCTTTAGATGATACTCATAATTTAACTGTAAGATCAATATTGACTTTTAAAAGGCAAATTGTGAAATTTCAAATCTAAAATTGACATGATTTGTTTAAGTTTTGAAAACAATAAATCTTATAACTAGTAGTACTTTTTAAATAGTTTATGATATTCATAATTGTATTGACATAAATTAAATGATTTTATGTCAATTTTGTGTTTGAAATCGACTTTTAAAAAGTCAATATTGGTCTTATATTTGGAACGGAGGAAGTATAAAAAATTTACTAGTTAAATACACAACTCAATATAATAGTTTGGGTGCTAATATGTTCTCTAGAGATGCTAATATTTAGGATACAGTTTTGAGGTTTCAGGTTGATATATTAATGCCCAATCAGGATAGACTTAGGAAAGGTATAAATTTCAACATAGCTTCTGAAATTGATGCACATTTATGTTACCCTTTGGCATACATAAGAACTAGAAAGTTGAATAGCAGTCTATTACAGATGAATCTTACTTTGATGCCATTAACAGATCTTGGTATTTTCCTGGAAAGCACTAGAGCTGAGTGGAGGAAAAGATTGTGCCTGCAGGAAAAGTAAAAAAGAGATAAATATATATATATGGGGACCGATCCATGACAAACGTTATAAGAATAGTCTTATCCTTACAACATATATTGACCGTCCGAAATTTGATCCAATGATCAAAAAGTAATACCATCTGCAGTATAGTTTTACTGACAATTACAAACTAAACTGCGGACCCACTTTTAACATACCAATTTTATCATCCCTGTAAAAAATAAAACCATCCGCACTTTAGTTGTGCGGTAGGAAGTGCTTTCCCTCTTCGCCGCCAATTTCGACAAAGTCCTCGTTTTCCAACAAGCATCCGACCAGATTCAATGTTTCATGGTTATGGATTACTATAAAACAATCAAGCCTAATCATTTAAACATTTAAAAACAATTGCTTTCAAAAGATAAACTACAACTTGACGCAATAGAAAGCCTTTCAAACGAAGAAACTGGAATCCACAAATTAATTTTATCGTCTCTACTTGTATAGGTTAAAAAATCTGAAGGCATTTAATAGGTCACACATACAAGTCACATATCCATGAAGGCTTATTGCAGCAAACTTTCATAGTTCTTCCGGTGTTGCTGTGGCTACGAGAAAGTCACCCCAAGATGGGAACTGGGCTCGTGGTTCTACAAGAAGTGGAAGAATTGGTCATGGAGCAAAGGCTAGTGCATCTAATAGATCTAAATTAGGAGTGCAAACATTTGGGAGGAAAGAAATTGGTTTAGGAAAGTTCAATTCGGAAGAAGCAGATTTTGCGGTAAATAATAAAATAAACTTCCATCCACACAATTAAACTACAGATGGTTAAAAATGTAGTTTGTAAGCGTCTGTCAAACTAAACTGCGGACGACAATACTTTTTAGCTATTGGATTAAATTTTGGACAGTCAAAGATATGTTGCAAGGATAAAACTACTCTTACAACGTTGACAATGGATTGGTCCCATAGCATATATTTGGTACGAATCCTGATAGGGAATACACCATCTATACGATTAAAAAAAAGAAGGAACGACCAGGATAAGAAACAGAAAATCGACGTCTGCTACTTTTAGTAGCGGACGGTAAAAAAACACATACCATCCGCTACTAATCGTATCGGGCGTTAATCAGAATAAGAGTTTGACTTTATTAACTAGAGTTTAGATTAATTAATTAGGGTTTAGGGTTTATAAACTGGAGTTTAGGGTTTATTAACTCCTAACTCCTTTTTAACTAGGTTTAGGGTTTATTAACATTATTAACATCTAGTTAATAAACCCTAAACTCTGGTTAGTAAACTCTTAACCCTGACTAATAAACCCTAAACCCAAATTAATAAAGTCAAAATTTTATTTTGATTAACGTCTACTACTATTAGTCACTGTTCTAAAAATCCCTGCCTAGGCGCTAGGCCCCCCTTGGTGCTTCGCCTCCCAGGCGCTAGGCCTCCCAGGCGCCTTACCTAAATCCAAGGCGGCAAAAAATTACCTCCAAAAAATTAGGTGAGGCCTAGGCGGGGTCTATGCGGAGAGATTTTTTTTATTTTAATAACTACCCAAACCAGATCTTGATATATATATATTTTTTAATGATTTATCATATTCATAAAACAGGTTGTAGCATATCAAATCATAACAAGTGAACAATATAAGTCAAAATGGATAATTTTATTATAGTTGTAATTTTTTGAACTTGAACCAACTTCAAATTATATAAATGATGATACATTTGTAATATTTAGTTTAATTCAATATAATTCTTAAATTTATGTTTAGTTTCTTAAGTTTTAATATGGAATTAAATTCTTGAAATTTTAAATTTTATTATTTAATAGCAATCTTGTTTATAAATTTATAAATAAAACTAATACGTTAAAAATATGTTTGAACTTTGAACAATTACATGTTTGTTTTTGAACTTTGACATTAGCAGCAATATGGATGTTTGAACTTTAAGCAAATGCCTTAATTATCTTTATTATAGATTGTTTTGTTATATATTATTATTTTATTTGGATAAATGTAATTTAAAATATTAAAATTGGCTTAGAATAAAAAATCTCGCCCAGGCCTCCCCTGGCCGCCCGCCTCCCGCCTTTTAGAACATTGCTATTAGTAGTGGATGGTATGTGTTTTGGACGTCGATTTTCACTTTCTAATCATGATTGTTCCTTCTTGTTTTCAATGGTATAGAGATAGTATATATACCCTATAAGGATTCATAGCAAATGCATGTTATAGATCATTACCCATATATATATATATATATATATATATATATATAGGGAGCAGATCCTATCCGGACTCCCGCATTTTAACAAAATGCGGACCTTTTTGCTTTTTTTTTTTAAACAACTAAAAAAAATATTTAATATTTTATTGAATTGAAATTTTTTCATAATAAAGTGTTTTGGGCGTGATTTGGGTACGTATAACAAAACATGGTGGTACAGTCTGTGCAGACTGTACCACCATTTTGTGGTATAGGAATTCAAAACACGCCCAAAACACTTTATTATGGAAAAATTTCAGTTTCATAAAATATTAAAAAATTTTTAGTTGTTTTAAAAAAAAAAAAGCAAAAAAAAAAAAATCCGTCTTTTACTAAAATCCGGGATCCCTGATAGGATCCTGGTTGTATATATATATATATATATATATATATATGTTCATCAGTGAAACCTTTGGAAATGAATTGAGTCATTGCCAAATGGATATATATAACTACTTACGGCATAACCATTGCACCAAGGAGTGAAATTGCAAGGAGAGTAGAACCGCTTCCCTTGAGTTGCGGAACAAAAAGTCCATATAACACTTCTGAAGCATTTGGTTTTGCATTTCCAAGCTCTGCTAAAAAGCATGCAGCAATTGTAAATACCAGGAAAGCAATCAAGAACTCAAGTTTCCTCACCTGCAAGAAGTTAAAACTTAATGTCAGAATATGCTAACACGATATGTTAACAATTACCCCAATATAGAACACTGTCCAAAATCAAATTAGGTTATGCTTAATAGATAGGTAAGTACCCCATATTGCTGTAATGCTAGTAGAACCAATGTATGTGAGTATAACAACATATTTCAGAAGCAAGTAAGAGTTCAGTGTATGTGAGTATGTTCAATAAAGTTGCTGGATGAGGATTATTTCCAATGTCAATTATTTTGTCACTAATGTATACGCATAATACCAATTAATAAATCCACCTTGAAATACGTCATACTAAAAGACTTGATGCAAGTACATTTATTCTATTTGGAGAAATCACAAAAATTATTGTCATTCATTCACACAATTCCTCCTTGCATGAATTTTTAGACTTTTACGGTAAGACTACAATCATTATGGAGTTGTATATTATGATGATGACACTAATGCCTCGGTACAAGGCTATGGACATTTATTCCCCTGTTAACAGTGTGAAGGTTGATGCTCTACATATGAACACCATAGAGCTAGATACATAAAGTCTATCAGCTTACCATGAGTAACCTCATAGTTCTTTACTAAGGGTGGCTAGAGTTCTATTGAAAATATGTGTGTTGATCTTCAAAGTGCATATAACAGCTTATACTCCAACTGATCAGACCATTCTAACAACATAATTGCTGGATACTTTTACATATAGTGAGAGAAGATATAGAACAAGTAGCACAGAAAAGAGAAGATAATGCAAATGCCTAAAAGATTATTTTGAGAATCTGATGGTTATCATTTTATTCAGTTGCATGATTTCAGAAATATGATGTGATCTGGCATTATTTTTCATGTTTGCAGACATTTCCGCCTAAATGGTACTCCCTCCGTCCCATATTAATTGCTCAGTTTTGACTTTTTTAAGTCAAATTGACTATTTTTAGAATTAATAATTAAGCATATATAAATATATTTCTAAAATTCTAAAAATTGGGATTAGTAATAAATTGTATATACTTTCTTTTGGTTATAATCTCTTCACCTATATTTTAGCAAAAATAGTAAAAAGATTAATTTTAAAAATGGTCAATTTGACTTTAAAAAGTCAAAACTGAGCAATTAATTTGGGACGGAGGGAGTACCTCATAGAACAGGATTTTTCACATAAAAAATGAAGTAATACAGGTTCAACAATTTCTATCACATAAAAAGTCAACACTTGCAGACATTTTCTCCTAAAAGTGTAGGATTTCAGAATAAATCAATTTCTATCACAGAAGTTGTACCTTCAGGAATGTCACACGCAACTATAGAAATTTCAGCAAGAATCCATAAGATAAAATTTGGCACCTTTTCATATTCAGTTCTACAGTGCTCTGCTAAATGCTTTCCTACAATAGAAATAACTGTATATGTTACTATATTGAATGCATTAGCAGATTTTATGATACCTAAGAAATTTTCAAGTATCGTGCGGGTGAATAAAGAATTTAACATGAAAGTCACAAACCTGTAACAACCCCCAGGTTTGCTGCCATGGATTGGATAATTAAAGCAGCACATGAAGCCAGTAATATGATCCAAAGTAACTGCAAAACAGAGAGAAGTTACTGAGGATGAATACAGTGAGACCATTATTTTTTTAAACATTCGTTTTTTCTTTGATACATACAGTTTAACCTTTAACAACAAAGTGCAAATTACTATACGAGTCTAGACCTGTAATGAGAGGAAGTTTAAAAGATATAAAACAGATAGAATCTTCTTGATAAATAATTTTTTTCCCCTTGAATAGATTCTCCTTAAAAGATCCTATAATTCAGAAGTCAAATAAACACAAGATTTTACCATCTGTAATCTGTAAATACATCGTTTACTTGGATGAGGGATCATAATAAAAATGAATATAAACATTGCTATACATACAGAGGTTGCCTCCATTTGATGAATTCCACCTTCTAACTTCTCATATTAATTCACACCGAGCTCTAAAAGTATGCATGTCATGCCTGAATCTCCTGTTAAATTCGAAGATATATTATATAAGTTATACTACAGAAAAGCTACGCACCTCATACTTGTACTGAGCTCCTGACTGTAGATCGGTTTCAACTATAACATTAAGCAATAAGAACAGTTAGGAAATATGAAATCTTTGGTAGCAACAAGCAAATCTAAAGATAGTGATCTTACAGTTTCCAGGGTCAATATATGCAATAGAAACAAGAAATCCTGGACCCATGTAAGCAAATAAGTTCTTCCAGCTTGTCTTCTGCAGATGTCAAACAGAAGGTTATCAATCAAAACATAAACAATAGCTAAGAACAACGAATATCACAAAATTCATATGTTTAGAAATGCTTGTCAGTTAGGGAACCTAGAGAATATAGTATTGATAAAACATTTAATCCAAACCCGAGAGGACATGGAATTTAATCTATCTAAAACCAATATCTGGTGATTTATCTGAAAGAGGAAGAAAAAGGGGAACACATCCATTTGTCACATTTACACTTGGTTGACCCGTCGAATTCAGTTAGTTGAAATTATACACTATCACAAAAAATTAGAGCCTAGTTACATACATGGCAAACAGTGTGATGCCCCAATTAATGTAGGCCATCACGAGGAAGCAGTAGTTGAGTTCTGACTTCTGAGAAAAAGAGTCGAATAGCTAGAATTTAACCTCAACTTCTTTCAGGTTGGCATTATGGCATATGAAAAGATTTGACATGTGTACTTAAACTAAGGCTAAAGTTAACTCAGAGATATAGTTTCAATCAAGCTGATTCCCTAAAGAATGGAGAAATCCAGCTTATTAAAATGTGGATTAGAAGATAGCTTGATACAAATTGTCTTAGACAATCTAGAGTAGTTGAGCACAAATGATTAGTAGGCTATAATTTTACCATTTAAAAGCCAGTGAAATTCAATTATCGTTCAAATTCAGCTTTTTGCCAAACCCATATTATCATCCAGCCCGGTTTCAAAACTGAGTTTTTCAGTACCAAAAAAAAACTAGGTTAGGGTATGATCAAATATATGACACTTCTTCTTTTATATAATTATTAGAAAATACATATGTCATAGTTACCCTCAAACACTCTGACAACAAAAAAAAATCTTAATATACTTGAGCAATTAAAACAAAAGGACTGACTTGGAATAATTTGGGGTTGAATTAATTCACTCATATCTCATTATGCTTAAAGACCACATTTATGTAAGGGTTTTAACAACATAGCATGATACAGTAAATTAAAAATAACATACTCACATCAGGTACAACAATCTGATTAGAATCAGTATTCTCGATGAGCGGTGCATTCGAAGAAGAATTCCCATTTCCCATGCTGGTTATGAACTGCGGTTGGGTAGAAGCTGAAGCAGCCATATTTTCCAATAATCTCAACTCTGTTTGAGTGAGACAAAGAAGAAGGGTTCGATTAGCCAGCTGAGTATAGCTCCATATTAGAAAAAATTAAGAATAAAATGCATATACGTATTTATAGCGTACATAATGATATATACACATCATCTATGTGTACGTGTGTGGATTTAAACATGAAAACAGAGGAATCAAGATCCAATAAATGAAATTTAAACAAATTACGGTTAATGGGTATGAGAAATTGATAAAGACCAATGATAAAATGCTACGGGTTATAAAGGAAATAACCATAACAGCTTATGTTAGATTGTTTGAACGTAGAAGGAGGAAGAGCTATACAAAATCTCGTATGCCGAAGCTCAGAAACACAGAAGAGAGTGAAGATAACAAACACATATTTATATAGATGGAGTGCGTCACTGTCTGCTGGCCGCTGGGAGTATGGAACGTGCTCATGGCCCACCAAAATCTTATTTATTCTTTCCATTTTCCTCTTCAATACTTACTTCCCCTAGATTTTGGCCCAATACCATCAAAGGGTTGTAACTTATTCAGTTATTTGGGCCCTTATGCTTAATAAATTTGGGTCATTTACTTAAGTATACAACAAATAGAAAATAATTACAAGAAAAGTGTATCAACTAAATAATTACAAAAAGAGTGTAATTAGGACTTATATTATAAAAATAGTACAATTCACATTAATAAAGAAACCTAAAATCAAGGACAACTAACTGTCATAATTAATAATTCAAATTCAAATCTTTTGTCTTTAACAACAATTTCAAAATTCAAATCAAAATGAGAAAATTAAAAATAAAAAATTATGAAGGAGCTAATGTTCATCATCCTCCTCTCTCGACGCCACCGCTGCCGCCGCCGCCACCACCGGAGTTGCTATTCTGAATTTCTTTTGACGATTTGGTTACCCACAAAAATTGAAATGGTTACCTTTATACAAATTTTGACTAGTAACTGCATCACATTTAAAATAAAATTAGTAATCAAATAAAACTGAATTGGTTACCTTATCAAATGGTTTGGTAACCAACTATAAGAAATTTGGTTACCAACTGTATCATGTCCAAAATAAATTAGTAACCTAATAAAACTAATTTGGTTACCTTATCGGAAGGTTTAGTAACCAACTGCATAAATTTTGGTTACCAACTACATCATATTCAAAATAAATTCGTAAGCTAATAAAACTGAATTGGTTACCTTATCAAATGATTTGGTAACCAACTACATGAAATTTGGTTACCAACTGCATCACATCCAAAATAAATTAGTAACCTAATAAAACTGAATTGGTTGCCTTATCGGAAGATTTCGTTACCGGTAAAAATAAAGAATGGACCGGTGGCGGTGGGAGGCGGAGGGATCGAGGAGAGGGAGGGGCGGGAGGAGGAGGGGGTGGGGCGTGGGGGGGAGGAGGGTGGAGGAGAAAGGGGGTCGGGAAGAGGGGGAGGAGAAAGAGAGGCGGGAGGAGGGGGATGCAAGAGGAAGGGGAGGCGGAGGGAGGGGAAGTGGTGAGGCGGGGGAAGGCAAAGGGAGGCGGAAGCAGGAGGAGGAGGGGGAGGGGGAGGGGGAGGGGGAGGGGGAGGGGCGACATTGGGAGGAGAAAGGGGCGGGAAGAGAGGGAGGGGGTGGGGAGGAGGTGGTGGTGGCGGGAGGAGGGGAGGAGGGAGGAGGGAGGAGGGAGGAGGGGAAGAAGGGAAACAGAAATAGAGTGTGAGAAAATCGTGGGAGAGATGGGGAGAAAATTGTAGGAAATTAAAACACATCCCGTAATAAAAAGAAGCATAACTATGTACTAATAATGAAAATAAAATTTTAAATATATTAATTGTGTAAATATTTAATGAGTGCACTTTTATTGTAATTATATTTTTAAATGTACTATAAAATGTAATTGTTCCAATTAATTATTGTAAGACCCCAAATTATTAATAAATAAAATTTAAATTTCTCTATTTATTATTTTGAAATAGTAAGGGTTGATTTGATTAATGTGGTTAGTTATGGGTAAAATGCGCAAATATTTCAAATAAGCAAGTGGTTATAAAATATTCATTGTTGTCGGGGAATATTCGCTTGGTCGTGGAATATTCTTACTGTCGGAGAATATTCGTACGACGGCGCAGTCTTTTGTGGGCCCCATAACGGAAAGCGATTGGATGAAGAAAACGATAAAAATAAGTTGTTTATAAATAACGGCGTAGTTGTTACCGTTAATACTGTTGGAATACCCGATGGTTAAAGCACGGTAATACGCGTTGTTGCACAGTAGCACACGGTATTGCACCAATTATTGATTCTTACGTAAGAAGGCACTACTCAATAATGGTTACAGTAATTATTGTTTAATATTTTATTTTATTGATTAAATAATTGCTACGTTGATATTTTATAATTGTCACTACACAGTATTTTCCATTATCCGAGCAATAATTCATATTATCTGAATAATATTATTAGATAACATTATTGGCAATGTCTAGAAAGTTCTGTCTAAGGAGAGGTTTGGTCATCTAATTCCGCGCCAGTAAGGAAAGATCCTTATTGGAAAGCCCCCTCTTTCCTGGGAACGGCCTGGTTGCCAGTACTGTGATTCTGTAATATTATTTGTGTATAATTAATTATTAATTTATATGATGAGAAAAATATTGATTTTATGTTGATATAGATGGAGAAAATTTTTAATGTGACAATTGTTGAAAATTAATATTTTATATTTTTTTTTGATAAAATAATTCATTTAAATATATTATTTTAATAATATATTGATGGTGATATTTTTACAATAAATGTGGAATATATGAGTATATGAGGATGAAGAGTATTTTTGTGGCATTAAATGATTAACACATGTTTTGTGTGTTGGTGGACACAATTCTTGATCGAAAATTTATTATTGACTGTAAAATCGTCCGTTTGTGGATTTCGGTCAATTTCTGTTTGGAATTTGGAAAAACTTTCTTCTGCAAAGTTGTGGAGAATTGAATTTCCTATAAAAACTCGCGAGATTCGAATTTTCTGATAAAAGGACTATTTATTATGAATTATTGAAGTTCTGAAATAATTAATTTTTGGAAGTTTTATTTATTATTTTGAAGAAAAACGTTTTTTGGCATTTAAGTGGGCTAACATGTGATATAAATGGGCTGAGATTAAATGTCTAGAGGTGGGCTAAGAAAAATTTGATAAATATATTAATATTATATTAAATTTTCTGCTTTGGTGTTCTAAGCATTTTCCTATAAATAGGGTGCTTAGGTTAGAATTGAAAATCACACCAGAAACACAAGTTTTTCTCTATTTCTCTCTCTATATCGAGCGTATTCTTGTGAGTATTTTATACTTTGAGTGTTGCTATACGGTGCAAGTTTCCTTCAGCACTATATCTAGTATTCTAGTCAGAAGTATCGTCTTTCCGAGGTAAGGGATGTTATTTCTTCTTAAATAATATTATTTTTTCTTCAATATCATTATGCCGAAGTATTGATCTGAATTTTTTATCAAATTTAGAACTTTTCATGTTGGGGTTACTATTCATGAGTTACTATTCACTAGTTACTATTCACCGAAAAATAAAATTTTCTTCTTTTCGTCCAAAATATCTATTCTGGACACTAGCTTTGATTGTATCCATGTTTTGATCATTCTTGAATTTTACTCCACTATGATTGTTTATGAGGTATTTTTGGACATGGATAAACATGACCAACTGATGAATATCTTTGGCCTGTAGTGCAAAGATGACTATTTGATTCAAGATATTTATTGATTGATGTTACAGGGATAAAATGTTGATGATGGGCTTTTAAATTCATAGATAATCGTAGATTTCATTCTCTATGTAACTCTTCTATGAATTATTATTTTCCGCTGCGAATATTGATTTAAAACTTGTTGTCTATTGTATTCTATTAAATTTTTCCCTGTTGAAGACTAACGATAATTTGTTGTATATTATCTTAGTCATAATATTCTTTACTGGGCTAGTTGAGCTCACCCTTTTCCTTGTTGTTCTATTTTTCTTCTCAGGAGGCGAGAATGTAGCGAGTACTAGTCGGGGTATGGAATGATGGTTCAAGACAGTTATTTTAGTAGTCCTCCCTATTTTGTAAAATAATGTATCAATAAGTATAATGAGGACTTAATTGAGTATGAATACTGTCTAGATGACAATATTTGTATTTAAACTCACAGTATATGTGTTGTCGTATTTTGCACGACAATTGTAATAATAAAGTTGTAGTTATTTTCTGTACCATGTATTTGGCGACTCAGAATGGGTTGGATGGATTGGACCTATTTTGGGGGCGTCACAGTTGGTATCAGAGCTTAGGGATATGATCTCTGGCGGAGATCGGAGAATAGAACTAGGAGGGGAGAGACGAGTAAATCCTTCGCTAGTGTGTCCTACCTAAGCTTATTTGTTGGTCGGTCATAATATAGGGATATTAGGTGATATTTTAATTTGTTAAATTAACCTTTGTTTTATGGCGGTATTTGAGAATATCGACTGAGAATGTTAACAGTGGAGTAAATGAGACAGTGGAGATGCCTATACTCACCAACGAGGAGAACGTGCAACAGGCTGGCAATGTTCCTCCTGTGAACAACACCACTGAGCAGACGATGAACGATGAGATGTTTAGAAGCTTTTTGCGATTCATGCAAAACCAGACGAAGGAGATTCCTGTTCAAAATATAGGAAGAAACAATGGCAACGCACAGCTGGTCACAGCCAAGTAGTTCAAAGAGTTGGGACCACTAGAATTCTGGAGAAAGCCAGATCCGATTAAGACGGAGACATGGGTCAAGCAAATTACCAAGATATTTGATGTCTTGGGATGCACGGAGGAACAGAAGGTTCCATTCGCCACCTTTATGTTCCGTGGCGAGGCAGACTACTGGTGGGAATCTGTGAAGCGTACCCATCCAGCCGCACTCAGCATGTCTAGGGAGACATTTCAGAAACTGTTCAATGACAAATACTTTTCTGAAAGTATTCGTCATATGAAGGAGGTAGAGTTTATTAGACTGGAGCAGAACAACATGACGGTGTCCCAGTACGAGGCGAAATTTACAGAGTTGTCCAGGTTTGTACCTCATTTGGTGGAGAATGAGGAACGTATGACGCGGATGTTTCTGAGAGGTTTGAAACCCGGCATACTTCAATATCTCATTTCTCATAAAATTTCTCTCTATTCAGATGTTGTCAACAGGGCTCAATTATTAGAGCGAGATAACGAGTACGGTCAATCGAGGGACCACAACCAGGATCATACTGGTGACAGCAGTCATCAGAACAATGATAACCAGCGGAAAAAGAAAAATATAGACAAGAACGGCAACCACTCTGGTGGTAATCGTGGCTATGAAAATAGAAGAAGCGAGTCGGGAGGAGATTTTAAAAAGAGGAGATTCAACAATGACAATACGAAGACGTCAGCACCAGCAGCAACTGGTTCCAAGGGAGGAGAACGACCACCGGTCATATGCTATAAATGTGGAAAAGAGGTACATATCAGCCCAAACTGTCCACAACAGTTCAAGGTATGCTATAATTATGGAAAGGAATGACATATTGCTCGAGATTGTACGGTAGCGAAACCAAGTTCAGCGGGGACGGTGACCCAAAAAGTTGTCCCAGAAAAATCAAAGTCAACGGTTCCTGAAAGAGCGTTTTACGTGACTGGTCAGAATGCGAGGAACCCGAACGAAGTTAGCACGGGTTAGTTAATTATAATTTTTTGCGAAGTCTATACCTTATTAGATACCGGTTCTACCCATTCATTTATCTCTCCTGCTTATACTCAACGTTTAAAATTGATTCCGGAGAAAATTAGACTTTGACTTATCTGTTGAAACTCCGTTAGGAGAAACTTTCGTTACATCCACTGTTTATAAATCTTGTTTGATCCAAGTTAGCACCATCACATTACCTGTTGATCTTATCTCTTTAAAGATACTTGCTTTTGATGTGATTTTAGGAATTGATTGGTTAACTACTCATCATGCCAAAATTGATTACTTTCGTAAGGTTGTTAGTTTTCATATTCCTAAGCAACCTGTTATTCAAATTCAAGCAACCAAATCATTGAAGTCAAACTCTTTCATATCAAGCCGTAAAGTCATTCGTTTATTGAAAAACGGATGTCAAGCTTTCTTAGCTATGTTATGGACTTGAACAAAAATACGTCAGATTTGAATGATATTTCTATTGTTAGTAAATCCCTGACGTATTTCCTGAAGAATTTCTTGGCCTACGCGTGATACTGAATTTTGTATCATCTTTGAATCTGGTACAAAACTCACTTCTAAAATCTCATATCGAATGGCTCCTATTGAACTTCAGGAGTTAAAAGCCTAACTGTAGAAGTTTGTACCCGAGCCTTTATCTGGTGACTTCCTTTGTGGAATGCACTGAATCCAGACTCTCCGTAGGGGACGCCATATTCGTGCGGTAGTAAACTGATAGGTGTCATTGTGACGTGCTATCCAAGATTGGGATATGAGTCACAGTTGAGAGCAACCTAAGTCAGTAATCGAAATACATAGCTTTCTAGGCTTAGCTGGTTATTATCGGAGATTTGTAAAAGGATTTTCTCGAATCGCTACTCCATTAACTCAGCTGACTCGAAAAGATACAAACTTTGAATGGACCGAGGAATGCGAGAAGAGCTTCCAAGAATTCAACATGCGACACTGACGTTGGCTCGAGCTGTTGAAAGATTTCGATCATACCATCCAATACCATCCTGAAAAAGCGAACGCGGTAGCTGACGCATTGAGTAGAAGATCATATGCAGGAACGAGTGCGATGATGTCAAGTATACGCGTAGAATCAACTTTAATCGATAAAGTTAAAGTTGCTTAAGCCACAGACCGGGAACTGATGCGTATGAAGAAGAAAGTACAAAAAGGTGCTATTCCGGAAGCAAGAATCGATGAAGAAGGAATACTTCGAGTCCATTCCAGACTTTGTGTTTCTAACGATTCTGATTTGAAGTACAAGATCATGATGGAGGCACACAATACACCATTTGCAATCCATCCTGGAAGTACTAAAATATATCGTGATCTTCGACATACATTTTGGTGGAACAATATGAAGAAAGAGATTGCAAAGTTTATCTCGAGGTGTTTAACTTGTCAACGTGTAAAGGCGGAGCATCAAGTGCCAAAGGGTCCATTGCAACCACTTGAGATTCCGAAATGGAAGTGGGAACACATTACCATGGATTTCGTTATGGGTCTTCCTACGGTATCTCAAGGCATAAATGCTATTTGGGTGATTGTTGATAGATTAACCAAGTCTGCTCATTTCTTTCCGATACGGGAGACTTATTTCCTTGAACGTCTTGCTAGTATGTACGTGAATGAGATTGTGAGGTTGCATGGCATGCCAGTATCCATAGTTTCGGATCGTGACCCAAGATTCACTTCAAGATTTTGGGTTAGCTTGCAAAAAGCTATAGGCACGGATTTACGATTTAGTTCAGCTTACCATCCTCAAACGGACGGACAATCAGAGATGACTATTTAAACTCTTGAAGATCTATTAAGACTTTGTGTCCTAGATTTCAAAGGAAGTTGAGATAAGTACCTACCATTGGTGGAATTCTCCTACAATAACAGTTATCAGGCAAGTATAGGTGTGGCTCCATTTTAAGCATTGTATGGACGAAAGTGTCGCTTTCCAGTATGTTGGGATGAGGTGGGAGAAGCAACGTTGTTGGGACCAGAGTTGGTACGAATGACTACAGAGAAGATCCAAACAATTCGATAACGTATACAAATGGCACAGGATCGACAAAAGAGTTATGCAGATCTTCATCGAAAGGACGTAGAATTTGATATTGGGGATCATGTATTGTTGCGAGTTACTCCATAGAAGGGAGTTACAAGATTCGGGAAGAGAGGAAAGCTCAATCCACGATTTATTGGTCCATTTCAGATTCTTGACCGAGTAAGAAATGTGGCCTATAGACTCGCGTTACCTCCAAGCATGTCTCGTGTTCATAACGTTTTTCACATATCAATGCTTCGTAAATATGTGAAAGACCCAAACTGTAAGACCCCAACTTTTATAAATAAAGATGAATTTTCTATAAATATCATTTTTGAATATTATGGAGTTAATTTGATATAATGTTATAATTGTGGGTAATATTTATAAATTTTGCAAAGTACGCAAGTTGTTATATAATATTCGATTGGTCGAGGAATATTCGTTTTAACAGAGAATATTCGTACAACGGCACAATCATTGGTGGACCCCACAACGGAATTATTATCGGATTGAGAAAACGACAAAAATATTTTATTAAAAATAACGGCGGAAGTTTTACCGTTGATACTGTTGAACTACTCGGTAGTAAAAGTACAGTAATACGCGTGGTTGCATAGTAGCACACGGTATTGATTATTGATGCTTACGTGAGAAGTCACTCAGTTTTGTTTATTATTTGGATTCTTATTTACCCATTTTTTAAAATTATCTATAATTATAATGGGACCACTTGTGATTATGAGATGTTGGGGGGAGGGGGACACGTGGGGCCCACGTTGGAAGAAAAAAATGGGTGGGGAGAAAATCTTGATAATTGTTAACGGATGGAAATGGGGTGGAGAAGTGGAATGGTTTTTTTAAAGAAAAGGAATTAGTATTATATGTTTAGACATGTGGGTTATTATATATATATATATATATATATATATATATATATATATATATTAATTATATTTGTCTTGTTGGCTTTCATTGGTGGAAGGTTTGAAATCTTGAAATTAAAGGTTGCGTATGATATCAGTAAGATTGTTGAATTATTTCGTCTGAGAGAAAATCCTTACACAGTGTTTTTCCATTCTCCTATAAATAGAAGCTCATTCCTTCATTATTTCTTACGAATTCACTGAACTCTAGAGAGAGAAACTATAGAGAGAAACTATAGAGAGAGAGAGAAGAAGAGTATTCTGCTACTTAACTACTTCCTTATTTCAGCTCTTCTTTAAAACGGTAGGGAATATTATTTCTTTTATATTCATGAAGAGAACTTCTGTTATTCCATTCTTTATTATTCTGTTGGAATAACCAGTATACGCGGTCTACCCTATACTTGGTGACATTCTTCTATTATTCTATTAGAACATCCTGTCTGTGTGTTTTACACCGGACCTGGTTCCATTTGTATTATTATTCTGTTAGAACATCCTGTCTGTGTGTTTTACACCGGACCTAGTTCCATTTTTATTATTATTCTGTTGGAACATCCTGTCTGTGTGTTTTACACCGGACCTGATTCAATTATTTATTATTCTGTCTGAATATCCTGTCTGTGCGTTTACGCCGGACCTGGTTCCATTATTTATTATTCTGTTGGAATAACCTGTCTGTGCGGTCTATCGCATGCATGGTGATTTCTTTTGTTATTCCATTCTTTATTATACTCAGTTGGTTAAGTTTTGACTTCTATACTCCATGAAATTTGTGGAATATCCTTGATAATTGCGTTTCATCCAGTATCTTTTCATGAAAATATTCTCCTGATCATTCTTGAATTTTACTCCACAAAGCAGTATCATGTTGACAATTTGGACGTTGTTAATTCTTGGATAAATTAATTCTTGAACTTGTTTTATTGAATTCTTATATCATTGTCATCATCCTCATGTTTATATTCTGTTAAAAGTCATCTGTGGCCTGTAGTGCATAGATGGACTTGGTATGATTATGACCAGGGATTATTCGGTGTAATCATGACCGTAATGTTATAAATGATGTGGTAAAAGTCCTCATTGGCCCGTAGTGCATTGATGGACAGTTGTTGGCATGATCATGACCATTAATGAATACACGAATATCATTGGCCGTAGTGCAGGGGTGATTCGATAATGTGAATTATTTTATTAAGTTGAGTCCCAGCGATCACAGTGTTGAAAAACCTTTTAAATCGTAAAAGATAGTAGAGTTTATTTTCTACTTGACTCTTTTAATGGATTGCTTGTTCCGCTACAGTTAAACTTGATGTCTATTATATTTTATCAGTTTAATATTGTTGAAGGCTAATGATAATTTATTCTGCATTATCTTAGTCATAATATTTCTTACTGGGCTAGTTGAGCTCACCCTTTCTTTCACTGTTCTCTTCAGGAAATGAGAACGTAGCTGGGGCAAGTCGTGGAACGGAGTGATGGTCCGAATGATAGTACTAGTTAGTAGTCCTCACTATTCTATGTAATGATGTGTTAATAAATGTAATGAGGACTCCTTTTGAGTATGAATACTCTCTAGAAGGTAATATTTGTATTCAAACTCACAGTTTATGTTTTGTCATATTGTACACGACAGTTGTATTAGTAAGTTGTATTTGTATTCTGTACTATGTATCTGACGACCCAAGATGGGTGATGTATACCTAATTTTGGGGGCGTCACAGTTGGTATCAAAGCTTAGGGATATGATCTGTGACGCCCCCAAAATTAGGTATACGTCACCCATCTTGGGTCGCCAGATACATGGTACAGAATTCAAATATAACTTACTAATACAACTGTCGTGTACAATACGACAAAACATAAACTGCGAGTTTGAATACAAATATTATCTTCTAGAGAGTATTCATACTCAAAAGGAGTCCTCATTACATTTATTAACACACTATTACATAGAATAGTGAGGACTACTAACTAATACTATCATTCGAACCATCACTCCGTTCCCCGACTTGCCCCAGCTACGTTCTCATTTCCTGAAGAGAACAGTGAAAGAAAGGGTGAGCTCAACTAGCCCAGTAAGAAATATTATGACTAAGATAATGCAGAATAAATTATCATTAGCCTTCAACAATGTTAAACTGATAAAATATAATAGACATCAAGTTTAACTGCAGCGAAACAAGCAAACCATTAAAAGAGTCAAGTAGAAAATAAACTCTACTATCTTTTATGATTTAAAGAGTTTTTCAACACTGTGATCGCTGAGACTCAGCTTAATAAAATAATCCACATCATCGAATCACCCCTGCACTACAGTCAAGGATATTCGTATATTCATTAATGGTCATGATCATGCCAACAAATGTCCATCACTGCACTACGGCCAATGAGACTTTAACCACATCATTTGTAACATTACGGTCATGATTACACCGAATAATTCCTGGTCGTAATCATACCAAGTCCATCTATGCACTACAGGCCATAGATGACTTTCAACATTTTATAAACATGAGGATGATGACAATGATATAAGAATTCAATAAAACAAGTTCAAGAATTAATTTATTCAAGAATTAACAACGTCCAAATTGTCAACATGATACTGCTTTGTGGAGTAAAATTCAAGAATACGTAGAAGAATATTTTTATGAAAAGATACTGGATGAAACGCAATTATCAAGGATATTCCACAAATTTCATGGAGTATAGAAGTCAAAACTTAACCAACTGAGTACAATAAAGAATGGAATAACAAAAGAAATCACCATGCATGCGATAGACCGCACAGACAGGTTATTCCAATAGAATAATAAATAATGGAACCAGGTCCGGCGTAAACGCACAGACAGGATATTCCGACAGAATAATAAATAATGGAACCAGGTCCGGTGTAAAACACACAGACAGGATATTCCAACAGAATAATAATAAAAACGGAACCAGGTCCGGTGTAAAACACACAGACAGGATGTTCCAACAGAATAATAAACGGAACCAGGTCCGGTGTAAAACACACAGACAGGATGTTCCAACAGAATAATAGAAGAATGTCACCAAGTATAGGGTAGACCGCGTATACAGGTTATTCCAACAGAATAATAAGAAATGGAATAACAACAGTTCTCTTCATGAATAAGAAAGAATAACACCCCTTACCGTAAATGAACTGAATATAGAAGTATTGAAGTAGCAAAATACTCTTCTTCTTTCTCTCTATAATTTCTCTCTATAGTTTCTCTCTCTAGAGTTCAGTGAATTCGTAAGAAAATAATGAAGGAATGAGCTTCTATTTATAGGAAAATGGAATGCATAGTAACTAATCCATGAACGGTCCAGATTGATTTACTTTAATCTGACGGTCCATATTTAAAGAAAAATCTTTTAAATAAAATATAATATATTCTATTTATAGAATAACTTTAATAAAGTATTCTGTTTTATATAAAAATATGTTTCTGTTTTATTACGTTAATAATACGAATAAAACAAAACGTCATTATCACTTTCTATTTTATATAAAAAGATGTTCTGTTTTATTACGTTAATAACAAAACGTCATCATCGTTATAATAATTCATATTATTAATCGACAATAATGGAATCAAACTGAGTGACTTCTCACATAAATATCAATAATCAATACCGTATGCTACTATGCAACCACACGTATTACTGTACTTTTACTACCGAGTAGTTCAACAGTATCAACGGTAAAACTTCCGCCGTTATTTCAATAAAATATTTTTGTCGTTTTCTCAATCCAACAATAATTCTGTTGTGGGGTCCACCAATTATTGTACCGTCGTACAAATATTCCCCGCCTAATCGAATATTCCCCGTAAATAGTAACTTGTGAATAGTAACTCGTGAATAGTAACACGTGAATAGTAACTCATGAATAGTAACTCGTGAATAGTAACTCGTGAATAGTAACACGTGAATAGTAACTCGTGAATAGTAACTCGTGAATAGTAACTCGTGAATAGTAACTCGTGAATAGTAACTCGTGAATAGTACTCTGACAAAAAGTGCCCCAAATATTCGAGTGAACAATATTAGAGTGAATAGTAGCCGGGTATTTTATGACAACTTATCTACTTTAAAAAAAATTTCACATATCACCTTTAACTTTAACCTTTTATCAATTTAACCATTTACCAAAATAGAAAAATTGAATACTTTTATTTCATAAAATTCGGGGTCTCACAATCTCCCCTCCTTATGAAATTTCGCCCTCGAAATTAGGGTACGTACCTGGTATAACGAAGAGGTGAGGATACCTTGAATACCTCTATCGTTGAAAACATTAAATTCATCTTTGCAATACGGCCAAAGATATTTATTAACAATTCATGTTTGCACTACATGCCAACTGTATAACCAATAATTAACAGTTCATTTTTGCACTACAAGTCAAAGATATACAACTGTAAAATCAATATTACTGAGACTCAGCTTAATAGTATCACGACCACGAATTATCCATGCACTACGTGCTAAAGATAATCGTGTTTTCAATTACGGTCATGATTATACCGAACAATCCCTGGTCATAATCATACCAAGTCCATCAATGCACTACGGCCAAAGATGACTTTTACAACATCCATGAATTAATATTTCATTGCTTAGACTCAGCTCAATAATTAATCCACATCATCGAATCATCCCTTTACTACAGGCCAAGGATATTCTTTAGTATCACGACCACGAATTATCCATGCACTACATGCCAAAGATAATCGTGTTTTCAATTACGGTCATGATTATACCGAACAATCCCTGGTCATAATCATACTAAGTCCATCAATGCACTACGGTCAAAGATGACTTTTACCACATCCATGAATTAATATTTCATTGCTGAGACTCAGCTCAATAATTAATCCACATCATCGAATCATCCCTGCACTACAGGCCAAGGATATTCTTTAGTATCACGACCACGAATTATCCATGCACTACGTGGCAAAGATAATCATGTTTTCATCAACGGTCCTGATCATGCCATAAAACAATTCATCTTTGCACTACGGCCAAAGAGAATCCATAGCCATAATCATACCAAAAACTGTCCATCAATGCACTACGGGCCAATGAGGACTTTTTCCACATCATTTATAACATTACGGTTATGATTATACCGAATAATCCTTGGTCATAATCATACCAAGTCCATCTATGCACTACAGGCCACAGATGACTTTCAACACAATATAAGCATGAGGATCATGACAATGATATAAAGAATCAATAAAATGAGATAAAGGATAAATATTAAACATTTATAATATAATTTATCCAGGGTTCAAGAGTATCCCAATGTTATCAATCACTTAATAATCTCATAATCTAATATCATTAATATTATAACAATATTTTAATCACTTCTTAAACTTAAAAAAAAATTATTTCAATTGTTTATGCTTTACCATATAATGCATTTAATCATTCAAAAATTCCATACTCATAAAATATCATCACCAATGGTTAAATTCCTCATTAAAAAAATATGCATATACTCTATATAGGATTCCCTAGCCATAAAATCCTATTTTCCAATTTTGTTACTTCACATAACATATTTAACTCATTTACTCATAACAAGATCATTTTCATAAAAAATACCAAATCAGTTCTAAAAATATTTCTTTTCTGGGATTTAGCATAATATAGTCCCATAATGAAAATATATTTTTCTCGGAATTTTTAAAATTCATTTAAAATAAATTTCTAATTAATTCCTTAAGAAATTAGCTAACTCACGGTTAACTCCAGAAATTCCCAAATCTTGGCAGCATCTTACACATGTTAACGTGAGCTTCCAGTTTAAATTTCATGGTCATCGGAGTTGTAGAACTCCGGTTATAGCATTTTTCGTCGGAAAAAACTAAATATTGAAATGGTCATAATTTACTCATTTTAAGTCGGAATGAGCTCATTTTTGGACAGGAGGTTCTTTATACCATATACTTTCATGTACAAAAAGGGTAGAATTTTTCTCACAAATTAAGTGGCCGAAAATGCCCTTTTAAATTTTCTTACAGCAGCTTTTTGACACTTTTCAGTTTTTGGCTCCTTTACTAAAATCAGTCCACACGAAAATCTACAACACCTTTTATAATGATTCTACTTGGATAAGTTACAAAACTCATAGATCTAACTTTAAAACTTGACCATACTCAAAAATTCAAAATATAATAGGAGATATGATCAATTGAATTTCGTGTTACGTTTTTACCAAAATCTGATTTTTCAACCCTTTGTGATTTCTAAGAAACTTTCATGTTTTCTCATAATAACCAACATAACTCATCATAACACTTACTAATACCACATATACCCATGATTTTCATTAGTCCAATGCTTTTATTATGACTTTCATCATAATCCCGTAAACAGATCCTTTTAGTTGAAGAAATATTTGAGGGTTTTAGAAATGGGTTTTGTACTGGGGTCAATACAAAATTCGATTTCATGCTCTAGGGGTAGTTTAAGAAGTCTTCAAGAATACGTCAGGAAATTTATTAACAATAAGAATATCATTCAAAACTGTGACTCTCATCCAAGACTTGGATAGCACATGAAATGAAGGTTTCTCCTTACGGAGTTTCAACTGATAGGTCAAAGTCTAACTTCTCTATAGTCAAATTTAAACGTTGAACGCAAGCAAGAGAGATAAAAGAATGGGTAGAACCGATATCTAATAGGGTATAGACTTCGCAAGAATTTATAATTAACTAACCCGTGCTAACTTCGTTTGGTTTACTCGCTTTTTGAGAAGTCATGAAAAACGCTCCTCCTAAAACCAGCGACTTTGTTTTGTCCGTATCCGCCTTTGGTGCCACCATCGCAGCTGGACTTAACTTTGGTGCACGACAAAATAGGGCTAAATGACCTTCTCTTCTTGCAATTTCCACTTCTATTATCTTTGCCAAGATTACCACCGAAGTGGTTACCATTCTTGGCATGATAATTTCCCCCACGATGGTTATCATTATTCCGATAGCCGTTGCCACCAGTATGAATATTATCGTGTTGTTGGTCGTTACCTTTTGCTTGAGCTGAATCAACACTCTCATGTGCTTCATTGCTTATCTCAGCATTTTCAGATGTCATTCTCAAACACTATCACAAAACAAGGGTTAATTAACATATCACATTTTATCCCTATACTCTGACCGACCAATTAAAAACTAAATAAAGTTAGGTAGGTCATACTAGCGAAGGAATTCCCCGTCTCTCCCCTCTTAGTTCTTATCTCACATCTCAGCCAGGGATCATATCCCTAAGCTCTGATACCAACTGTGACGCCCCCAAAATTAGGTATACGTCACCCATCTTGGGTCGCCAGATACATGGTACAGAATTTAAATATAACTTACTAATACAACTGTCGTGTACAATACGACAAAACATAAACTGCGAGTTTGAATACAAATATTATCTTCTAGAGAGTATTCATACTCAAAAGGAGTCCTCATTACATTTATTAACACACTATTACATAGAATAGTGAGGACTACTAACTAATACTATCATTCGAACCATCACTCCGTTCCCCGACTTGCCCCAGCTACGTTCTCATTTCCTGAAGAGAACAGTGAAAGAAAGGGTGAGCTCAACTAGCCCAGTAAGAAATATTATGACTAAGATAATGCAGAATAAATTATCATTAGCCTTCAACAATGTTAAACTGATAAAATATAATAGACATCAAGTTTAACTGCAGCGAAACAAGCAAACCATTAAAAGAGTCAAGTAGAAAATAAACTATACTATCTTTTATGATTTAAAGAGTTTTTCAACACTGTGATCGCTGAGACTCAGCTTAATAAAATAATCCACATCATCGAATCACCCCTGCACTACAGTCAAGGATATTCGTATATTCATTAATGGTCATGATCATGCCAACAAATGTCCATCACTGCACTACGGCCAATGAGACTTTAACCACATTATTTGTAACATTACGGTCATGATTACACCGAATAATTCCTGGTCGTAATCATACCAAGTCCATCTATGCACTACAGGCCATAGATGACTTTCAACATTTTATAAACATGAGGATGATGACAATGATATAAGAATTCAATAAAACAAGTTCAAGAATTAATTTATCCAGGAATTAACAACGTCCAAATTGTCAACATGATACTGCATTGTGGAGTAAAATTCAAGAACGCTTAGAAGAATATTTTCTTGAAAAGATACTCGATGAAACGCAACTATCAAGGATATTCCACAAATTTCATGGAGTATAGAAGTCAAAACTTAACCAACTGAGTACAATAAAGAATGGAATAACAAAAGAAATCACCATGCATGCGATAGACCGCACAGACAGGTTATTCCAATAGAATAATAAATAATGGAACCAGGTCCGGCGTAAACGCACAGACAGGATATTCCGACAGAATAATAAATAATGGAACCAGGTCCGGTGTAAAACACACAGACAGGATATTCTAACAGAATAATAATAAAACGGAACCAGGTCCGGTGTAAAACACACAGACAGGATGTTCCAACAGAATAATAAACGGAACCAGGTCCGGTGTAAAACACACAGACAGGATGTTCCAACAGAATAATAGAAGAATGTCACCAAGTATAGGGTAGACCGCGTATACAGGTTATTCCAACAGAATAATAAGAAATGGAATAACAACAGTTCTCTTCATGAATAAGAAAGAATAACACCCCTTACCGTAAATGAACTGAATATAGAAGTATTGAAGTAGCAAAATACTCTTCTTCTTTCTCTCTATAATTTCTCTCTATAGTTTCTCTCTCTAGAGTTCAGTGAATTCGTAAGAAAATAATGAAGGAATGAGCTTCTATTTATAGGAAAATGGAATGCATAGTAACTAATCCATGAACGGTCCAGATTGATTTACTTTAATCTGACGGTCCATATTTAAAGAAAAATCTTTTAAATAAAATATAATATATTCTATTTATAGAATAACTTTAATAAAGTATTCTGTTTTATATAAAAATATGTTTCTGTTTTATTACGTTAATAATACGAATAAAACAAAACGTCATTATCACTTTCTATTTTATATAAAAAGATGTTCTGTTTTATTACGTTAATAACAAAACGTCATCATCGTTATAATAATTCATATTATTAATCGACAATAATGGAATCAAACTGAGTGACTTCTCACATAAATATCAATAATCAATACCGTATGCTACTATGCAACCACACGTATTACTGTACTTTTACTACCGAGTAGTTCAACAGTATCAACGGTAAAACTTCCGCCGTTATTTCAATAAAATATTTTTGTCGTTTTCTCAATCCAACAATAATTCTGTTGTGGGGTCCACCAATTATTGTACCGTCGTACAAATATTCCCCGCCTAATCGAATATTCCCCGTAAATAGTAACTTGTGAATAGTAACTCGTGAATAGTAACACGTGAATAGTAACTCATGAATAGTAACTCGTGAATAGTAACTCGTGAATAGTAACACGTGAATAGTAACTCGTGAATAGTAACTCGTGAATAGTAACTCATGAATAGTAACTCGTGAATAGTACTCTGACAAAAAGTGCCCCAAATATTCGAGTGAACAATATTAGAGTGAATAGTAGCCGGGTATTTTATGACAACTTATCTACTTTAAAAAAAATTTCACATATCACTTTTAACTTTAACCTTTTATCAATTTAACCATTTACCAAAATAGAAAAATTGAATACTTTTATTTCATAAAATTCGGGGTCTCACATGATCCCTGGCTAAGATGTGAGAATAGAATTATGAGGGGAGAGACGAGGAATTCCTTCGCTAGTATGACCTACCTAAGTTTATTTGTTATGGTTTGTCAGAGTATATTGATAATATATGACATGTTAATTAACCCTTGTTTTGTGACAGTATTTGAAAATGGCTGCTGGAAATGTCAACAATGGAGTGAGTGAGACCGTGACACCTCTAATCACCAACCAAGATAATGTAATATCAGGCGAAGAAGAAATTAGAGATATCTACGTGGTAAGTGAAGAACTAATAGTTGCACCCGAGCTAGTGGCAGAGGTATCAGCTGAGAGTGAGGAAGAAGAGGAAGAAGAGGAAGAAGAGGAACCTGAGGAGAATTGGTTAGAAGAAATCTATGATCAAAACTTAGAATTACAAAATCGTGTTCATGAGTTAGAAGAGCAGGCTGAAGAAAGGCAGGCGGCCGTTGAGCAAAGAGATGTAACGATTCAAAATTGTGTTACCCGATATGTGATGCTCGAACAAAATCACGCTTTGGCAAAGTGTAAGATATTAAAGTTGGAATCTGAGAATTCAAATATCAAGGATCAGCTGAAAGAAGAAACAACTGAACGAGTGAGAATGCAGGATGCGTGGGTAAAAGCCGCACGACGTATTGATATTGTAGAAAGAGATGTCCGATCCAAAAAGGCTAAAATAGATTATATACATTTCTCTTTTTAGACAACAATTGGGAGAACCCAACATCGAGTTTTGAATTACCCTGTACAGAGCGGTCAATCTGAACTCGATATGGATCGAAGATTGATGATTCAGATCATGAAGCAGGAGTACGATGAAGCAGTTGAGGGTGGAATATGCCCTATATTAAAGTCAATTCCAACGATAGAGATGACATCAAATGTTACCCCAGACAAGTCAAAGCCGGGTAGTTCAAGGGAGAGCGGTTGTCATGACTTCCCAATAAGTGAGGAACCCAAATGAAGTTATCACGAGTAAGCTAATCATAAACCCTTGCGAAGTTTGTACCTTATTCGATACTGGTTCTACCCACTCTTGTATTTCACCTAGTTGTGTTCAACGTTTAAACTTGGCCCTTAAAAAAAAATTATTAGACTTGACTTATCTGTTGAAACTCTGTTAGGAGAAACCTTCGTTAACTCCACTAATTATAAATCTTGTTTGATTCAAATTGACACTTTCACGTTACCTGTCTGTAAGACCCCGAATTTTATGAAATAAAAGTATTCAATCCCATGTACGAAGGTTTCCTTGAGCACTTTCCAAAGATTCTAATTTTTAAAACAGTTTTTGACTGTACCTTTATGTAAGGTACCTTTGTGAGGTGCTGATACATGATTGTGTTCAATGTCACATTTAGAATATATTTGTATCCAAACTCACAGCATATGTGTTGTTGTATTTTGCACGACAATTGTTGTAATAAAGTTGCAGTTGTTTTCTGTACCATGTATTTGACGACTCAAAATGGGTTGGGTGGAATGGACCTATTTTGGGGTTGTCACACTGTCGATATGTGATTTTTGGAAACGATTGGTTAACTACCCATTATGCTTTTCGTAAGATTGTTAATTTTCATATTCCTAACCAACCTATTATGCGAATTCAAGCAACCAAACCACTAAAGTCAATCATTATCATATCAAGCCATAAGTAAAGATCCCCGTTCCTTTCGTTGTTGACTTCCTGGTGTGGAATGCACCGAAGCCAGACTTTTCGTAGGAGACGTTGTAAATGACGATGGCAAGCTGATAAGTATCAATGTGACGTGTTATCCAAGTTTGGGATGAGAGTCACAGTTGTGAATGATATTTCTATTGTTAATAAATTTCCTGACGTATTCTTGAAGATTTCCTAGCCTGCCCCTAGAGCGTGACCTGATGGCTTTACCTGCTACTATTCCCACCCACCACATTTGAAATATAATTCAGCACATTTCTTCACCAACCACAAGTGGGGCCCACCAATTCTAGAATTTTCCACCAAAATGATAAACTCTGAAAATTCAACAATTTCTGAACCAGTCATCTCGTAAAATTCATAATAAATCATACGTTCATTTTTAACGGTTCAAAATTTGTGGGCATATACTCAACTTATATATGTATAACATATCCAAAAATTACCACGATCCAACGGTCGGATTAAAAATTATAACCCCCGCAAAATATCTCAAAAACCCTAATTTTTAATACCTCCATTCCGACAAAAATACGGATAAAAATCTCAACATTAACTCCTTCATTTTTTAACCACAAAAATATATCCCTCATTTATATCCACATAAAATAAATATTTTCTTATCATATGAATCAATAATTAATTATTCACAAATAATATTACAGAATCACATTTATGACAACCAGGCCGTTCCCAGGAAAGAGGGGGCTTTCCAATAAGGATTTCTCCTTACTAGCGCGCAATTAGATGACCAAACCTCTCCTTAGACAGAACTTTCTAGTCATTGCCAATAATGCTATCTAATAATATTATTTAAATAATATGAATTATTGATCTGATAATAGAAAATACTGTGCAGCAACAATTATTGAAACAACAATAATATAAAATATCAACGCAGCAATTATTGAATCAATAAAATAAAATATTGAACAGTAATTACTGTAACAATTATTGAGTAGTGTCTTCTTACGTAAGAATCAATAATTTCAAAAATACTATGCAATACCGTGTGCTACTGTGCAATAACGCGTATTACTGTATTTTAACCACCGGGTATTCCAACAGTGTTAACGGTAACAACTACGCCATTATTTATAAAAACTCAAATTTATCGTTTTCTTCACCCGACAGTTATTCGTTATGGGGCCCACAAATAGCTGCGCCGTTGTACGAATATTCTCCGACAGAGAGAATATTCCTCGACCAAACGAATATTCCCCGACAACAATGATTATTTTATAACCACTTGCTTATTTTGAAAAATATTCATATATCACCCTTCACTTTAACTTTTTATCAATTTAACCATTTACTGAATAGTAATTATAAGAAAAATTGAATAACTTTATTTCATAAAATTCGGGGTCTTACAATCTCCCCTCCTTATGAAATTTCGTCCCCGAAATTTACGTACCTGGTATTGAGAATACCTTATTTTCATTTCAGATTTCATCTTTCATGTCCTCATGATTTCTCCATTGCTCATCTCCTGTATTTCAGATATCATTCTAGAATACAGCTTCAAAACAAGGGTTAATTTAACAAATTAACATATCACATAATATCCCGATATTATGACTGACCAACAAATAAGCTTAGGTAGGACACACTAGCGAAGGTTTTACTCATCTCTCCCCTCCTAGTAATATTCCCCGATCTCCGCCAGAGACCATATCCCTAAGCTCTGATACCACCTGTGACATCCCAAAATAGGTCCATTCTATCCAACCCATTCTGAGTCGCCAAATACATGGTACAGAAAATAACTACAACTTTATTACGACAACTGTCGTGCAAAATACAACAACAGATATGCCGTGAGTTTGGATACAAATATATACCAAATGTGACATTGGACACCATCATGTGTCAGCACCTCACAAAGGTACCTTACATAAAGGTACAATCAAAAACTGTTTTAGAAATTAGAATCTTTGGGAAGTACTCAAGAAAACCTTCGTACATGGGAGGCCATGCGTCTAGGTTATGATAGATATCATATGGCCACAGAATTATTCTTGGTTGACCCAATAGACCCAAAAGAAAAACGAGAAGATTATTATCATAATCTTCCCAATGGTGAGTCTTCTCTTGACTTATCATTATCTCCACTGTATCTAACTGAGAATTATGCTTCAAACAAACACCAAGATTATATAGGTAGTGCTCGTATATATACTCAGTAAGTGGATGAGCACATCCCTGTCTTATGATGACACGAGGTTGTATGTCGTTAGACATCTTGTATGATAGTGGCAAACTACCCTTCCAACGTTGGGTACACCTTACCCTATTGGATTCACCAAATAAAACTACTAAATGAACTTTTCTATACTGCTTCGGGAGAACATCCACAGCTAGAGACCACCGTTCTATTTCCCCGTTACCCCCGCTCGACCCAGCTACACTCTTATTACCTGAAAGGAATTGTGAAGCAAAAGGGTGAGCACAACTAGCTCAGTAAAGAATATCATGACTAAAGATAATTCAATTATCAATAGCCTTCATCAACAATAAATCAGAGATTTAGAACATATGGTAAATGATAAAAATTTCAACCATAGTTGCAGCGGAACGAGCAATCCATTAGAAGAGTCAAATAGACTATAAAGTCTATTATCTTCTCCATGTTAAAAATCCACCAACAATGTTTTATCCCTGTAACATCAATCAACAATTCTGGTCCACAATCATATGAATAACTCATAATCATAACTGTAGTTCTAAATTCCTCTTCTCATCCAGGACGATGATAATTTTCATCACCTATCTTTACCTGAAACATCAAAGATCATGGTTACACCAAATCACATTTCCTGTTCATAATCATACTAATAACTTCATCTTTGCACTACGTCCAAAGATATTCATTTGTATCACCAGTTGGTCATGTTTATCTCAACATCTGTTCATCTTTGCACTACTGGCCAAAGATATTCAACAACATGTCATCTTTGCACTACGGGCCAAAGATATTCATCAACAATTCATCTTTGCACTACAGGCCAAAGATATTCATCAATATTTCATCTTTGCACTACAGGCCAAAGATATTAATATCTCAAAGAAATATATAATCATTTCAGAATTTATATAAACAATAATTATAACCGTGTTGATCAATTCACCTTTGCACTTAAGCTAAAGATATTCACTTATAAATTCAATGGTCATGATCATACCAGTCACAATTCAACTTTGCACTACAGGCCAAAGAGAACCCTAGTCATGATCATACCAATAATCTACCCATCTTTACACTCTAGAGAAAGAGAATTTCAACATCAGGGTTATAAAAATGTTATATATGATAATAAAATCAATATAATCAATACATAGTTTTAATCTCAAGAGTAATATTCATAACTCAACTATAATTTGGTTAGAAAAAGAAACCAATTTTTATCGTGAATAGTAACTCGTGAATAGTAACTCATGAATAGTAACTCGTGAATAGTAACTCATAAATAGTAAACTCGACACAAAAAGGTAGAAATTCTACAATAAAATCCATACCAGTATTTCGGTATAATGATATTGAAAGAATAATATTTCTTAAGCTTATAAACAATTTATTTAAATTGTTTACACTTTACTAAATAATGCATTTAATCATTCTAAAATACCAAACTCATAAGATTTTATCACCAATAATCAAAACCCTCATCAAAAATCTGCATATACCTCATATAGGATTCTCAAGCCATAAAATCCTATTTTCCAATTTTCTTACTTCACATAACATATTTAATTCATTTACTCATAACTAGTCTATTTTCATGAAAAATATCAAATCAGTTCCAAAAATATTTCTTTTCTGGGATTTAGCATAATATAGTCCAATATTGAACATATATTTTTCTCAGAATTTTTAAAAGTCATTTACTATTTTTCATATGGTCAAAACAGCCGAATATTTAGACATTTATCAAAAATTGTACTTTTATCCAAAAATTCTGAAATTAACAGAGTATACTTCCATCATATACATGTACTCCCAATAAAAATTTCATCAATTTTGGAGTTAACCACAAGAAATTATAAGCAGTTACTTTTAAAATAGTCTTTTCTCATAAAATTCATAACTCTCAATCTATACATCCAAAAATCACCATTTTTGGACACAATCAATAAAACTCATCAAAATATCATTTCAAACTTTTCTAGAATTTTTGAAGTTCAGAAAAATTACGAAACTGAAAAACATAACAACCTTTAAAATCCCTTACTGTCCCTTACTATCCCTTACCTCAAAAGAGCAGTACTTCTGATCGGTATAAGGCTGAAGGAAACTTGCACTGATGAATAGAAACTCACAGAGTATCTAAATACTCATAAAATACACTCAATAATCTAGAGAGAGAAAGAGAGAAAACTTATGTTTCTGGTGTGATTTTCAATTCTAACTTAGCCCTCTATTTATAGGAAAATTTTGGTAGGTTTGACCTGCAACCTGATGGCTTTACCTGCTACTATTCCCACCCACCACATTTGAAATATAATTCAGCACATTTCTTCACCAACCACAAGTGGGGCCCACCAATTCTAGAATTTTCTACCAAAATGATAAACTCTGAAAATTCAACAATTTCTGAACCAGTCATCTCGTAAAATTCATAATAAATCATACGTTCATTTTTAACGGTTCAAAATTTGTGGGCATATACTCAACTTATATATGTATAACATATCCAAAAATTACCACGATCCAACGGTCGGATTAAAAATTATAACCCCCGCAAAATATCTCAAAAACCCTGATTTTTAATACCTCCATTCCGACAAAAATACGGATAAAAATCTCAACATTAACTCCTTCATTTTTTAACCACAAAAATATATCCCTCATTTATATCCACATAAAATAAATATTTTCTTATCATATGAATCAATAATTAATTATTCACAAATAATATTACAGAATCACATTTATGACAACCAGGCCGTTCCCAGGAAAGAGGGGGCTTTCCAATAAGGATTTCTCCTTACTAGCGCGCAATTAGATGACCAAACCTCTCCTTAGACAGAACTTTCTAGTCATTGCCAATAATGCTATCTAATAATATTATTTAAATAATATGAATTATTGATCTGATAATAGAAAATACTGTGCAGCAACAATTATTGAAACAACAATAATATAAAATATCAACGCAGCAATTATTGAATCAATAAAATAAAATATTGAACAGTGATTACTGTAACAATTATTGAGTAGTGCCTTCTTACGTAAGAATCAATAATTTCAAAAATACTATGCAATACCGTGTGCTACTGTGCAATAACGCGTATTACTGTATTTTAACCACCGGGTATTCCAACAGTGTTAACGGTAACAACTACGCCGTTATTTGTAAAAACTCAAATTTATCGTTTTCTTCACCCGACAGTTATTCGTTATGGGGCCCACAAATAGCTGCGCCGTCGTACGAATATTCTCCGACAGAGAGAATATTCCTCGACCAAACGAATATTCCCCGACAACAATGATTATTTTATAACCACTTGCTTATTTTGAAAAATATTCATATATCACCCTTCACTTTAACTTTTTATCAATTTAACCATTTACTGAATAGTAATTATAAGAAAAATTGAATAACTTTATTTCATAAAATTCGGGGTCTTACAGAGGTATCCTCATCTTTTCGAAACACCAGGTACGTATGTCAATTTCGAGGACGAAATTTCATAAGGAGGGGAGGTTATAAGACCCCAAATTATTAATAAATGAAATTTAAATTCCTTTATTTATTATTTTGAAATAGTAAGGGTTGATTTGATTAATGTGGTTTGTTATGGGTAAAATGCGTAAATATTTCAAATAAGCAAATGGTTATAAAATATTCATTGTTGTCGGGGAATATTCGCTTGGTTGTGGAATATTCTTACTGTCGGAGAATATTCGTACGACGGCGCAGTCTTTTATGGGCCCCATAACGAAAAGCGATTGGATGAAGAAAACGACAAAAATAAGTTGTTTATAAATAACGGCGTAGTTGTTACCGTTAATACTGTTGGAATACCCGGTGGTTAAAGCACGGTAATACGCGTTGTTGCACAGTAGCACACGGTATTGCACTAATTATTGATTCTTACGTAAGAAGACACTACTCAATAATCGTTACAGTAATTACTGTTCAATATTTTATTTTATTGATTAAATAATTGCTACGTTGATATTTTATAATTGCCACTACACAGTATTTTCTATTATCGGAGCAATAATTCATATTATCTAAATAATATTATTAGATAACATTATTGGCAATGTCTAGAAAGTTCTATCTAATGAGAGGTTTGGTCATTTAATTGCGCGCCAGTAAGGAGAAATCCTTATTGGAAAGCCCCCTCTTTCCTGGGAACGGCCTGGTTGTCAGTACTGTGATTCTGTAATATTATATGTGTATAATTAATTATTGATTTATATGATGAGGAAAATATTAATTTTATGTGGATATCGATGGAAAAAAATTTTAATGTGACAATTGTTGAAAATTAATATTTTATCTTTTTTTTTGATAAAATAATTCATTTAAATATATTATTTTAATAATATATTGATGGTGATATTTTTATAATGAATGTGGGATATATGAGTATATGAGGAGGAAGAGTATTTTTGTGGCATTAAATGATTAACACATGTTTTGTGTGTTGGTGGACACAATTCTTGATCGAAAATTTATTATTGACTGTAAAATCGCCCGTTTATGGATTTCGGTCAATTTCTGTTTGGAATTTAGAAAAACTTTCTTCTGCAAAGTTGTAGAGAATTGAATTTTCTATAAAAACTCGCGAGATTCGAATTTTCTGATAAAAGGGCTATTTATTATGAATTATTGAAGTTCTGAAGTTCCGAAATAATTGATTTTTAGAAGTTTTATTTATTATTTTGAAGAAAAACATTTTTTGGCATTTAAGTGGGCTAACATGTGATATAAATGGGCTGAGATCAGATGTCTAGAGGTGGGCTAAGGAAAATTTGATAAATATATTAATATTATATTAAATTTTCTGCTTTAGTGTTCTAAGCATTTTCCTATAAATAAGGTGCTTAGGTTAGAATTGAAAATCACACCAGAAACACAAGTTTCTCTCTATTTCTCTCTCTATATCGAGCGTATTCTTATGAGTGTTTGATACTTCGAGTTTTGCTATACGGTGCAAGTTTCCTTCAGCACTATATCTAGTATTCCAGTCAGAAGTACCGTCTTTCCGAAGTAAGGGATGTTATTTCTTCTTAAATGATATTATTTTCTTCAATATTATTATGCCGAAGTATTGATCTAAATTTTTTATCAAATTTGGAATTTTTCATGTTGGGGTTACTATTCACGAGTTACTATTCACGAGTTACTATTCACCGAAAAATAAAATTTTCTTCTTTTCGTCCAAAATATCTATTCTGGATACTAGTTTTGATTGTATCCATGTTTTGATCATTCTTGAATTTTACTCCACTATGATTGTTTATGAGGTATTTTTGGACATGGATAAACTGTAATACGAATCCCTAATATTTGTTCTTTTGCTTCACTGGATTCGTTTTCTTTAAAATATTTTTCATCATCCTCAGTCTTAAATGATGATATAACTGAATATCTTTGGCCTGTAGTGCAAAGATGAATGATTTCTGATGAATATCTTTGGCCCGTAGTGCAAAGATGAACAGGTGTTGAGGTAAACATGACCAACTGATGAATATCTTTGGCCTGTAGTGCAAAGATGACTATTTGATTCAAGATATTTATTGATTGATGTTACAGGGATAAAATGTTGATGATGGGCTTTTAAATTCATAGATAATCGTAGATTTCATTCTCTATGTAACTCTTCTATGAATTATTATTTTCCGCTGCGAATATTGATTTAAAACTTGTTGTCTATTGTATTCTATTAAATTTTTCTCTGTTGAAGATTAACGATAATTTGTTGTATATTATCTTAGTTATAATATTTTTTACTGGGCTAGTTGAGCTCACCCTTTTTCTTGTTGTTCCATTTTTCTTCTCAGGAGGCGAGAATGTAGCGAGTACTAGTCGGGGTATGGAATGATGATTCAAGACAGTTATTTTAGTAGTTCTCACTATTTTATAAAATAGTGTATCAATAAGTATAATGAGGACTTAATTGAGTATGAATACTGTCTATATGACAATATTTGTATTTAAACTCACAGTATATGTGTTATCGTATTTTGCACGACAATTGTAATAATAAAGTTGTAGTTATTTTCTGTACCATGTATTTGGCGACTCAGAATGGGTTGGATGGATTGGACCTATTTTGGGGGCGTCACAATTATTCTTTTCTTCTTGGCTTCAAAAAATAAAGAATTTATTTATGTTCATATCCAACTCCACACCCAAAGACACAAAAAAATAAGACAACTGATATTTTCACATTAATATCTGATATTTACACACATATGACCCACATATTAGATGATGTATCGAATTTTTATTGACAAATATGTTAGTCATACGTGTAAAAATATTAAATATTAATATAAAAATAGTGCTTCCCAAAAATAATAGTATAAAGAGGGAAGAGAAAGGATTATAGAGAGTAAAGAAAAATATTTTTACTATTATTTTAAAGGAGCATTATTTTCACATGTGTTTTTTATATTTTTACATGGTTCTTTTTCACATGAAGGTGGAACCCATTGTATACTCTTATGAAAGAGAGAAACATGTAAAAATATCAATTTCCTTATTTTAAAATATATTTAGGTGTGAAGGTGAATATATGCATAGATATACTCGTAAAACCTTTTACTTTTTCCTTGGTCATTACTACTTAATAATTCTAAATCGTATGCGATTTACAAAAAGGGGTCCTTAGTTTAAGCAGCAACTTAATATCTTTACTTACTTGGTTTAATAGTTATGACTTATGACCATTAACATTATACTTTTTGAGGTCTAAGTTTCCTATTAATAGAGTTAAGATGGATTAATATTGTTATTTTGAGATTTTTTGTTGGTTATGTAATTAGTTTATTAATTAATTTTAGTTTTGCTACTTGCATATTACAATATTTCAAGAAAAATAAATCATATAATTTTTATACATTATAATAACTTTTAATAAAAGATATTTAAGCACATCAAATTAACTTTGTTCACAAAAAACGTTGAAAATAAAAATAATTTTTTATGATTTTTTTTTTAATTTCAAAAAGTTATTTAAATTAAGGATTTTATATGATATGAGGTGGGATGTGGTATTGAATATTTCCTTCTTTCCTTTATAAATTCTTTTATTTTTTAATTTGAGGTGAAATTTGTAAGACCCCAACTTTTATAAATAAAGATGAATTTTTTTATAAATATCATTTTTGAATATTATGGAGTTAATTTGATATAATGTTATAGTTGTGGGTAATATTTATAAATTTTGCAAAGTACGCAAGTTGTTATATAATATTCGATTGGTCGGGGAATATTCGTTTTAACAGGGAATATTCGTACAACGACACAATCATTGGTGGACCCCACAACGGAATTATTGTCGGATTGAGAAAACGACAAAAATATTTTATTAAAAATAACGGCGGAAATTTTACCATTGTTGCTGTTGAACTACTCGATAGTAAAAGTACAGTAATACGTGTGGTTGCATAGTAGCACACGGTATTGATTATTAATGCTTATGTGAGAAGTCACTCAGTTTGATTCTATTATTGTCAGTTAATAATATGAATTATTTAGCGATAATGACGTTTTGTTTTATTCGTATTATTAACGTAATAAAACAGAAACATCTTTTTATATAAAACAAAATACTTTATTAAAGTTATTCTATAAATAGAATATATTTTATTTTATTTAAAAGATTTTTCTTTAAATATGGACCGTCAGATTAAAGTAATCAATCTGGACCGTTCATGGATTAGTTACTATGCATTCTATTTTTCTATAAATAGCAGCTCATTCCTTCATTATTTCTTACGAATTCACTGAACTCTAGAGAGAGAAACTATAGAGAGAAACTATAGAGAGAGAGAAGAAGAGTATTCTGCTACTTAACTACTTCCTTACTTCAGCTCTTCTTTAAAACGGTAGGGAATATTATTTCTTTTATATTCATGAAGAGAACTTCTGTTATTCCATTCGTTATTATTCTGTTGGAATAACCAGTATACGCGGTCTACCCTATACTTGGTGACATTCTTCTATTATTCTGTTGGAACATCCTGTCTGTGTGTTTTACACCGGACCTGGTTCCGTTTATTATTCTGTTGGAACATCCTGTCTGTGTGTTTTACACCGGACCTGGTTCCGTTTTATTATTATTCTGTTGGAATATCCTGTCTGTGTGTTTTACACCGGACCTGGTTCCATTATTTATTATTCTGTCGGAATATCCTGTCTGTGCGTTTACGCCGGACCTGGTTCCATTATTTATTATTCTATTGGAATAACCTGTCTGTGCGGTCTATCGCATGCATGGTGATTTCTTTTGTTATTCCATTCTTTATTGTACTCAGTTGGTTAAGTTTTGACTTCTATACTCCATGAAATTTGTGGAATATCCTTGATAGTTGCGTTTCATCTAGTATCTTTTCAAGAAAATATTCTTCTAAGCGTTCTTGAATTTTACTCCACAATGCAGTATCATGTTGACAATTTGGACGTTGTTAATTCCTGGATAAATTAATTCTTGAACTTGTTTTATTGAATTCTTATATCATTGTCATCATCCTCATGTTTATAAAATGTTGAAAGTCATCTGTGGCATGTAGTGCATAGATGGACTTGGTATGATTATGACCAGGGATTATTCGGTATAATCATGACCGTAATGTTACAAATGATGTGGTAAAAGTCCTCATTGGCCCGTAGTGCATTGATGGACAGTTGTTGGCATGATCATGACCATTAATGAATACACGAATATCCTTGGCCGTAGTGCAGGGGTGATTCGATGATGTGGATTATTTTATTAAGCTGAGTCTCAGCGATCGCAGTGTTGAAAAACCTTTTAAATCATAAAAGATAGTAGAGTTTATTTTCTACTTGACTCTTTTAATGGATTGCTTGTTCCGCTGCAGTTAAACTTGATGTCTATTATATTTTATCAGTTTAACATTGTTGAAGGCTAATGATAATTTATTCTGCATTATCTTAGTCATAATATTTCTTACTGGGCTAGTTGAGCTCACCCTTTCTTTCACTGTTCTCTTCAGGAAATGAGAACGTAGCTGGGACAAGTCGGGGTACGGAGTGATGGTCCGAATGATAGTATTAGTTAGTAGTCCTCACTATTCTATGTAATGGTGTGTTAATAAATGTAATGAGGACTCCTTTTGAGTATGAATACTCTCTAGAAGATAATATTTGTATTCAAACTCACAGTTTATGTTTTGTCGTATTGTACACGACAGATGTATTAATCAGTTGTATTTGTATTCTGTACTATGTATCTGACGACCCAAGATGGGTGATGTATACCTAATTTTGGGGGCGTCACAGTTGGTATCAGAGCTTAGGGATATGATCCCTGGCTAAGATGTGAGAATAGAACTAGGAGGGGAGAGACGGGGAATTCCTTCGCTAGTATGACCTACCTAAGTTTATTTGCATGGTATTTAATTGGTCGGTCATAATATAAGGATAATATATGACATATCAATTAATTTTTATTTTGTGGCAGTATCTGAAAATGGCATCTGAGAATGTTGAGAATAGCAATGGAGCACAGACGACTGTTGATTCACCACACATCAATAATCAGGATAATGTGCATCAGGAAGGTGTCAATCCTCATGCAAACAACAACACTGACCAAATGATGAATGATCAAATGTTCAGAGGTTTTATGCAATTCATGCAACAACAGGTGAAAGCGGCTCCTGTCCACAACGTAGGTGGAAATACTGGAAACTCTCAGGCGGTCACCGCTAAACAGTTTAAGGAGCTGGGACCACCGGAGTTTAAGGGAGAACCCAAACCACTTGTAGCTGAAACATGGATAAAGCAGATCACCAAGATATTTGATGTCTTGGGTTGCTCCGAGGAGCAAAAGGTTCCCTTTGCCGCCTTTATGTTGCGAGGAGAGGCAGATTACTGGTGGGAATCGATAAAGCGTACTCAACCTGCCGCACTGAAGATGTCTTGGGAGAAGTTCCAAGATCTGTTTAACGACAAATACTTTCCCGAGAGTATTCGTCACATGAAGGAGGTGGAGTTCATCAAATTGGAGCAGAATAATATGACCGTGTCGCAGTACGAGGCAAAATTTGCGGAGTTATCCCGGTTTGCGTCCCACCTGGTGGATAATGAAGAAAGAATGACGCGGATGTTTTTAAGAGGTTTGAAGCCGGAGATACGTCAACATCTTGTTTCTCATAAACTGTGTTTGTATTCAGATGTTGTAAATAGGGCTCAGTTGGTGGAGCGCGATAACGAGATAACGCAACCAAAAGAGAGCAGCCGGCAAAATGATAATACCAGTGAGAGCAGTCATCGAAGCGGTGACAACAAGCGTGGAGGGAATCAACAGGCCAGAAATGGTAACCACTTCGGTGGTAATCAGGGCCAAAACAATAAGAATGGACATTTCAAGAAGAGGAGATTCAACAATGATGGAAAGACGTCAGCACCAGCACCTGTCGTTAAGGAAGGAGAACGACCACCTATCATATGTTTCAAATGCGGAGGGGAGGGGCACATCAGTCCAAACTGCGCGATGCCGTCCAAAGCATGTTATAATTGTGGAAGAGAAGGTCATTTAGCCCGATTTTGTCGTTTACCGAAGACAAATTCAGCTAGGATGGAGGCACCAAAGGCCGTCCCAGAAAAGTCAAAACCGGTTGTGCAAGGGAGAGCGTTTGTTGTGACCTCCCAGAACGCAAGGAACCCGAATGAGGTCATCACGGGTAAGCTTATCATAAACTCTAACGAAGTCTATACTTTATTTGATACCGGTTCAACCCATTCTTTTATTTCTCCTACTTGCGCTCATCGATTAAATTTGATTCCGGAGAAATTAGACTTTGACTTAGCAGTTGAAACTCCATTGGGAGAAACCTTCATTACATCCACGGTTTATAAGTCTTGTTTGGTTCAAGTTGGTACCCACACATTACCTGTCGATCTTATTTCATTAAAAATACTTGCATTTGACGTGATTCTAGGGATTGATTGGTTAACTACTCATCATGCAAAAATTGATTGTTTTCGTAAGGTTGTTAGCTTTCATATTCCTAATCGACCTATTATGCGAATTCAAGCAACCAAACCATTAAAATCAATCGCTGTCATCTCAAGCCATAAAGCTATTCGTTTATTGAAAAACGGATGTCAAGCTTTCTTAGCTCATGTCACAGATCTAAACAAAAATACGTCAGCTTTGAATGATATTTCTGTTGTTAATAAATTTCCTGACGTATTTCCCGAAGAACTTCCTGGCCTACCCCCAGAGCGTGAAATTGAATTTTGTATCGACCTTGAACCTGGTACAAAACCCATTTCCAAAGCCCCATATCGAATGGCTCCTATTGAACTTCAGGAGTTAAAGACCCAACTGCAGGAATTGTTAGACATTGGTTTTATTCGTCCTAGTACTTCTCCTTGGGGTGCTCCTGTTCTGTTCGTGAAGAAGAAAGATGGGAGTATGCGACTTTGTATTGATTATCGGGAGTTGAATCATGTCACCATCAAAAATAGGTACCCATTGCCACGTATTGATGACCTGTTTGACCAGTTGCAAGGAGCACAATTCTTTTCAAAGATCGATCTTCGTTCTGGATATCATCAGCTGAAGGTTAGAACTGAGGATATTCCAAAGACGGCTTTTAGAACTCGGTACGGGCATTATGAATTCTTAGTTATGTCTTTTGGATTGACTAATGCTCCTGCTGCCTTCATGGATATGATGAACAGGGTATTTAAGGAATATTTGGATCACTTTGTGGTCGTCTTTATCGATGACATCCTTGTTTATTCCAAAAGCCGTGAAGATCATGAGCAACACTTGAGGCTGGTACTCCAAAAGCTTCGTGAATACAAACTTTATGCCAAGTTGAAGAAATGCGAGTTCTGGCTGGAAGAGGTAGCATTCCTTGGGCACGTAGTATCAAGTCGTGGAATATCTGTTGACCCGGCAAAGATTGAAGCTATTCAAAGCTGGGAGCAACCTAAATCAGTGACCGAGGTACGTAGCTTTCTTGGTTTAGCTGGTTATTATCGAAGATTCGTGGAAGGATTTTCTCGAATCGCTACTCCATTAACTCAGCTGACTCGGAAAGATACAAAGTTTGGTTGGAGCGAAGAATGTGAGCAGAGTTTTCAAGAACTCAAGAGGAGACTCATTTCAGCACCTGTTCTAACAATACCATCTGGCTCGGAGGGATTTGTCATCTACAGTGATGCTTCGAGCAAAGGGTTGGGATGCGTTCTCATGCAACATGGAAAAGTCATAGCCTATGCATCAAGACAACTCAAGGAATATGAGAGGAATTATCCTACTCATGATCTAGAGTTGGCAGCTGTTGTCTTTGCACTTAAAATTTGGAGGCATTACTTGTATGGGGAGAAAGTGGAGATCTTTACGGATCATAAAAGCCTCAAATATTTCTTCACTCAAAAGGAACTCAACATGCGACAACGACGTTGGCTTGAACTGTTGAAAGATTATGATCATACCATTCAATACCATCCTGGAAAAGCGAACGTGGTAGCTGACGCATTGAGTAGAAGATCATATGCGGGTACAAGTGCAATATTAACAACGCAAAGGCCCATTTTGTGTGACTTGCAAAGGATGGAGATAGAGTTGAAGACTCCAGGGACCCATGTGATGATGGCGAATATACGAGTAGAACCGACTTTAATCGATAAAGTTAAAGCTGCTCAAGCTACAGACCTGGAGCTGATGCGTATGAGGAAGAAAGTGCAAGAAGGTTCTATGCCGGAAGCAAGAATCGATGAAGAAGGAATACTTCGAGTCAACTCCAGACTTTGTGTTCCTAACAACCCTGATTTAAAGTATGAAATCATGATGGAGGCGCACAACACACCATTTGCAATCCATCCTGGAAGTACCAAAATGTATCATGATCTTCGTCATACATTTTGGTGGAGCAATATGAAGAGAGAGATAGCGTTGTTTATCTCAAGGTGTCTAACTTGTCAACGAGTCAAAGCGGAGCATCAAGTACCAAAAGGTCCATTGCAACCACTTGAAATTCCAGAATGGAAGTGGGAGCACATCACCATGGATTTCGTTACCGGTCTTCCTAGGGTTTCTCAAGGTATTGATGCGATTTGGGTCATTGTTGATAGATTGACCAAGTCTGCTCATTTCTTACCGATACGAGAAACTTATACACTTGAACGTCTTGCTCGTATGTACATAAACGAGATTGTAAGACTGCATGGTATGCCAGTATCCATAGTTTCTGATCGAGACCCAAGATTCACTTCACGATTTTGGGTTAGTTTACAAAAAGCTATGGGCACGGAGTTACGATTTAGTTCAGCATATCATCCTCAGACGGACGGACAATCAGAGAGGACTATTCAAACTCTTGAAGATCTATTAAGACTCTGTGTCTTTGACTTCAAGGGAAGTTGGGACAAGTTCTTACCATTGGTGGAGTTTTCCTACAACAACAGTTATCAAGCAAGTATTGGCATGGCTCCATTCGAAGCATTGTATGGAAGAAAATGTCGTTCTCCAGTATGCTGGGATGAGGTGGGCGAAGCAACGTTGTTGGGACCGGAGTTGGTACGTATGACTACAGAAAAGATTCAAACGATCCGACAACGTATAAAAACCTCACAAGATCGACAAAAGAGTTATGCTGATCTTCATCGAAAGGACGTGGAATTTGATGTAGGAGATCATGTGTTTTTACGTGTTGCTCCATGGAAAGGAGTTACGAGATTTGGAAAGAGAGGAAAGCTAAATCCTCGATTCATCGATCCATTTTTAATCCTCGATCGAGTAGGAACTGTGGCTTATAGACTCGCTTTACCGCCAAGTATGTCTCGTGTTCATAACGTTTTCCACATATCCATGTTACGCAAATATGTGGAAGACCCGAACCACATTATTGAGTTAGAACCGGACGAAATAGCGGAGGATTTGACGTATGAAGAAGTTCCTGTTCAAATCTTGGATAAGAAGGAACATATTCTACGCTCCAAGGTTATACCTCAAGTCAAAGTTTTGTGGAGAAACCACGATGTTGAGGAAATGACTTGGGAGTTAGAATCAGAAATGAAATCAAGGTATCCTTACCTCTTCGACATACCAGGTACGTACCCTAATTTCGAGGGCGAAATTTCATAAGAAGGGGAGGTTGTAAGACCCCAACTTTTATAAATAAAGATGAATTTTTTTATAAATATCATTTTTGAATATTATGGAGTTAATTTGATATAATGTTATAGTTGTGGGTAATATTTATAAATTTTGCAAAGTACGCAAGTTGTTATATAATATTCGATTGGTCGGGGAATATTCGTTTTAACAGGGAATATTCGTACAACGACACAATCATTGGTGGACCCCACAACGGAATTATTGTCGGATTGAGAAAACGACAAAAATATTTTATTAAAAATAACGGCGGAAATTTTACCATTGTTACTGTTGAACTACTCGGTAGTAAAAGTACAGTAATACGTGTGGTTGCATAGTAGCACACGGTATTGATTATTAATGCTTATGTGAGAAGTCACTCAGTTTGATTCTATTATTGTCAGTTAATAATATGAATTATTTAGCGATAATGACGTTTTGTTTTATTCGTATTATTAACGTAATAAAACAGAAACATCTTTTTATATAAAACAAAATACTTTATTAAAGTTATTCTATAAATAGAATATATTTTATTTTATTTAAAAGATTTTTCTTTAAATATGGACCGTCAGATTAAAGTAATCAATCTGGACCGTTCATGGATTAGTTACTATGCATTCTATTTTTCTATAAATAGCAGCTCATTCCTTCATTATTTCTTACGAATTCACTGAACTCTAGAGAGAGAAACTATAGAGAGAAACTATAGAGAGAGAGAAGAAGAGTATTCTGCTACTTAACTACTTCCTTACTTCAGCTCTTCTTTAAAACGGTAGGGAATATTATTTCTTTTATATTCATGAAGAGAACTTCTGTTATTCCATTCGTTATTATTCTGTTGGAATAACCAGTATACGCGGTCTACCCTATACTTGGTGACATTCTTCTATTATTCTGTTGGAACATCCTGTCTGTGTGTTTTACACCGGACCTGGTTCCGTTTATTATTCTGTTGGAACATCCTGTCTGTGTGTTTTACACCGGACCTGGTTCCGTTTTATTATTATTCTGTTGGAATATCCTGTCTGTGTGTTTTACACCGGACCTGGTTCCATTATTTATTATTCTGTCGGAATATCCTGTCTGTGCGTTTACGCCGGACCTGGTTCCATTATTTATTATTCTATTGGAATAACCTGTCTGTGCGGTCTATCGCATGCATGGTGATTTCTTTTGTTATTCCATTCTTTATTGTACTCAGTTGGTTAAGTTTTGACTTCTATACTCCATGAAATTTGTGGAATATCCTTGATAGTTGCGTTTCATCTAGTATCTTTTCAAGAAAATATTCTTCTAAGCATTCTTGAATTTTACTCCACAATGCAGTATCATGTTGACAATTTGGACGTTGTTAATTCCTGGATAAATTAATTCTTGAACTTGTTTTATTGAATTCTTATATCATTGTCATCATCCTCATGTTTATAAAATATTGAAAGTCATCTGTGGCATGTAGTGCATAGATGGACTTGGTATGATTATGACCAGGGATTATTCGGTATAATCATGACCGTAATGTTACAAATGATGTGGTAAAAGTCCTCATTGGCCCGTAGTGCATTGATGGACAGTTGTTGGCATGATCATGACCATTAATGAATACACGAATATCCTTGGCCGTAGTGCAGGGGTGATTCGATGATGTGGATTATTTTATTAAGCTGAGTCTCAGCGATCACAGTGTTGAAAAACCTTTTAAATCATAAAAGATAGTAGAGTTTATTTTCTACTTGACTCTTTTAATGGATTGCTTGTTCCGCTGCAGTTAAACTTGATGTCTATTATATTTTATCAGTTTAACATTGTTGAAGGCTAATGATAATTTATTCTGCATTATCTTAGTCATAATATTTCTTACTGGGCTAGTTGAGCTCACCCTTTCTTTCACTGTTCTCTTCAGGAAATGAGAACGTAGCTGGGACAAGTCGGGGTACGGAGTGATGGTCCGAATGATAGTATTAGTTAGTAGTCCTCACTATTCTATGTAATGGTGTGTTAATAAATGTAATGAGGACTCCTTTTGAGTATGAATACTCTCTAGAAGATAATATTTGTATTCAAACTCACAGTTTATGTTTTGTCGTATTGTACACGACAGATGTATTAATCAGTTGTATTTGTATTCTGTACTATGTATCTGACGACCCAAGATGGGTAATTTATACCTAATTTTGGGGGCGTCACAAAATTACTTTTGGAATGTTAGAGGGTCTTCTTACCTTTGTTTTTTATTTTTAAGAACATATACCAATACAATTTAAATCTATTATGAAATTATTATATTAAAGATATATAATAATCCCACGTGTGACAGATTTCCTAGTGAGAGAAAATGGAGAGAGAAAAAAAAAAGCACTTTTGACCTTTAATTCTATTTAAACCATGGACTTTGATTGATAAGTTGCATAACATTGAATAATGTTACTAGTACTAGTAGTTGTACTTAATTTCGAACGCATGGTAATACTACTTTTGTATTTTGTGAGTTTCAGAACAGGATTTTACCAAAGGGCCATCGCGGGGGTAGAAAAGAGAATAAAATTAGGAAATTGATATTTACACATGGCTGTTTGATATTTTTATATAAAAAAAATTGTCGTTATATAGCGACGCTTTTTATGTGAAATTATCAAAAAATCATGTAAAAATATCAATTTCCTAAAATTATTGTGTTTTTAAAAGACAATTAAAATGAAGAAAAAGTTTAATTAATTTAACATATTAATTAAACTTTTATTAAAGCCAAGCACGAATAACTTGAAAGACCCTAATTGTCTATCTATTTTATTTTGACTATTTTTTTTTAATTTAAATTTAAGATGGTAAAACATGCGATCAAGTTTGTACGTACATAATTCAACCAAATTGATCTATTTTAACTGTCCTGCTTAGGCCAATAAATCAAGCAGTTGTTTTTTTTATAAATTAAATGAAGGAATCAAGTGGCGTCATGATTAAATTGACCTCATTCAATCTGGAAGTTAAAATGGAGAACATCCTTTATTGTAACAATTTGTATAATCCATCGGAGCTTAAGGGGAAAAAGCATGCGAACAAGTTTGAGGTTGATTGAAAAAAAATGAGTATGAAGACGATCGATCACATCCGACAGTAGATTGATCAGGTGTGTTTTACCATGTCTCACAGAAAACAAATACTTATAAACCTTAGACTACATTAGAGTCCATGAACAATAATAAAAATGTACAAAATAAAACATTTGTAATTCGGAATGTCATGTGTACCTGAAGTATAAAAATAATAGCAGTGTATCCGAGTATATTGGCGAAACTTCAGTGTGAGGATGCATGTAGCAGTTTCTAGCCTAATTGAAAAGTAAAAGGCTAGTTGGCGGTGGAATTTTTTTTTTTTTTTTTTTTTTATAATATAAGACGTTTTTTATATATCTTGGAGAATTAATGAGGGAATTATGGAGAAAATGATAGAGGAAATAAAAAAAATTTAGTACTATGTTAAGCTAGTAAAATTAAACCGATCAAGAGTAACTGAGATAGAGATAGAAGAATAGTACTAGTGCGTAAAAATTAATTAATATGTGAGATTATATCTTAAACAACCTGCGTACAGGAAAGGATGGAGTAATATTTTGATTATTACATTTAATATTTTGTTTTATACTCCCTCCGTCCCGTGATAAAAGTTCTTATTACTATTTTGGGTAGTTCCATGTTAAATGACCATTTTCCTTTAATAACCATACTTTTACATAAATTTTCCAATTATACCCGTAGCATTAAATATCTCATACTTTTTTTATTCTAATTCTCTCTCCATATTTAATGACATTCTTATGGACATTTTTGTCATTTCATTTATCTTCTTAATATGCGTGTAAAATCCATCAAAATTTTTATCCTGGGACGGAGGGAGTACGTCCGTTAGATAATAATAAAAAAAAACAAGTTTTTAAAATTTGTAAATATTGAGGGTTTTTTTATAATGACAAATTTAAGAAATAAATGAAGAATTTGTTTTAATAGAACGAATTCTTTTGTGGGAGATGATGTAATGTCTGTCTTCTTAGTTCTTACGAATGACGCATGAGATGACGATTTCAAATTCCGTGTCCAATTGACTACTCCTGTACTTTGTGTCCTCAAAACTCAAAAAACACCGTCTATTATAATAATAAGTATATATATAAAAAAATAGTTATATCAAATTATTATTTTTTGTTGAAGAAAATAGACGAACCCACACAATTCATTTTATATCAAATATTTATATAAAACTATCATTTATATATTTTTATTTATTCCCACTGTCAATTATTCTTAAGTCTAATATATACTCCATATGTATAGAATCAACTAAAATTAAGTCATGAAAAATGAGAGTAACAGTTTTAATTAATAGAGCTGAATGAAATATTATTATATCCTCTCTAATTAAATTACTAATAGATTATTGAGAGTTGTACTAAAAAAATTTAGTTGTTTAGTTAATCTTATAAACTTGGACATATATTGTAAGACCCGACTCTTATTGAATAAAAATTTATTTATTTTTATGATTATTTTTAAACAATAAAGTGTTTAATTGATAAAATATTATAGTTAAGGGTATTATATGTAAATTATAGAAAATAAATAGCTTGTCCAGGAATATTTGTTTTGTCGGGGAATATTCTTTCTGTCGAAAAATATTATATTTGGTAAAGTATGATTGCGCCAAAAAATATTATATTTGGTGTACCTCATAACGAGATAATTGTCGGATATAGAAAGCGACAAAAAATAACCTTTTTAAATTGGCGACATAATTTTTACCGTTAACTGTTGAAATACCTGGTGATAAAAATATAATAATATGCGTTACTCCATAGTAATACGTGTTATTCAACAGTAGTACACGGTATTGCACTGCATTTCTGATTATTAATTCAATTATTGTTATAGTAGAAGTCACTCAGTATTTTATTCAATAATTATCACAATAATAATTGCACAATATTTTATATTATTAAATTAATAATTGTCACGACACAATAATTTATATTATTTGTTATGGTATTATTAAATTAGTTAGTATTATTGATAATATTTAAAAAATAATTTAATAAGATGTGATTTAGTCCAAATTTTCCACTAATTTGGATTGTTGCGAGTGTGGAGCAGTCTCGACTCTCAAACAATGAAGATGAATTCTTGCTCCCGGGAAAAGGAAAAAGAATGTGAAGATGGATTTAATTCCCGCCGCCAACCAAATTAAAGTACCACAAGTCTGCCTAGTCTAGTACTATGTCCCTAGAAAATAGTCCTATTTTGATTTTTACAATTAATTTAAAAAATTTTAAAATTAATTAAAATGAAACATAGTCAGAAAGTAAAAAAAAAATGAAATTGAATGGCCGTCCTATGGGCTGCCAACAATCCTTACCCACCCACCCCATGGATATGAACAACTTGACTTGTTTTGGGGAGGAGAAAATAATTTGTTTTCTTATATAAAGACAAGATGCATGTGTTTTGAAAGTAGAGAGACCAATGACCATTTCCTTTTTCCTTTTCAACTGCACGTGTCTTCTTAACAGAAGTGATAAGTATGAAATTTATTTTAGAATAAGTTGGTCAATTGATCTATAAAATATTAATACGTATGCGATATTTTATATGTGTTAATATTCTATTAACCAATTAACTAACTTATTAAAAAATATTCTATTAACTAATTTATTAAAAAAATAACTTCGTGCTAAATCCTTCTTAACACACATCATCTGTAAAGATCTTACACGTAATTAAACGCATATGGACATCCAGCTCATGAATGTGGACACACGTACACTAATTATATAGCTTCAATCAGTCAATGAATTAATTAATTACCAGTTGGGCAAGTTGCTGTTACTACTACAACTTCTTTTGCCTCGTCAACTAAAGTACATCCATCAAATAAGTACTCCATATCATTTAATAGAGTCTATTAATATATAATATAAAATAATAAAATAAATTCATCATTTTATATAGATCATTAAGAATAAATTTAAATTTTTTATTTTATTTTATTTATTTTACTTTTTATAATTTATAAAAAAAATATTTTACTTAGAGGACGAAGGGAATATTTTGTTTGGTCATGGTCCATTGTAAAAGTCTTTGGATTTAGTACAATTTTGACTTTTTTTTTATAAAGGAATAGTAAAACATTTAAAAAAAATCCTGATTCATTTGTTTTGGTTAAAATTGGTTGGATCAAAAACATGACCTCAGGACTGTGACGTACAACTAACTTCCTTTACCGCCCACTTTAATTTTTCTCTTCCATCAATATTATTAGGCTTAAATTTAAATTAGTACTTTAAACTATAGGTCATATTTTATTTCGATGATCCATATTTTAATTTTGTCAATTTAGTTATTAAACTATCAATTTTTTCCAATTATAAAAATTGAACACGCCACGTCAATTGCTGACGTGGCTAATTGTGTGGGACCTTAAAAAGCTGATGTGTATTAAAAAAATAATTACTTAACCCATTTTATTATTTTAATATTTTTAAAAGGGCAAAAGTGTAAAACAACATAACCAAAATTAAAAAAATCAAAACAATTTCTCATACATCAAATTGAACGCCTCTCTCTCTCTCTCTCTCATACATCAAACCAGAACAATCTTTATCTCACCAAACCAGAACTATCAAACCAGATCCCACCTCTCTCTGTTATCGAAGCTTTATCGGCATTTACCTTCTTCTTTTCCTTCCCCGTCTCTCATGAAGTTCGTGCAGTTTCGTTCCCATGCTTATGTTTGTAACTTTACAGCATTTTCAAAATAGGAGATCAATGATGAAGATTTCAAGCTGGTTCGCTGTTTTTTTGGTCTCCTCCACAGTTGATTTATAGAATCGTTGCTTTACAGTTGTTAGCTAGGGTTTGTCGAGCGATTTGGGACTTTTGTCGATCGAATCTGTAATTTTCTGTTTTGGAGGTCGGATTTCGGCTTCCTGGCACTCTCGTGCTTCCCGGAGGATTTGCTCGGCGGTGATTTCGTCTAGGATTTGTTGGATCGTCTTCGTCAGTGGAGGAAGGAGATGATTCAGAGGAGATGTGTAGGTCTAGGCAGGTTGGTGGTGGGTCTGAGATGGGCTTTGGGTTTAGAACCATCACTGCGGCCATTGTTGCTGCTGCGGCCAGATCTGGGTTTACGGTTGATTCAATTAGATAAAAAGGAAAATGATTTGAATTTATGTTTGTTGTTTTTATTTAGTTTTAATGTTTGATATAAAAGTGATTTGATCAATTTGCCCTTAATATAAACTAAATATGTAAATAGATATTAAAATATATTTTTTTATTTACACATAAGCTTATGTATGGCCTACTCAGATAACCACATCAGCAATTGCTGACGTGGCGTGTTCAATTTGTGTAATTAAAAAAAATTGATAGTTTAATAACTTAATTGACAAAATGAAAGGTGGATCACCGAAGTGGAATATGCCCTATAATTTAGGGTACTAATTCATATTTAAGCCATATTATTATTAAAAGTTTTTAGGTTGACAGACAAGTAGGTTCATTATTTAGGTCAAAACCTTTTTTTTTTGGATTATATATATATATATATATATATATATATAATATAATATATATATATATATAGGGATTCCATCCACAGCAACTGTGACGCCCCCAAAATTAGGTATACATCACCCATCTTGGGTCGTCAGATACATAGTACAGAATACAAATACAACTTAATAATACAACTGTCGGGTACAATACGACAAAACATAAACTGTGAGTTTGAATACAAATATTATCTTCTAGAGAGTATTCATACTCAAAAAGAGTCCTCATTACATTTATTAACACACCATTACATAGAATAGTGAGGACTACTAACTAATACTATCATTCGGACCATCACTCCGTACCCCGACTTGTCCCAGCTACGTTCTCATTTCCTGAAGAGAACAGTGAAAGAAAGGGTGAGCTCAACTAGCCCAGTAAGAAATATTATGACTAAGATAATGCAGAATAAATTATCATTAGCCTTCAACAATGTTAAACTGATAAAATATAATAGACATCAAGTTTAACTGTAGCGGAATAAGCAATCCATTAAAAGAGTCAAGTAGAAAATAAACTCTACTATCTTTTATGATTTAAAAGATTTTCCAACACTTTGATCGCTGAGACTCAGCTTCATAAAATAATCCACATCATCGAATCACCCCTGCACTACGGCCAAGGATATTCGTATATTCATTAATGGTCATGATCATGCCAACAACTGTCCATCAATGCACTACGGGCCAATGAGGACTTTTACCACATCATTCGTAACATTACGGTCATGATTACACCGAATAATCCCTGGTCATAATCATACCAAGTCCATCTATGCACTACAGGCCACAGATGACTTTCAACAGAATATAAACATGAGGATGATGACAATGATATAAGAATTCAATAAAACAAGTTCAAGAATTAATTTATCCAAGAATTAACAACGTCCAAATTGTCAACATGATACTACTTTGTGGAGTAAAATTCAAGAATGATCAGGAGAATATTTTCATGAATAGATACTGGATGAAACGCAATTATCAAGGATATTTCACAAATTTCATGGAGTATAGAAGTCAAAACTTAACCAACTGAGTACAATAAAGAATGGAATAACAAAAAAATCACCATGCATGCGATAGACCGCACAAACAGGTTATTCCAACAGAATAATAAATAATGGAACCAGGTCCGGCATAAACGCACAGACAGGATATTCCGACAGAATAATAAATAATGGAACCAGGTCCGGCGTAAACGCACAGACAGGATATTCCGACAGAATAATAAATAATGGAACCAGGTCCGGCGTAAACGCACAGACAGGATATTCCGACAGAATAATAAAGAACAGTATAATAAATAATGGAACCAGGTCCGGTGTAAAACACACAGACAGGATATTCCGACAGAATAATAATAAAGACGGAACCAGGTCCGGTGTAAAACACACAGACAGGATGTTCCAACAGAATAATAATAAAAACGGAACCAGGTCCGGTGTAAAACACACAGACAGGATGTTCCAACAGAATAATAGAAGAATGTCACCAAGTATAGGGTAGACCGCATATACAGGTTATTCCAACAGAATAATAAGAAATGGAATAACAGTTCTCTTCATGAATAAGAAAGAATAACACCCCTTACCGTTTTAAAGAAGAGCTGAAGTAAGAAAGTAGTTAAGTAGCAGAATACTCTTCTTCTCTCTCTCTATAGTTTCTCTCTATAGTTTCTCTCTCTAGAGTTCAGTGAATTCGTAAGAAATAATGAAGGAATGAGCTGCTATTTATAGAAAAATAGAATGCATAGTAACTAATCCATGAACGGTCCAGATTGATTACTTTAATCTGACGGTCCATATTTAAAGAAAAATCTTTTAAATAAAATAAAATATATTCTATTTATAGAATAACTTTAATAAAGTATTTTGTTTTATATAAAAAGATGTTTCTGTTTTATTACGTTAATAATACGAATAAAACAAAACGTCATTATCGCTAAATAATTCATATTATTAACTGACAATAATAGAATCAAACTGAGTGACTTCTCACATAAGCATTAATAATCAATACCGTGTGCTACTATGCAACCACACGTATTACTGTACTTTTACTACCGAGTAGTTCAACAGTAACAATGGTAAAATTTCCGCCGTTATTTTTATAGAAAGATAATTCTGTCGTTTTCTCCATCCGACAATAATTCCGTTGTGGGGTCCACCAATGATTGTGCCGTCGTACGAATATTCCCCGACAAAAAGAATATTCTCCGACCAAATCGAATATTTTATAACAACTTGCTTACTTTGCAAAATTTATAAATATTACCCACAACTATAACATTATATCAAATTAACTCCATAATATTCAAAAATGATATTTATAGAAAATTCATCTTTATTTATAAAAGTTGGGGTCTTACAACCTCCCCTTCTTATGAAATTTCGCCCTCGAAATTAGGGTACGTACCTGGTATGTCGAAGAGGTAAGGATACCTTGATTTCATTTCTGATTCTAACTCCCAAGTCATTTCCTCAACATCGTGGTTTCTCCACAAAACTTTGACTTGAGGTATAACCTTGGAGCGTAGAATATGTTCCTTCTTATCCAAGATTTGAACAGGAACTTCTTCATACGTCAAATCCTCCGCTATTTCGTCCGGTTCTAACTCAATAATATGGTTCGGGTCTTCCACATATTTGCGTAACATTGATATGTGAAAAACGTTATGAACACGAGACATACTTGGCGGTAAAGCGAGTCTATAAGCCACAGTTCCTACTCGATCGAGGATTAAAAATGGACCGATGAATCGAGGATTTAGCTTTCCTCTCTTTCCAAATCTTGTAACTCCTTTCCATGGAGCAACACGTAAGAACACATGATCTCCTACATCAAATTCCACGTCCTTTCGATGAAGATCAGCATAACTCTTTTGTCGATCTTGTGAGGTTTTTATACGTTGTCGGATCGTTTGAATCTTTTCTGTAGTCATACGTACCAACTCCGGTCCCAACAACGTTGCTTCGCCCACCTCATCCCAGCATACTGGAGAACGACATTTTCTTCCATACAATGCTTCGAATGGAGCCATGCCAATACTTGCTTGATAACTGTTGTTGTAGGAAAACTCCACCAATGGTAAGAACTTATCCCAACTTCCCTTGAAGTCAAAGACACAGAGTCTTAATAGATCTTCAAGAGTTTGAATAGTCCTCTCTGATTGTCCGTCCGTCTGAGGATGATATGCTGAACTAAATCGTAACTCCGTGCCCATAGCTTTTTGTAAACTAACCCAAAATCGTGAAGTGAATCTTGGGTCTCGATCAGAAATTATGGATACTGGCATACCATGCAGTCTTACAATCTCGTTTATGTACATACGAGCAAGACGTTCAAGTGTATAAGTTTCTCGTATCGGTAAGAAATGAGCAGACTTGGTCAATCTATCAACAATGACCCAAATCGCATCAATACCTTGAGAAACCCTGGGAAGACCGGTAACGAAATCCATGGTAATGTGCTCCCACTTCCATTCTGGAATTTCAAGTGGTTGCAATGGACCTTTTGGTACTTGATGCTCCGCTTTGACTCGTTGACAAGTTAGACACCTTGAGATAAACAACGCTATCTCTCTCTTCATATTGCTCCACCAAAATGTATGACGAAGATCATGATACATTTTGGTACTTCCAGGATGGATTGCAAACGGTGTGTTGTGCGCCTCCATCATGATTTCATATTTTAAATCAGGGTTGTTAGGAACACAAAGTCTGGAGTTGACTCGAAGTATTCCTTCTCATCGATTCTTGCTTCCGGCATAACACCTTCTTGCACTTTCTTCCTCATATGCATCAGCTCCAGGTCTGTAGCTTGAGCAGCTTTAACTTTATCGATTAAATTCGGTTCTACTCGTATATTCGCCATCATCACATGGGTCCCTGGAGTCTTCAACTCTATCTCCATCCTTTGCAAGTCACGCAAAATGGGTCTTTGCGTTGTTAATATTGCACTTGTACCGCATATGATCTTCTACTCAATGCGTCAGCTACCACGTTCGCTTTTCCAGGATGGTATTGAATGGTATGATCATAATCTTTCAACAGTTCAAGCCAACGTCGTTGTCGCATGTTGAGTTCCTTTTGAGTGAAGAAATATTTGAGGCTTTTATGATCCGTAAAGATCTCCACTTTCTCCCCATACAAGTAATGCCTCCAAATTTTAAGTGCAAAGACAACAGCTGCCAACTCTAGATCATGAGTAGGATAATTCCTCTCATATTCCTTGAGTTGTCTTGATGCATAGGCTATGACTTTTCCATGTTGCATGAGAACACATCCCAACCCTTTGCTCGAAGCATCACTGTAGATGACAAATCCCTCCGAGCCAGATGGTATTGTTAGAACAGGTGCTGAAATGAGTCTCCTCTTGAGTTCTTGAAAACTCTGCTCACATTCTTCGCTCCAACCAAACTTTGTATCTTTCCGAGTCAGCTGAGTTAATGGAGTAGCGATTCGAGAAAATCCTTCCACGAATCTCCGATAATAACCAGCTAAACCAAGAAAGCTACGTACCTCGGTCACTGATTTAGGTTGCTCCCAGCTTTGTATAGCTTCAATCTTTGCCGGGTCAACTGATATTCCACGACTTGATACTACGTGCCCAAGGAATGCTACCTCCTCCAGCCAGAACTCGCATTTCTTCAACTTGGCATAAAGCTTGTATTCACGAAGCTTTTGGAGTACCAGCCTCAAGTGTTGCTCATGATCTTCACGGCTTTTGGAATAAATAAGGATGTCATCAATAAAGACGACCACAAAGTGATCCAAATATTCCTTGAATACCCGGTTCATCATATCCATGAAGGCAGCAGGAGCATTAGTCAATCCAAAGGACATGACTAGGAATTCATAATGCCCGTACCGAGTTCTAAAAGCCGTCTTTGGAATATCCTCAGTTCTAACCTTCAGCTGATGATATCCAGAACGAAGATCGATCTTTGAAAAGAATTGTGCTCCTTGCAACTGGTCAAACAGGTCATCAATACGTGGCAATGGGTACCTGTTTTTGATGGTGACATGATTCAACTCCCGATAATCAATACAAAGTCGCATACTTCCATCTTTCTTCTTCACGAACAGAACAGGAGCACCCCAAGGAGAAGTACTAGGACGAATAAAACCAATGTCTAACAATTCCTGCAGTTGGGTCTTTAACTCCTGAAGTTCAATAGGAGCCATTCGATATGGAGCTTTGGAAATGGGTTTTGTACCGGGTTCAAGGTCGATACAAAATTCAATTTCACGCTCTGGAGGTAGGCCAGGAAGTTCTTCAGGGAATACGTCAGGGAATTTATTAACAATAGAAATATCATTCAAAACTGACGTATTTTTGTTTAGATCTGTGACATGAGCTAAGAAAGCTTGACATCCGTTTTTCAATAAACGAATAGCTTTGTGGCTTGAGATGACAGCGATTGATTTTAATGGTTTGGTTGCTTGAATTCGCATAATAGGTCGATTAGGAATATGAAAGCTAACAACCTTACGAAAACAATCAATTTTTGCATGATGAGTAATTAACCAATCAATCCCTAGAATCACGTCAAATGCAAGTATTTTTAATGAAATAAGATCGACAGGTAATGTGTGGGTACCAACTTGAACCAAACAAGACTTATAAACCGTGGATGTAATGAAGGTTTCTCCCAATGGAGTTTCAACTGCTAAGTCAAAGTCTAATTTCTCCGGAATCAAATTTAATCGATGAGCGCAAGTAGGAGAAATAAAAGAATGGGTTGAACCGGTATCAAATAAAGTATAGACTTCGTTAGAGTTTATGATAAGCTTACCCGTGATGACCTCATTCGGGTTCCTTGCGTTCTGGGAGGTCACAACAAACGCTCTCCCTTGCACAACCGGTTTTGACTTTTCTGGGACGGCCTTTGGTGCCTCCATCCTAGCTGAATTTGTCTTCGGTAAACGACAAAATCGGGCTAAATGACCTTCTCTTCCACAATTATAACATGCTTTGGACGGCATCGCGCAGTTTGGACTGATGTGCCCCTCCCCTCCGCATTTGAAACATATGATAGGTGGTCGTTCTCCTTCCTTAACGACAGGTGCTGGTGCTGACATCTTTCCATCATTGTTGAATCTCCTCTTCTTAAAATGTCCATTCTTATTGTTTTGGCCCTGATTACCACCGAAGTGGTTACCATTTCTGGCATGTTGATTCCCTCCACGCTTGTTGTCACCGCTTCGATGACTGCTCTCACTGGTATTATCATTTTGCCGGCTGCTCTCTTTTGGTTGCGTTATCTCGTTATCGCGCTCCACCAACTGAGCCCTATTTACAACATCTGAATACAAACACAGTTTATGAGAAACAAGATGTTGACGTATCTCCGGCTTCAAACCTCTTAAAAACATCCGCGTCATTCTTTCTTCATTATCCACCAGGTGGGACGCAAACCGGGATAACTCCGCAAATTTTGCCTCGTACTGCGACACGGTCATATTATTCTGCTCCAATTTGATGAACTCCACCTCCTTCATGTGACGAATACTCTCGGGAAAGTATTTGTCGTTAAACAGATCTTGAAACTTCTCCCAAGACATCTTCAGTGCGGCAGGTTGAGTACGCTTTATCGATTCCCACCAGTAATCTGCCTCTCCTCGCAACATAAAGGCGGCAAAGGGAACCTTTTGCTCCTCGGAGCAACCCAAGACATCAAATATCTTGGTGATCTGCTTTATCCATGTTTCAGCTACAAGTGGTTTGGGTTCTCCCTTAAACTCCGGTGGTCCCAGCTCCTTAAACTGTTTAGCGGTGACCGCCTGAGAGTTTCCAGTATTTCCACCTACGTTGTGGACAGGAGCCGCTTTCACCTGTTGTTGCATGAATTGCATAAAGCCTCTGAACATTTGATCATTCATCATTTGGTCAGTGTTGTTGTTTGCATGAGGATTGTCACCTTCCTGATGCACATTATCCTGATTAGTGATATGTGGTGAATCATCAGTCGTCTGTGCTCCATTGCTATTCTCAACATTCTCAGATGCCATTTTCAGATACTGCCACAAAATAAAAATTAATTGATATGTCATATATTATTCTTATATTATGACCGACCAATTAAATACCATGCAAATAAACTTAGGTATGTCATACTAGCGAAGGAATTCCCCGTCTCTCCCCTCCTAGTTCTATTCTCACATCTTAGCCAGGGATCATATCCCTAAGCTCTGATACCAACTGTGACGCCCCCAAAATTAGGTATACATCACCCATCTTGGGTCGTCAGATACATAGTACAGAATACAAATACAACTTAATAATACAACTGTCGTGTACAATACGACAAAACATAAACTGTGAGTTTGAATACAAATATTATCTTCTAGAGAGTATTCATACTCAAAAAGAGTCCTCATTACATTTATTAACACACCATTACATAGAATAGTGAGGACTACTAACTAATACTATCATTCGGACCATCACTCCGTACCCCGACTTGTCCCAGCTACGTTCTCATTTCCTGAAGAGAACAGTGAAGAAAGGGTGAGCTCAACTAGCCCAGTAAGAAATATTATGACTAAGATAATGCAGAATAAATTATCATTAGCCTTCAACAATGTTAAACTGATAAAATATAATAGACATCAAGTTTAACTGTAGCGGAATAAGCAATCCATTAAAAGAGTCAAGTAGAAAATAAACTCTACTATCTTTTATGATTTAAAAGATTTTCCAACACTGTGATCGCTGAGACTCAGCTTCATAAAATAATCCACATCATCGAATCACCCCTGCACTACGGCCAAGGATATTCGTATATTCATTAATGGTCATGATCATGCCAACAACTGTCCATCAATGCACTACGGGCCAATGAGGACTTTTACCACATCATTTGTAACATTACGGTCATGATTACACCGAATAATCCCTGGTCATAATCATACCAAGTCCATCTATGCACTACAGGCCACAGATGACTTTCAACAGATTATAAACATGAGGATGATGACAATGATATAAGAATTCAATAAAACAAGTTCAAGAATTAATTTATCCAAGAATTAACAACGTCCAAATTGTCAACATGATACTACTTTGTGGAGTAAAATTCAAGAATGATCAGGAGAATATTTTCATGAATAGATACTGGATGAAACGCAATTATCAAGGATATTTCACAAATTTCGTGGAGTATAGAAGTCAAAACTTAACCAACTGAGTACAATAAAGAATGGAATAACAAAAAAAATCACCATGCATGCGATAGACCGCACAAACAGGTTATTCCAACAGAATAATAAATAATGGAACCAGGTCCGGCATAAACGCACAGACAGGATATTCCGACAGAATAATAAATAATGGAACCAGGTCCGGCGTAAACGCACAGACAGGATATTCCGACAGAATAATAAATAATGGAACCAGGTCCGGCGTAAACGCACAGACAGGATATTCCGACAGAATAATAAAGAACAGTATAATAAATAATGGAACCAGGTCCGGTGTAAAACACACAGACAGGATATTCCGACAGAATAATAATAAAGACGGAACCAGGTCCGGTGTAAAACACACAGACAGGATGTTCCAACAGAATAATAATAAAAACGGAACCAGGTCCGGTGTAAAACACACAGACAGGATGTTCCAACAGAATAATAGAAGAATGTCACCAAGTATAGGGTAGACCGCATATACAGGTTATTCCAACAGAATAATAAGAAATGGAATAACAGTTCTCTTCATGAATAAGAAAGAATAACACCCCTTACCGTTTTAAAGAAGAGCTGAAGTAAGAAAGTAGTTAAGTAGCAGAATACTCTTCTTCTCTCTCTCTATAGTTTCTCTCTATAGTTTCTCTCTCTAGAGTTCAGTGAATTCGTAAGAAATAATGAAGGAATGAGCTGCTATTTATAGAAAAATAGAATGCATAGTAACTAATCCATGAACGGTCCAGATTGATTACTTTAATCTGACGGTCCATATTTAAAGAAAAATCTTTTAAATAAAATAAATATATTCTATTTATAGAATAACTTTAATAAAGTATTTTGTTTTATATAAAAAGATGTTTCTGTTTTATTACGTTAATAATACGAATAAAACAAAACGTCATTATCGCTAAATAATTCATATTATTAACTGACAATAATAGAATCAAACTGAGTGACTTCTCACATAAGCATTAATAATCAATACCGTGTGCTACTATGCAACCACACGTATTACTGTACTTTTACTACCGAGTAGTTCAACAGTAACAATGGTAAAATTTCCGCCGTTATTTTTATAGAAAGATAATTCTGTCGTTTTCTCCATCCGACAATAATTCCGTTGTGGGGTCCACCAATGATTGTGCCGTCGTACGAATATTCCCCGACAAAAAGAATATTCTCCGACCAAACGAATATTTTATAACAACTTGCTTACTTTGCAAAATTTATAAATATTACCCACAACTATAACATTATATCAAATTAACTCCATAATATTCAAAAATGATATTTATAGAAAATTCATCTTTATTTATAAAAGTTGGGGTCTTACAGCAACCGGTTATTAGGAACAATCTATTTTTGGCCAGCTGCTACAACCTGTATCGGCTTATAAAAAAAAAAAAATTTAAGGGCCGGTACAGGTTGTAGCGGCTGGCCAAAAATGGGTTGCTCCCAACAACCGATTGCTGTTGATGGAATCCCATATATATATATATATATATGGTGCTAATGTAGTACTCCCTCCGTCCCTAATTAAATGACGCTTTAGAATTTTTTATGTCTCTAATTAATTGACGTTTGTTTAAATATAGGAGAATTAATCATAATTTTTCTAAAATTACCCATCATTACTCTACTTATTTTTTTGGTATTTTAAACTCTTGTGCTATGATAAATTGATGATTTAAGAGTATTATAAATAATTGAGTACTATATTTAATATTTTTTAATTATTATTTTAATTCTTGTGCCCATCTCTAAAAATTTATTTAAATAGGCACGGAGGGAGTACTAGTAATTAGGAGTGGGGCCAGCTGATTGATAATCAGTACCCCTAAATTTGACAACGTCATCAATAACATAGAATTCGATGTATGTGATCATGAATTATCACTATCATGCTTTCCACCTTAAGGACGACTAGGTCCCCTCAAAATGACATGGAGATATAATTATGGGGAACATTATTTACACGTAAATTTTTACAATATTTTGATATAGTTTAACATTTCCTCCGTTTCATAATAAAAATTCTTATTACTATTTTGGGTAGTCTTATTTTAAATATCTATCTTTCTTTAATAACAAAACTTTTATACATATTTTCTTATTATAGCCGTAACATTAAATATCTCATACTTTTCTTATTCTAATTCTCTCTATATTTAATGACATTATTATGAATAATTTTATTATTTTATTCATCTTCTCAATATACGTAAAAAATCCATCAAAATTTTTATTCTAGAATGGAGGGAGTATCAATTTTCTATAATTATCTCTCCTGAAATTATTCATGCTTTGTTTAACATCAGGGTCAGGAACAAGTGGGAGAGAAGGGATGAAATTAATGGAAATGAAAATGAATTCTACACAAAAACTAGATTTAGTTACTACTAACTAGTAATTATTATCTAATTAAATACTTGGACTTGCCTTTTTATTCTTCCTTTGGTTTTATTTCTCCACTTTTTGTTCTCTTCATACAAATGCTCAACTTAAAAGCGTAACGGTTTTCTAATTAATTTAAATTAAGATATATAATTTTATAAAAATCTTAACAATATTTTTAAAATATTATTGATTAAAATTAAATAAATTAACATTTAACAATGTTGCAAACACTAGGAAGGTGATTAATTATATGAATGAATGTAGCTAGCTAGCTAGCTAGCTACATGGAAGTCCATGACATGCATGTTCAAAGCCGGTTTTAATAGATGTCAAACGAGGAACTAACTTCTTAATCCAAATTAAAGTCGTGTAGAGTTAGGATAGACTTGACTTGAGAGAGGCTGAGTAATTAACTCAGGGTAGGGGAGGGGATAGGATAGGATAGGATAGGATAGGAGTGGTTCTTTTTCACCCTAACTATTCAGTAATTGTCTTCCGCACTAACTACCCAATTTTGACTCATTCTAATTAAAATAAAATAAATTATTCTGTTCTCTATTTAATTCTTTTCTCTATTCTATTTTTTTCATAAATTCTATTTTTTTTAATCTAAATGTAACATTAGTTTTAAAATATAAGATTAAATTTAATTCTTTAAAATAAATTTAATATATATTTAAATTTAAGATCTAAATTCAAATTTGATAAAAATAAAGAAAAAATAATTTTTTCTTTACCTGAATGAAGGTTTACCTAAAGCTAATAAAAATATTATAGTGAAATGTTAAAATGATATAAATATTATTATTATTATTATGAATGAGTTATTTTAGGGTCAACTTAGATAAGTACTGCTTCACTCATGTATCTTCTTAACTCCTATAAAATATTTGAAGATATTTATTTATGACAAAAAATTTCATTTTTTTTAAAGTTAATAATATATATATATATATATATATATATATATATATATATATATATGAAAGTTCAGTGAAAATCTACCTATAGTAATTGTCATAGCTGGCTATAACCAACATTCGCCTCTAGTCAAAGATACATACAAAAGTTAACATATTACTTAAAACATAAATAATTAAGGACTTATCATCTGATCAAAATATTTTATAAATCTTTTTTAGTGATGAATTGAGCGACGGTTCGGTCCGTCGTTATAAATTCGGTCCGTCGTTAAAAAAATAAAACGTCGATTCTCTGATATAGCGTCGAACCTAACCGTCGCTAAAGTGGGTGAGCATGATATATAAATTAAAAGGGTGAGCCTTTGAAATGGACTGTTACTTAAAATACTCTCCTTAATATTTTTAAAAATAAGTAATAAATGTTGTTATTATTATTAAATTATACTTTGTGTAGAATTAATATGTTTTCATACACTTTAATAATCAATTAATATTAAAAGAAAATTATTGAAACCTATACGTACGCAAGTGTGCATTATGAAAATTTTGATATTAATTATTTTAGTTAATATTTTCACAGCAACAACAAAAAGTAATGTAGTAGTCCATAATTATGACAGGGAAGAGTGTAATATTTATAAAAAAACAATCTTTTATTCAACTAATATATACAACGTGGAAGAAATCCTAAAAAACGTGGAAACTAAGCAAAAAGCGGATGTCGACCAAATGATGAGAGAGAAAGTAGAAGTAGGAGTAGAATATACTTATGGCGAGAAGTGTACGTGTGTGTGTATTTATGGCATATAGGTCAACAAAAGACTTCTATTCCACAAATATCCATGTTTTTATTATATATATATTATACTCCTTTTGTTTATTAATAGAAGTCGTTTTAGGGGGTGTTTAATAAAAATTGAATTAATTTAAATCTGAATATGAATAAATTAAATTTGAATAAAAAAATATGTTTTATAATTGACATGTCTAGAACATCTGAATAACAAATTTTTATTATTTTACCTCTCTAAAAAAATTCAAAAATTTATTTAATATTACTTAATATAATATAGTTAACATTGTAAAAAAAAAACTTCTTTCATCTCATTCAGTCAAAAAATGACACTAAACTATTCAACCAAAATCGTCTAAATGGCTGACCGATTTAACCATTCAGACAAATTTTTTTTCTTCAAAACAAACGTACTTATGCTCTGTTTCTGAGTTTAAAAATGGACAGAAAAGAAAAGAAATGGACGGAAAATTTAAGTTTTCTTTCTAATTCTTATGTTTCTGAGTTTTTTAATAAACGGAAAAGAAAATAAATGGATAGAAAACTTGGTCACTTTTCCTGCCAAAGTTTTTCGTCCAAAATTGGCATGATTTGCACGGAAAAGAAATTGGAATAAGTAATATTTTTATAATTCCCATATTATCCTCAACTTTTAATATAATAAATTTTAAATTACAACTCATGTCCTCAATTTTAAATTTTCTATTATTTTCTATTAAAAACTCAGAAACAACACAAAGAAAAATTTCAAGTTTTCTATTCTTTTATTTTTTGTTCTAATTTAAGTTTTCTATTCTTTTCTTTTCTATTCAAAACTCAGAAACAGAGTGCTAATGGCTAACCAATTCAACAATTCAGTCCTAAACAGATAGTCTCTTAGAGTTGTGCATAAATATTAAGAAAATGGTTGTATAATATTAAATATAATATCAATTGTCTATATTATCCTTATATTAAAAAAAGAGTGTTATTTATTGGGTAAAAAATAATAAAATTATTACTTAGGATAATATTAAAAACTAAATAATTAATACTTATTTAAAATTCTCAAACGATTTATATTAATGAATAAAAATAATTATCTTGTAAGACCCCAACTTTTATAAATAAAGAAGAATTTTCTATAAATATCATTTTTGAATATTATGGAGTTAATTTGATATAATGTTATAGTTGTGGGTAATATTTATAAATTTTACAAAGTACGCAAGTTGTTATATAATATTCGATTGGCCCGGGAAATATTCGTTTTAACAGGGAATATTCGTACAACGACACAATCATTGGTGGACCCCACAACGAAATTATTGTCGGATTGAAAAAATGACAAAAATATTTTATTAAAAATAACGGCGGAAATTTTACCATTGTTACTGTAAGACCCCGAATTTTATGAAATAAAAGTATTCAATTTTTCTTATAATTACTATTCAGTAAATGGTTAAATTGATAAAAGTTTAAAGTTATGAGTGAAATATGATTTTTTTTTTCAAAATAAGCAAGTGGTTATAAAATAATCATTGTTGTCAGAGAATATTCGTTTGGTCGTGGAATATTCTTTCTGTTGGGGAATATTCGTACGACGGCGCAGCTATTTGTGGGCCCCATAACGAATAACTGTCGGGTGAAGAAAACGATAAATTTGAGTTTTTACAAATAACGGCGTAGTTATTACCGTTAACACTGTTGGAATACCCGGTGGTTAAAATACAGTAATACGCGTTATTGCACAGTAGCACACGGTATTGCATAGTATTTTTGAAATTATTGATTCTTACGAAGGAAGGCACTACTCAATAATTGTTGCAGTAATTACTGTTCAATATTTTATTTTATTGATTCAATAATTGCTACGTTGAAATTTTGTATTATTGTTGTTCAATAATTGTTGCTGCACAGTATTTTCTATTATCAGATCAATAATTCATATTATTTAAATAATATTATTAGATAGCATTATTGGCAATGTCTAGAAAGTTCTGTCTAAGGATAGATTTGGTCACTTAATTGCGCGCCAGTAAGGAGAAATTCTTATTGGAAAGCCCCCTCTTTCCTGGGAACGGCCTGGTTGTCATAAATGTGATTCTGTAATATTATTTGTGAATAATTAATTATTGATTCATATGATAAGGAAATATTTATATTATGTGGATATAAATGAGGGATATATTTTTGTGGTTAAAAATGAAGGAGTTAATGTTGAGGTTTTTATCAGTATTTTTATCGGAATGGAGGTATTAAAAATCAGGGTTTTTGAGATATTTTGCGGGGGTTATAATTTTTAATCCGACCGTTGGATCGTGGTAATTTTTGGATATGTTATACATATATAAGTTGAGTATATGTCCATAAATTTTGAACCGTTAAAAATGAACGTATGATTTGTTATGAATTTTAAAATGTGGCTGATTCGGAAATCAGGTTATAAATCATTTTTGGTGGAAAATTCTAGAATTGGTGGGCCCCACTTGTGGTTGGTGAAGAAATGTGCTGAATTATATTTCAAATGTGGTGGGTGGAAATAGTAGCAGGTAAAGCCATCAGGTTGCAGGTCAAACCTACCAAAATTTTCCTATAAATAGAGGGCTAAGTTAGAATTAAAAATCACACCAAAAACATAAGTTTTCTCTCTTTCTCTCTCTAGATTATTGAGTGTATTTTGTGAGTATTTAGATACTCTGTGAGTTTCTATTCATCAGTGCAAGTTTCCTTCAGCCTTATACCGATCAGAAGTACTGCTCTTTTGAGGTAAGGGATAGTAAGGGATTTTAAGGGTTGTTATGATTTTTAATTTCGTAATTTTTCTGACCTTCAAAAATTCTGAAAAAATTTGAAATGATATTTTGATGAGTTTTCTTGATTGTGTCCAAAAATGGTGATTTTTGGATGTATAGATTGAGAGTTATGAATTTTATGAGAAAAGACTATTTTAAAAGTAACAGCTTATAATTCCTTGTGGTTAACTCCAAAATTGATGAAATTTTTATTGGGAGTACATGTATATGATAAAAGTACAATTTTTGATAAATGTCTAAATATTCGGCTATTTTGGCCATATGAAAAATAGTAAATGACTTTTAAAAATTCTGAGAAAAATATATGTTCACTATGGGACTATATTATGCTAAATTCCAGAAAAGAAATATTTTTGGAGCGGATTTGGAATTTTTTATGAAAATAGTCTAGTTATGAGAAAATGAATTAAATATGTTATGTAAAGTAAGAAAATTGGAAAATAGGATTTTATGGCTTGAGAATCCTATATATGAGGTATATGCAGATTTTTGATGAGGGTTTTGGTTATTGATGATGAAATCTTAAGAGTTGGCATTTTATGATGATTAAATGCATTAATTAGTAAAGTGTAAACAATTTAAATAAATTGTTTATAAGCTTAAGAATATTATTCTTTCAATATCATTATACCGAAATATTGGTATGTATATTATTGTGGAATTTCTACCTTTTTCATGTCAGGGTTACTATTCACGAGTTACTATTTATGAGTTACTATTCACGAGTTACTATTCACGACAAAATTGGTTTCTTTTTCTAACCAAATTATAGTTGATTTATGAATATTACTCTTGAGATTAAATCTATGATCATGTTGATCATATTGTTTTTATTATCATATATAATATTTTTATAACCTTGATGTTGAAATTCTCTTTCGCTTGAGTGTAAAGATGGGTAAATTATTGGTATGATCATGACTATGGGTTCTCTTTGGCCAGTAGTGCAAAGTTGAATTGTTGACTGGTATGATCATGACCATTGAAGTTATAAGTGAATATCTTTAGCTTAAGTGCAAAGGTGAATTGATTAACATGGTTATAATTATTGTTTATATAAATTCTGAAATGATTATATATTTCTTTGAGATATTAATATATTTGGCCTGTAGTGCAAATATGAACTGTTGATGAATATATTTGGCCGTAGTGCAAATATGAACTGTTGAGAAATATCTTTGGCCTGTAGTGCAAAGATGAATTGTTGATGAATATCTTTGGCCCGTAGTGCAAAGATGACATGTTGTTGAATATCTTTGGCCAGTAGTGCAAAGATGAACAGATGTTGAGATAAACATGACCAACTGGTGATACAAATGAATATCTTTGGCCGTAGTGCAAAGATGGATTTATTAGTATGATTATGAACAGGAAATGTGATTTGGTATAACCATGATCTTTGATGTTTCAGGTAAAGATAGGTGATGAAAATTATCTTCGTCCTGGATGAGAAGAGGAATTTAGAACTACAGTTATGATTATGAGTTATTCATATGATTGTGGACCAGAATTGTTGATTGATGTTACAGGGATAAAACATTGTTGATGGATTTTTAACATGGAGAAGATAATAGACTTTATAGTCTATTTGACTCTTCTAATGGATTGCTAGTTCCGCTGCAACTATGGTTGAAATTTTTATCATTTACCATATGTTCTAAATCTCTGATTTATTATTGATGAAGGCTATTGATAATTTAATTATCTTTAGTCATGATATTCTTTACTGAGCTAGTTGTGCTCACCCTTTTGCTTCACAATTCCTTTCAGGTAATAAGAGTGTAGCTGGGTCGAGCGAGGGTAACGGGAAAATAGAACGGTGGTCTCTAGCTGTGGATGTTCTCCCGAAGCAGTATAGAAAAGTTCATTTAGTAGTTATATTTGGTGAATCCAATAGGGTAAGGTGTACCCAACGTTGGAAGGGTGGTTTGCCACTATCATACAAGATGTCTAACGACATACAACCTCGTGTCATCATAAGACATGATTGTGCACATCCGCTTGCCGAGTATATCTACAAGCACTACCTATATAATCTTGGTGTTTGTTTGAAGTATAATTCTCAGTTAGATACAGTGGAGATACTGATAAGTCAAGAGAAGACTCACCATTGGGAAGAATATGATAGTAATCTTCTCGTTTTTCTTTGGGGTCTATTGGGTCAACCAAAGATAATTCTGTGGCCATATGATATCTATCATAACCTAGACGCATGGCCTCCCATGTACGAAGGTTTCCTTAAGCACTTCCCAAAGATTCTAATTTCTAAAACAGTTTTTGACTATCTCTTTATGTAAGGTGTCATTGTGAGGTGATGTCCACGATTGGAACATGAGTCATATTTGGTATATGTTTGTATCCAAACTCACAGCATATGTGTTGTTGTATTTTGCACGATAATTGTTGTAATAAAGTTGTAGTTGTTTTCTGTACCATGTATTTGGCGACTCAGAATAGGTTGGATGGAATGGACCTATTTTGGGGTTGTCACAGTTACTGTTGAACTACTCGGTAGTAAAAGTACAGTAATACGTGTGGTTGCATAGTAGCACACAGTATTGATTATTAATGCTTATGTGAGAAGTCACTTGTGACAACCCCAAAATAGGTCCATTCCATCCAACCTATTCTGAGTCGCCAAATACATGGTACAGAAAACAACTACAACTTTATTACAACAATTGTCGTGCAAAATACAACAACACATATGCTGTGAGTTTGGATACAAATATATACCAAATGTGACTCATGTTCCAACCGTGGACATCACCTCACAATGACACCTTACATAAAGGTATAGTCAAAAACTGTTTTAGAAATTAGAATATTTGGGAAGTGCTCAAGGAAACCTTCGTACATGGGAGGCCACGCGTCTAGGTTATGATAGATATCATATGGCCACAGAATTATCTTTGGTTGACCCAATAGACCCCAAAGAAAAACGAGAAGATTACTATCATATTATTCCCAATGGTGAGTCTTCTCTTGACATATCATTATCTCTACTGTCTCTAATTGAGAATTATACTTCAAACAAACACCAATATTATATAGGTAGTGCTCGTAGATATACTCAGCAAGCGAATGAGCACAACCCTGTCTTATGATGACACGAGGTTATATGTCATTAGACATCTTGTATGATAGTGACAAAACACCCTTCCAACGTTGGGTTCGCCTCACCCTATTTTCTTCACCAAATATAACTACTAAATGATGACCACCGTTCTATTCCCTTGTTACCCCCGCTCGACCCAGCTACACTCTTATTACCTGAAAGGAATTGTGAAGCAAAAGGGTGAGCACAACTAGCCCAGTAAAGAATATCATGACTAAAGATAATTAAATTATCAATAGCCTTCATCAGTAGAAAATTAGAGATTTAGAACATATGGTAGATGATAAAATTTCAACCATAGTTGCAGCGGAACGAGCAATCCATTAGAAGAGTCAAATAGACTATAAAGTCTATTATCTTTTCCATGTTAAAAATCCACCAACAATGTTTCATCCATATAACATCAATCAACAGTTCTGGTCCACAATCATATAAATAACTCATAATCATAATTATGATTCTAAATTCCTCTTCTCATCCAGGACAAAGATAATTTTCATCACTTGTCTTTACCTGAAACATCAAAGATCATGGTTATACCAAATCACAATTCTTGTTCATAATCATACTAATAATTTCATCTTTGTACTACGGGCCAAAGATATTCGTCAACAGTTTATCTTTCACTAATGGCCAAAGATATTCAACAGCAGTTCATATTTGCACTACAGGCCAAAGATATTCAACAACATATCATCTTTGCACTACATGCCAAAGATATTCATCAACAGTTCATATTTGTACTACAGGCCAAATATATTCATCAACAGTTCATATTTGCACTACATGCCAAATATATTAATATCTCAAAGAATTATAATCATTTTAGAATTTATATAAACAATAATTATAACCATGTTGATCAATTCACCTTTGCACTTAAGCTTAAGATATTCAATTTTAAATTCAATGGTCATGATCATATCAGTCACAATTCAACTTTGCACTACAGGCCAAAGAGAACCCTTGTAAGACCCTAACTTTGCACTACAGGCCAAAGAGAACCCTTGCTGTCGGGGAATATTCGTACGACGACGCAGCCTTGTGTGGGCCCCATAACGGAAAGCGATTGGATGAAGAAAACGACAAGTATAAGTTATTTATAAATAACGGCGTAGTTGTTACCGTTAATACTGTTGGAATATCCGGTGGTTAAAATACAGTAGCACACGGTATTGCACCAATTATTGATTCTTACGTAAGAAGGCACTACTCAATAATTGTTACAGTAGTTATTATTCAATATTTTATTTTATTGATTCAATAATTGCTGCGTTGATATTTTATATTATTGTTGTTTCAATAATTGTTGCTGCACAGTATTTTCATTTATCAGATCAATAATTCATATTATTTGAATAATATTATTAGATAACATTATTGGCAATGTCTAGAAAGTTCTGTCTAAGGAGAGGTTTGGTCATCTAATTGCGCGCCAGTAAGGAGAAATCCTTATTGGAAAGCCCCCTCTTTCCTGGGAACGGCCTGGTTGTCATAAATGTGATTCTGTAATATTATTTGTGAATAATTAATTATTGATTCATATGATAAGGAAATATTTATTTTTGTGGATATAAATGAGGGATATATTTTTGTGGTTAAAAATGAAGAAGTTAATGTTGAGATTTTTATCAGTATTTTTGTCGGAATGGAGGTATTAAAAATCAGGGTTTTTGAGATATTTTGCGGGGGTTATAATTTTTAATCCGACCGTTGGATCGTGGTAATTTTTGGATATGTTATACATATATAAGTTGAGTATATGTCCACAAATTTTGAACCGTTAAAAATGAACGTATGATTTATTATGAATTTTACGAGATGACTGGTTCAGAAATTGTTGAATTTTCGGAGTTTATCATTTTGATGGAAAATTCTAGAATTGGTGGGCCCCACTTGTGGTTGGTGAAGAAATGTGCTGAATTATATTTCAAATGTGGTAGGTGGGAATAGTAGCAGGTAAAGCCATCAGGTTGCAGGTCAAACCTACTAAAATTTTCCTATAAATAGAGGGCTAAGTTAGAATTGAAAATCACACCAGAAACAAATTTTCTCTCTTTCTCTCTCTAGATTATTGAGTGTATTTTGTGAGTATTTAGATACTTTGAGAGTTTCTATTCATCAGAGCAAGTTTCTTTCAGCCTTATACCGGTATTCCGACCAGAAGTACTGATATTTGAGGTAAGGGATATTATTTTCTTCTTAAATGATATTATTTTCTTCAATATCATTATGCTGAAATATTGATATGAGTTTTTATCAAATTTAGAACTTTTTGTGTCGGCGGCACTATTCACGTATACGGCACTATTCACGTATACGGCACTATTCACGAGTACGGCACTATTCACCGAAAAATAAAATTTTTCTTTTTTGTCTAAGATGTCTATTATGGTTACTATCTTTGATTGTATCCATGTTTTGATCTTTATTTTTGAATTCTGCTTCACAATTGATTATTATGAAGTATTATTGATCTTGGATAAACTGTTATACGAATCCCTACTATTTGTCCTTCTGTCTCATTGGATTCGTTCTCTTTAAGATATTTTTCATCATCCTCAGTCCTAAATGATGATATTAATGAATATCTTTGGCCTGTAGTGCAAAGATGTATGATTACTTGATGAATATCTTTGGCCTGTAGTGCAAAGATGAACAGGTGTTGAGATGAACATGACCGACAGGTGATACAAATGAATATCTTTGGCCTGTAGTGCAAAGATGAATATTTGGATAAAGATGATTATTAATTGATGTTACAGGGATAAAATATTGATGATGGACTTTTAAATCTTAGAAGATAGTAGAATTCTTTCTCTACTTGACTCTTCTAATGGTTTGTTGTTTCCGCTGCAGTTGTTGATCTAAAACTTGTTGTCGATTATATTTTATCAGATTTTTCCCTGTTGAAGACTAACGATAATTTGTTGTATATTATCTTAGTCATAATATTCTTTACTGGGCTAGTTGAGCTCACCCTTTTCCTTTTTGTTCCATTTTTCTTCTCAGGAGGTGAGAACATAGCAGGATCTAGTCGGGGTATGGAGTGATGGTTCTAGAAAGATGTTTTAGCAGTCCTCACTATTTCTGTAAAATAGTGTTTGAATAATTGTAATGAGGATTTATTTGAGTGTGAATATTGTCTAGAAGACAATATTTATATTTAAACTCACAGTATATGTGTTGTCGTATTTTGCACGACAATTGTAATAATAAAGTTGTAGTTTTTTTTTGTACCATGTATTTGGCGACTCAGAATGGGTTGATGTATTACCTATTTTGGGGGCGTCACAGTTGGTATCAGAGCTTAGGGATATGATCCCTGGCTGAGATGTGAGACAAGAACTAGGAGGGGAGAGACGGGGAATTCCTTCACTAGTATGACTTGACTAAGTTTATTTGGTGTTTATTTGGTCGGTCAGAGTATATGGATAATATATGACATGACTATTAACCCTTGTTTTATGGCAGTATTTAAGAATGGCAGCTGAGAACGTTAATAATGGAGTAAATCAGACCGTGGAGACACCTTTGATCACCACCCAGGGGAACGTGCAACAGGAAGGCAATATTCCTCCTGTAAACAACGTTACCGAGCAAACGATGAATGATGGAATGTTTAGGAGCTTTTTGCAGTTCATGCAAAATCAGACGAGGGAGACTCGTGTGCAGAATACGAGTGGAAATGATAACGCGCGGTTTGTCACAGCTAAGCAGTTCAAAGAATTGGGACCACCAGAATTTAAGGGAAAGCCGGATCCGATCATGGCGGAAACGTGGGTCAAGCAAATTACCAAGATATTCGATGTCTTGGGATGCACGGAGGAACAGAAGGTTCCATTCGCCACCTTTATGTTCCGCGGTGAGGCAGACTACTGGTGGGAGTCTGTGAAGCGTACCCAGCCTGACGCACTCAACATGTCCTGGGAAACATTTCAAAAACTGTTCAATGACAAGTACTTTCCTGAAAGTATTCGTCATATGAAGGAGGTAGAGTTTATCAGACTGGAACAAAACAACATGACGGTGTCCCAGTACGAGGCGAAGTTTGCAGAGTTATCCAGGTTTGCACCTCATTTGGTCGAAAATGAGGAACGAATGACAATGATGTTTTTGAGAGGTCTAAAACCCGAGATTCGACAATATCTTATCTCTCATAAATTTTCTTTATATTCAGATGTTGTAAATAGGGCTCAATTATTAGAGCGAGATAATGAGTATGTGCAACCGAGGGACCACAACCAGGGTCATACCGGTGGCGGCAGTCATCGAAGCAATGAAAACCAGCAGGGAGGAAAATATTCAGACAAAAGCGGTAACCACTCTGGTGGTAATCGTGGTCGTGATAATAGAAGGAGCGAGTCGGGAGGAGATTTCAAGAAGAGAAGGTACAACAATGATAACGTGAAGACGTCAGCAAAATCATCAACTATTTCTAGGGGAGGAGAACGACTACCGGTCGTATGTTACAAATGTGGGAAAGAGGGACATATCAGCCCAAACTGCCCACAACAATCCAAGGTATGTTATAACTGTGGAAAGGAGGGTCATATAGCTCGAGAGTGTTCTGTAGTAAAACCAAGTTTGGTGACTCAAAAAGCTGTCCCAGAAAAGTCAAAGTCAACGGTTCCTGGAAGAGCGTTTTTCGTGACTGGTCAGAATGCGAGGAACCCGAACGAAGTTAGCACGGGTTAGTTAATTATAAATTTTTGCGAAGTTTATACCTTATTAGATACCGGTTCTACCCATTCTTTTATTTCTCCTGCTTGTGCTCAACGTTTAAACTTGACTCCGGAGAAATTAGACTTTGACTTATCTGTTGAAACTCCGTTGGGTGAAACCTTCGTTACATCTACAGTTTATAAATCTTGCATGATCCAAGTTGGCACTATCACATTACCTGTTGATCTTATCTCTTTAAAGATACTTGCTTTTGATGTGATTTTAGGAATTGATTGGTTAACTACTCATCATGCCAAAATTGATTGCTTTCGTAAGGTTGTTAGTTTTCATATTCCTAAGCAACCTGTTATTCGAATTCAAGCAACCAAACCATTGAAGTCAAACTCTTTCATATCAAGCCGTAAAGCTATTCGTTTATTGAAAAACGGATGTCAAGCTTTCTTAGCCCATGTAATGGATTTGAATAAAGACAAGTCAGATTTGAATAATATTTCTATTGTTAGAGAATTTCCCGATGTATTTCCTGAAGAATTTCTTGGCCTACCTCCAAAGCGTGATATTGAATTTTGTATCATCTTTGAATCCGGTACAAAACCCACTTCTAAAATCTCATATCGAATGACTCCTATTGAACTTCAGGAGTTAAAAACCTAACTGTAGAAGTTTGTACCCGAGCCTTTATCTGGTAACTTCCTTTGCGGAATGCACTGAAGCCAAACTCTCCGTAGGGGACGCCATATTCGTGCGGTAGTAAACTGATAGGTGTCATTGTGATGTACTATCCAAGATTGGGATATGAGTCACAGTTGAGAGCAACCTAAGTCAGTAATCGAAATACGTAGCTTTTTATGCTTAGCTGGTTATTATCGATGATTTTGTAGGAAGGATTTTCTCGAATCGCTACTCCGTTAACTCAGCTAACTCGTAAAGATACAAAATTCGTATGGAGTGAGGAATGCGAGAAGAGTTTCCAAGAACTCAAGAGGAGACTCATTTCTGCACCTGTTCTGACAATACCATCTGGTTCGGATGGATTTGTTATCTACAGCGATGCTTCAGGCAAAGGGTTAGGATGTGTTCTCATGCAACATGGGAAAGTCATAGCCTATGCCTCACGACAACTCAAAGAATATGAGAGGAATTATCCTACTCATGATTTGGAGTTGGCAGCAGTCGTTTTTGCGTTGAAGATCTGGAGACACTACCTGTATGGGGAGAAAGTGGAGATCTATACAGATCATAAAAGCCTCAAATATTTCTTCACCCAAAAGGAACTCAACATGCGACAGCGACGTTGGCTCGAGCTGTTGAAAGATTACGATCATACCATCCAATACCATCCTGGAAAAGCAAACGTAGTAGCTGACGCATTGAGTAGAAGATCATATGCGGGTACGAGTGCAATGTTTTTAACACAAAGGCCCATTTTGTATGACTTGCAAAGGATGGAGATAGAGATGAAGGCTCCAAGTACCCACATGATGATATCAAATATACGAGTAGAACCGACTTTAATCGATAAAGTTAAAGCTGCTCAAGCTACGGATATAGAGCTGATGCGTATGAAGAAGAAAGTGCAAGAAGGTGCTATTCCAGAAGCAAGAATCGATGAAGAAGGAATACTTCGAGTCAACTCCAGACTTTGTGTTCCTAACGATTTTGACTTGAAGCATAGAATAATGATGGAGGCACACAACACACCGTTTGCAATCCATCCTGGGAGTACCAAAATGTATCACGATCTTCGACATACATTTTGGTGGAGCAATATGAAAAGAGAGATCGCGGAGTTTATCTCGAGGTGTTTAACTTGTCAACGTGTAAAGGCGGAGCATCAAGTACCAAAGGGTCCATTGCAACCACTTGAGATTCCGAAATGGAAGTGGGAACACATTACTATGGATTTTGTTACGGGTCTTCTCAAGGTTTCTCAAGGCATAGATGCGATTTGGGTTATTGTTGATAGATTAACCAAGTCCGCTCATTTCTTGCCGATACGTGAGACTTATTCCCTTGAACGTCTTGCTAGTATGTACGTGAACGAGATTGTGAGATTGCATGGCATGCCAGTATCCATAGTTTCGGATCGTGACCCAAGATTCACTTCACGATTTTGGGTTAGCTTGCAGAAAGCTATGGGCACGGATTTACGATTTAGTTCGGCATACCATCCTCAAACGGACGGACAATCAGAGAGGACTATTCAAACTCTTGAAGATCTATTAAGACTTTGTGTCCTAGATCTCAAAGGGAGTTGGGATAAGTACCTACCATTGGTGGAATTCTCCTACAACAACAGTTATCAGGCGAGCATAGGTGTGGCTTCATTCGAGGCGTTGTATGGAAGAAAATGTCGTTCTCCAGTATGCTGGGACGAGGTGGGTGAAGCAACATTGTTGGGACCAGAGTTGGTACGCATTACTACAGAGAAGATCCAAACGATTCGACAACGTATACAAACGGCACAGGATCGACAAAAGAGTTATGCGGATCTTCATCGGAAGGACGTGGAATTTAATATTGGGGATCATGTATTATTACGTGTTGCACCATGGAAGGGAGTTACAAGATTTGGGAAGAGAGGAAAGCTCAATCCAAGATTTGTTGGTCCATTTGAGATTCTTGAGCGAATAGGAAATGTGGCATATAGACTCGCATTACCTCCAAGCATGTCTCGTGTTCATAATATTTTTCACATATCTATGCTTCGTAAATATGTTAAAGACCCGAACCACATTATTGAGTTAGAACCAGACGAGATAGCTGAAGATTTAACGTACGAGGAGGTACCTGTTAAGATCTTGGATAGGAAAGAGCATGTCCTACGCACAAAGGTTATACCACAAGTTAAGGTTTTGTGGAGAAACCATGCTATTGAAGAAATGACCTGGGAGTTGGAATCAAAAATGAAAGCGAGGTATCCTCACCTTTTTGAAACATCAGGTACGTACGTCAATTTCGAGGACGAAATTTCATAAGGAGGGGAGGTTGTAAGACCCCAACTTATTAATGAATAAAATCATATTTTCTCTAAATATTATTGTGAATAATAAGGGGTTAATTTGATATAATACTTTGGTTATGGGTGAAATGTGCAAATTTTGCAAAATAAGCAAGTGGTTATAAAATATTTATTTTTGGTCGGTGAATATTCGGTTGGTCGTGGAATATTCTTGCTGTCGGGGAATATTCGTACGACGACGCAGCCTTGTGTGGGCCCCATAACGGAAAGCGATTGGATGAAGAAAACGACAAGTATAAGTTATTTATAAATAACGGCGTAGTTGTTACCGTTAATACTGTTGGAATATCCGGTGGTTAAAATACAGTAGCACACGGTATTGCACCAATTATTGATTCTTACGTAAGAAGGCACTACTCAATAATTGTTACAGTAGTTATTATTCAATATTTTATTTTATTGATTCAATAATTGCTGCGTTGATATTTTATATTATTGTTGTTTCAATAATTGTTGCTGCACAGTATTTTCATTTATCAGATCAATAATTCATATTATTTGAATAATATTATTAGATAACATTATTGGCAATGTCTAGAAAGTTCTGTCTAAGGAGAGGTTTGGTCATCTAATTGCGCGCCAGTAAGGAGAAATCCTTATTGGAAAGCCCCCTCTTTCCTGGGAACGGCCTGGTTGTCATAAATGTGATTCTGTAATATTATTTGTGAATAATTAATTATTGATTCATATGATAAGGAAATATTTATTTTTGTGGATATAAATGAGGGATATATTTTTGTGGTTAAAAATGAAGAAGTTAATGTTGAGATTTTTATCAGTATTTTTGTCGGAATGGAGGTATTAAAAATCAGGGTTTTTGAGATATTTTGCGGGGGTTATAATTTTTAATCCGACCGTTGGATCGTGGTAATTTTTGGATATGTTATACATATATAAGTTGAGTATATGTCCACAAATTTTGAACCGTTAAAAATGAACGTATGATTTATTATGAATTTTACGAGATAACTGGTTCAGAAATTGTTGAATTTTCGGAGTTTATCATTTTGATGGAAAATTCTAGAATTGGTGGGCCCCACTTGTGGTTGGTGAAGAAATGTGCTGAATTATATTTCAAATGTGGTAGGTGGGAATAGTAGCAGGTAAAGCCATCAGGTTGCAGGTCAAACCTACTAAAATTTTCCTATAAATAGAGGGCTAAGTTAGAATTGAAAATCACACCAGAAACAAATTTTCTCTCTTTCTCTCTCTAGATTATTGAGTGTGTTTTGTGAGTATTTAGATACTTTGAGAGTTTCTATTCATCAGAGCAAGTTTCTTTCAGCCTTATACCGGTATTCCGACCAGAAGTACTGATATCTTGAGGTAAGGGATATTATTTTCTTCTTAAATGATATTATTTTCTTCAATATCATTATGCTGAAATATTGATATGAGTTTTTATCAAATTTGGAACTTTTTGTGTCGGCGGCACTATTCACGTATACGGCACTATTCACGTATACGGCACTATTCACCGAAAAATAAAATTTTTTTTTTTTGTCTAAGATGTCTATTATGGTTACTATCTTTGATTGTATCCATGTTTTGATCTTTATTTTTGAATTCTGCTTCACAATTGATTATTATGAAGTATTATTGATCTTGGATAAACTGTTATACGAATCCCTACTATTTGTCCTTCTGTCTCATTGGATTCGTTCTCTTTAAGATATTTTTCATCATCCTCAGTCCTAAATGATGATATTAATGAATATCTTTGGCCTGTAGTGCAAAGATGTATGATTACTTGATGAATATCTTTGGCCTGTAGTGCAAAGATGAACAGGTGTTGAGATGAACATGACCGACAGGTGATACAAATGAATATCTTTGGCCTGTAGTGCAAAGATGAATATTTGGATAAAGATGATTATTAATTGATGTTACAGGGATAAAATATTGATGATGGACTTTTAAATCTTAGAAGATAGTAGAATTCTTTCTCTACTTGACTCTTCTAATGGTTTGTTGTTTCCGCTGCAGTTGTTGATCTAAAACTTGTTGTCGATTATATTTTATCAGATTTTTCCCTGTTGAAGACTAACGATAATTTGTTGTATATTATCTTAGTCATAATATTCTTTACTGGGCTAGTTGAGCTCACCCTTTTCCTTTTTGTTCCATTTTTCTTCTCAGGAGATGAGAACATAGCAGGATCTAGTCGGGGTATGGAGTGATGGTTCTAGAAAGATGTTTTAGCAGTCCTCACTATTTCTGTAAAATAGTGTTTGAATAATTGTAATGAGGATTTATTTGAGTATGAATACTGTCTAGATGACAATATTTATATTTAAACTCACAGTATATGTGTTGTCGTATTTTGCACGACAATTGTAATAATAAAGTTGTAGTTATTTTTTTGTACCATGTATTTGGCGACTCAGAATGGGTTGGATGGATTGGACCTATTTTGGGGGCGTCACAACCCTAGTCATGATCATACCAATAATCTACCCATCTTTACACTCAAGCGAAAGAGAATTTCAACATCAAGGTTATAAAAATGTTATATATGATAATAAAAATAATATGATCAACATATAGATTTAATCTCAAGAGTAATATTCATAAATCAACTATAATTTGGTTAGAAAAAGAAACTAATTTTGTCGTGAATAGTAACTCGTGAATAGTAACTCGTGAATAGTAACTCATGAATAGTAATTCATGAATAGTAACCCTGACATGAAAAAGGTAAAAATTCCACAATAATATACATACCAATATTTCGGTATAATGATATTGAAAGAATAATATTTTTAAGCTTATAAACAATTTATTTAAATTGTTTACACTTTACTAATTAATGCATTTAATCATCATAAAATGCCAACTCTTAAGATTTCATCATCAATAACCAAAACCCTCATCAAAAATCTGCATATACCTCATATAGGATTCTCAAGCCATAAAATCCTATTTTTCAATTTTCTTTCTTCACAAAACATATTTAATTCATTTACTCATAACTAGACCATTTTTATGAAAAATACCAAATCAGTTCCAAAAATATTTCTTTTCTGGGATTTAGCATAATATAGTCCCATAGTGAACATATATTTTTCTCAGAATTTTTAAAAGTCATTTACTATTTTTCATATGGCCAAAATAGCCAAATATTTAGATATTTATCAAAAATTGTACTTTTGTCTAAAAATTCTGAAATTTACAGAGTATACTTCTATCATATACATGTTCTCCCAATAAAATTTCATCAATTTTGGAGTTAACCACAAGGAATTATAAGCGGTTACTTTTAAAATAGTTTTTTCTCATAAAATTTATAACTCTCAATCTATACATTCAAAAATCACCATTTTTGGACACAATCAATAAAACTCATCAAAATATCATTTCAAATTTTTCCAGAATTTTTGAAGTTCAGAAAAATTACGAAACTGAAAATCATAACAACCCTTAAAATCCCTTACTATCCCTTACTATCTCTTACCTCAAAACAGCAGTACTTCTGACCGGAATGTAAAGCCGAAGGAAACTTGCACTGAATAGCAACTCTCAAAGTATCTAAATACTCACAAAATATGCTTCATAATATAGAGAGAGAAAGAGAGAAAGCTTATGTTTTTGGTGTGATTTTCAATTCTAACTTAGCCCTCTATTTATAGGAAAATTTTGGTAGGTTTGACCTGCAACCTGATGGCTTTACCTGCTACTATTTCCACCCACCACATTTGAAATATAATTCAGCACATTTCTTCACCAACCACAAGTGGGGCCCACCAATTCTAGAATTTTCCACCAAAATGATAAACTCTAAAAATTCAACAATTTCTGAACCAGTCATCTCGTAAAATTCATAACAAATCATACGTTCATTTTTAATGGTTCAAAATTTGTGGACATATACTCAACTTATATATGTATAACATATCCAAAAATTACCACGATCCAACGGTCGGATTAAAAATTATAACCCTCGCAAAATATCTCAAAAACCCTGATTTTTAATACCTCCATTCCGACAAAAATACTGATAAAAACCTCAACATTAACTCCTTCATTTTTAACCACAAAAATATATCCCTCATTTATATCCACATAAAATAAATATTTTCTTATCATATAAATCAATAATTAATTATTCACAAGTAATATTACAGAATCACATTTATGACAACCAGGCCGTTCCCAGGAAAGAGGGGGCTTTCCAATAATAATTTCTCCTTACTAGCGCGCAATTAGATGACCAAACCTCTCCTTAGACAGAACTTTCTAGACATTGCCAATAATGCTATCTAATAATACTATTCAAATAATATGAATTATTGATCTGATAATGGGAAATACTGTGCAGCAACAATTATTGAACAACAATAATATAAAATTTTAACGTAGCAATTATTGAATTAATAAAATAAAATATTGAACAGTAATTACTGTGACAATTATTCAGTAGTGCCTTCTTACGTAAGAATCAATAATTTCAAAAATACTATGCAATACCGTGTGCTACTGTGCAATAACGCGTATTACTGTATTTTAACCACCGGGTATTTCAACAGTGTTAACGGTAACAACTACGCCGTTATTTATAAAAACTCAAATTTATCGTTTTCTTCACCCGACAGTTATTCGTTATGGGGCCCAAAAATGGCTGCGCCGTCGTACGAATATTCCCCGACAGAAAGAATATTCCACGACCAAACGAATATTCCCCGACAACAATGATTATTTTATAACCACTTGCTTATTTTGAAAAATAATTCACATTTCACCCATAACTTTAAACTTTTATCAATTTAACCATTTACTGAATAGTAATTATAAGAAAAATTGAATACTTTTATTTCATAAAATTTGGGGTCTTACATCACTCAGTTTGATTCAATTATTGTCAGTTAATAATATGAATTATTTAGCGATAATGACGTTTTGTTTTATTCGTATTATTAACGTAATAAAACAGAAACATCTTTTTATATAAAACATAATACTTTATTAAAGTTATTCTATAAATAGAATATATTATATTTTATTTAAAAGATTTTTCTTTAAATATGGACCGTCAGATTAAAGTAATCAATCTGGACCGTTCATGGATTAGTTACTATGCATTCTATTTTTCTATAAATAGCAGCTCATTCCTTCATTATTTCTTACGGATTCACTGAACTCTAGAGAGAGAAACTATAGAGAGAGAGAGAAGAAGAGTATTCTGCTACTTAACTACTTCCTTATTTCAGCTCGTCTTTAAAACGGTAAGGGGTGTTATTCTTTCTGATTCATGAAGAGAACTGTTGTTATTCCATTTCTTATTATTCTGTTGGAATAACCTGTATACTCGGATCTACCCTATACTTGGTGACATTCTTCTATTATTCTGTTGGAACATCCTGTCTGTGTGTTTTACACCGGACCTGGTTCCGTTTTTATTATTATTCTGTTGGAACATCTTGTCTGTGTGTTTTACACCGGACCTGGTTCCGTCTTGTTATTATTCTGTTGGAACATCCTGTCTGTGTGTTTTACACCGGACCTGGTTTCATTATTTATTATTCTGTCGGAATATCCTGTCTGTGCGTTTACGCCGGACCTGGTTCCATTATTTATTATTCTGTCGTGGTTCCATTATTTATTATTCTGTCGGAATATCCTGTCTGTGCGTTTACGCCGGACCTGGTTCCATTATTTATTATTCTGTTGGAATAACCTGTCTGTGCGGTCTATCGCATGCATGGTGATTTCTTTTGTTATTCCATTCTTTATTGTACTCAGTTGGTTAAGTTTTGACTTCTATACTCCATGAAATTTATGGAATATTCTTGATAATTGCGGTTCATCCAGTATCTTTTCATGAAAATATTCTTCTAAGTATTCTTGAATTTTACTCCACAAAGCAATATCATGTTGACAATTTGGACGTTGTTAATTCTTGGATAAATTAATTCTTGAACTTGTTTTATTGAATTCTTATATCATTGTCATCATCCTCATGTTTATAAAATGTTGAAAGTCATCTGTGGCCTGTAGTGCATAGATGGACTTGGTATGATTATGACCAGGGATTATTCGGTATAATCATGACCGTAATGTTACAAATGATGTGTTAAAAGTCCTCATTGGCCCGTAGTGCGTTGATGGATAGTTGTTGGCATGATCATGACCATTAATGAATATACGAATATCCTTGGCCGTAGTGCAGGGGTGATTCGATGATGTGAATTATTTTATTAAGCTGAGTCTCAGCGATCACAGTATTAGAAAATCTTTTAAATCATAAAAGATAGTAGAGTTTATTTTCTACTTGACTCTTTTAATGGATTGCTTGTTCCGCTGCAGTTAAACTTGATGTCTATTATATTTTATCAGTTTAACATTGTTGAAGGCTAATGATAATTTATTCTGCATTATCTTAGTCATAATATTTCTTACTGGGCTAGTTGAGCTCACCCTTTCTTTCACTGTTCTCTTCAGGAAATGAGAACGTAGCTGGGGCAAGTCGGGAAACGGAGTGATGGTCCGAATGATAGTATTAGTTAGTAGTCCTCACTATTCTATGTAATGGTGTGTTAATAAATGTAATGAAGACTCCTTTTGAGTATGAATACTCTCTAGAAGATAATATTTGTATTCAAACTCACAGTTTATGTTTTATCGTATTGTACACGACAGTTGTATTAGTAAGTTGTATTTGTATTTTGTACTATGTATCTGACGACCCAAGATGGGTGATGTATACCTAATTTTGGGGGCGTCACATATCTAAAATAATTTATATTAAGGATACATATATATATATATATATATATATATATATATATATATGAATGGCGATCAAATCCGGGAGTCCGGATTTTCTTAAAATCCGGACTTTTTTTTTTTTTTTGCTTTTTTTTTAATTAACTAAAAAAAATATTTAATATTTTATGGAACTGAAATTTTTCCATAATACAATGTTTTGGACGTGTTTTGAATACTTATACCAAAAAGTGGTGGTACAGTCTGCACAGACAGTACCACCATGTTTTGTTATACATACCCAAATCACACCCAAAACACTGTATTATGAAAAAATTTCAATTCCATAAATTTTTATTTTTTTTTAGTTGTTTAAAAAAAAACAAAAAAAGAAAAAAAAGGTCCGAATTTTATAGAGTCCAGAATCCCAGACTGGATCCGGACTCATATATATATATATATATATATATATATATATATATATATATACACACACACACACGGGGACTACTCTTCATTCCTTTTCTCTTTCCTTCCTTCAAAAGGCGGGCTTGACTTTGACTATTTACGAAGAAAGAATTTATTAAAGTTTTCAAACAGAAAGCCGACAAGACATAATAATGAAAACTCCATAAATATTACTCCATCCTATCATTTATAAAAATTATACTATAAATACCAAGTATTTTTATTCAATAGACTTATTTATAGCAGTAGTACTAGTCTTCTATGACTTCTTGACGCCAATCCAATACAATCCCATCCTAGCCTAGCTTAGCTTTATAGATATAAATAACATATTCGTACAAGCTGTTTCAAGCTCATTACATTTCCTTCTCTCTCATTAATTCCTTTTTATTTTTTTCTTCAATTCTTCATCAACAAGTTGAATCTTACCTTTTTCTCAACTCCCTAGATATTTAATTGCCAGCGGTTCTTGAATCTGGATAGATACACGATAGACTTCGATTATTTATTATAATTTTAGAGCATCAGTACGTGTGCTTAAAAACAAGAAGAAGAAGAAGAAGAAGAGCTTATTTCATATTGGCATTATTTTTTTGGGAGATATAATATACAACAAAGTGTTTGATGGATTATACCACTTTTGTTGACACTTCATTGGATCTTAACACCAACCCTCTCCAACTTTTCACTGAAACTCCGGTATGTATGTATATCTGCACATCAAGATTTATATATATATTATCCTACGTACTATATATGTATGTCATGACCAAGAGTACTATATATATATATATATATATATATATATATATATATATATATTAATTCATTGATTGAGAGTTACTCAAATTCAGAAATAATTCGTTTCATTAATTTCTTGCTTTTCAATTCAGAAAGAAGAGATGCAAAGCAATTTCATTGATTTTGGAATGAAGACTGTTTCGGTTAAACAAGAGGTAGTTACTTAATTAATTACTAGCTAGATCTCTTAATTAACGATCGATATGGACTAGCTAGTTCTAAAGTTATTATGTTAATTTGGATGTTGATTATATATATATATATATATATATATAGATCAATAGTGGAGCATTGACAGAGGAGTTGAAGAGGGTGAGTGCAGAAAACAAGAAGCTAACAGAAATGTTAACTGTCGTGTGTGAGAATTACAACGCTTTGCGAAGTAATTTGATGGAGTATATGGACAAGAATCCCCAACCTACTACTACGGATACCGCTAGTACCAGGAAGAGAAAGATTAGTACTACAACTTCATGCATGATCAACAACGAAGTTAATAGTGATCAGGCGGCGGCGGCGGCGGCGGCGGCGGCGGCGGCAGCTGCAGGGTTTGGAAATAATTCAGAGAGTTACTCAAGTGATGAAGATAATAATTCGTTCAAGAAATTTAAACCAAGAGAAGAAGAAATGATCAAAGACAAGATCTCGAGGGTCTATGTTCGAAGTGAAGCTTCCGACACTACAAGCCTTGTTGTGAAAGATGGATATCAATGGAGGAAATATGGTCAAAAGGTCACCAGAGATAATCCTTCTCCTAGAGCTTACTTCAAATGCTCTTTCGCTCCTACTTGTCCTGTTAAAAAGAAGGTACTACTTACTACTATATTATATATGTTTGTCTCAATCAAAATGTACTTGATTATATCAATTAATAATGAACGTTTAATTTGTTTTGTTACGGTCGAAAAGAGTACTAATATTTTTGTTATTACCATAATAATCATTTAAAGCCTCGCCAATTAATTTGTTAATGATCGATCTTATAATTATGTTTTCAGGTCCAAAGGAGTATTGAGGATCAATCTATATTGGTTGCAACATATGAAGGAGAGCACAACCATCCACACCCTTCAAAAGTCGAGGCAAATTCGAGTTCCAACCGTTGCGCGACACTTGGTTCAGCCCCATGCTCAACCTCTCTGGGTTCATCAGGACCTACCGTTACTCTTGATTTAACAAAATCCAAGTCCAACCAAGATGCCAACAAATCGTTTGTTCGGAGAATTGAGTCACCAGAGTTTCAACAGTTCTTGGTAGATCAAATGGCTTCTTCCTTAACCAAAGACCCAAGTTTCAAAGCAGCGCTTGCGGCGGCCATCTCAGGAAAAATTCTCCAGCATAATCAGACAGACGGAGAAATGGTGAAGTTCAAGGGACTTGAAAGAGTTTAGTTTCATGTATTTGTTTGAACAATTAGGAAAATTGAATCATGATGTAAATAGCACATTGAAGAAGGAAGAGTAGTTGTTGGAACTTGGAAGTCAAAATTGGAAGTTTGAAAGTTTTTCTCATACGACAGGATAGAAATATTCAAATGTGGAATTGGGTTGTATGGAAAGAGACCCAAAAGAAAAGCTCCCACCTGCAACCAATAGTTTCTTAGGCCTTTAGATAGACTAGGAGTCATCTGTTCAAGTGTTGGATGACATATCCACCCATACTACTCACCATTTCATGTCAATTGTTCATATTCATTTTTGCGTCTCTCTCTCCACACGGAACAAACAAACATCCAACTTTCACCCAAGGAATAAAACCCATTGAGAATAATCAAATAACGACGCTTTTAGGAAAGGATACATACATAAATAATATCGCATGGACCACTTAATCAAGTGATAGTGGCCTCCCCACCCCCCATCTTGCACCCACTCCTGCTTGGGAGAAAAAGACAAAAACAGGTATTGTCTGATATTTTTCTCTCTTGTTTATAAAGGGTTGGTTGCATGCATCACTTGCTCCAGAACACAACAAAAATGGGTAGCTAGAGTAAAACAACTGATTCCTCTATCAAGTTGCAATTTTTGGGGTGGTTACAATAGTATTATTGGTTATGCATTTATAGGGTAGATTGTTTAGAAACCACCTGCTGAACATGAGGGCAGAGCATATCCACAATAAAATAATAGTCAAGTTCATTCAGGCTCACTATACAAAAAGAGCTAAACATTCATCTAAAATGACTTCGCAGCACTAGCACCTAACGCATCATTTTTCTTCGCATGCCAATTACTATTTTTGAATCTACAGAACAATAAACTAAATAATTCATAATTACTATTTGTACACAATCATTTGCCCCCCGCTACCAGGCTGGTGCCATTCCCACAAAGGAATGCAACTATCCTTTTGTGGTGTAAATTACAAGCCCATCAGCTAAAATCTTGATAAATTACTCCGTGGATAGACTCAAGTCGTCAATAACTCCTGCAACTCCGAGATCAGATGCATCCTCTGGCTGTTTCCCTTCAGCCCTAGCCTTGAAGCTGTCATATTTATTTCTTACATCTTCCGTGTCTATACATTCCTGGAATCTGAAGCAACTGATGAGATGGTCATTTGTTATTCCTGCCACTTGCATGAATGAATACACAACTGTCGGTCCCACACCCCGGAACCCTCTTCTGACCAGGTCTTTGCTTATCATATCTGCTTTCGACGTCTTTATTGGAACTTGCCGGGGATAGCGGAACTGACCAACTGCAGGCCTGTGGTTTACAAAGCCCCAAATATACTCGTTGAAAGATCCAAACTCGTTAATTATCTGCACAATAACAAGACGCAAAAGAAAACTAGAGTTGGCAATTGATACATTACATACTAGGGTTGAAATATCGTTTACTCATGGCCCATTCTCCTATTTGTTATAACAATTGTAGGAAACTTACCTATTATTCAATAGATGCCTACCATAAATATATGAATATATCATATACATGTTAGACAGGACAAGACCTAGAATAAACTTTAGTCACTTCAGTTCATAGAATGGTATATATGGTCAATGGTGTATATATTGATCAGATGCACAAGACCATCCATTCACTTCAACTTCCAAAGTAAGAACTCAAAACCAAGAATAATCCCCATTAACAAGATGAAGAATAGAAAATACTATAATCACCTTCACCGAGTAATAAATAATATTACATTATTTATATATACTTATCACCTTCACCGTACAACTATTTAACGGGTCAAAACAAATACAATCTAATCTATTAGCTAAGTGTGTTTGATTTACCGTGTAGTTTTGGTCTAACATTGACTATCCCCATTGAGTAGCCACTCGCAAATAGAGATCTGAAGTGGGAAGGGGTAACTAACAAAAGTTGTCGTAAAAAATCTATCTTGATTTTTGTCTAGAAAAAAGAGGAAAATGTTTAGGGCACAATGAGGACACACACGTCATGCTTCATGAGAGTCAGTATCTAGTAAGGAAACTTTTGTATCTGTTTTATATGCAGAAAATGGAAAAGGAGCGAGCACATACCTTGCACATTTGACGCGCATTTTCAATGACTCCTCTTAGCTTCAGCTCGGATAGAAGAGAGCTGGCTGAGCTTCCTGGTGTTGTTATCTTCTTCTCATTTAATTTTGAGATGCTAACAGGGTCAAAATCCTGAAATACTTCTCTGCATTCAGACACATGTCATTTGAAAACAACTAGGTTAGAACCATTAAATGGGAATAACCACATGCAATCACATTCAGTTTCGGACTGTCAAAAGCCAAGGGATCTAACCTAAACATATGTCTTTTATTGAGAATGGCAGGCCAGGTAAGTTCAGCCAAAGCAGTTGATAAGCTAAGCAATTCAAACAGCTTTCTGCAAGAGATCAACAACCATAAGATGCACACAAGTTCAGCCTTGAAATAGAAACTACAAAACAAATATCAAAAAATATAGTGATGATACATACTTGTCATCATGTACTGGAACTCCCCATTCTCCGTCATGAAAAGCAGCATAACAAGGATCTTTTCAAAAGGAAAACCAATTATCAAATTGGACTCGTATAAAGATATATTTGCAGAAATTTAATAAATAGTATACGCCTGCAAGTCACAGTATAGTAAGAACTGCACCAGAACCATAATTGAAAAATGAAACAAATCAGAGGGGGAAAACTGGCATACTCATCAAAAAGTTTCAATTTAAGCATAAAAACATAAAGATTTCATAGATCATTAAACCATCACAATGAGGATCGTTACTGAGCTATGCCAAGGGGGAACTATAAGTAACCCAACAAACTCACAAACATTTCTCCACATTAATTAAGATAACAGGTATTTGGAAAGAGATTACACTTTTAATTTTTTCTACAAGTGACAATTTTACTTTTTCTCATTCACAAGGACGTAAATCACTAAAAGTAGCAGTATAAGTATTTTAAAAAATTATAAAAAAAAAAAATCATCCACTAAAATCGAGAAGACTGCTACGTATATTCTCAAGAATAGGACCTCATCAACCTAACGAAATTTATATCTTGAGTGGAAATTTTAATCAATACTTAAGAATTTGCCAAAAAATATTTCGGAGAAATTATCTTCAGAGTAATGTAAATACTTAGTGTAATTGCTACTAATGCCTTAACATTTTGTAGGGTTAAATGATGACTTTCTGTCAGAATCATGAGTTCAGGACATCCTATTGGACGAATAATAAACCCTAACTAAATGGCTTCAAAACTTCCATTTATAAACTAATCCCATATTTTTAAGAAAGATCATTTCCACTGGAATGAAATAGTAAATAGATTTGACATCAGATTGGTAAACATACATAAACAATATTGTATACATTTGAAGTTGCACGTCAAATAAATATGACACATTGCTGGCATGTAAATGTCCAAGAAATAAAGCAAAACACATAGGAATAGAACAATGAAAAAGACTAGCACAAAGGAACAACGAAATACATAACACGAGCAAAACATGAGTATATCAAACTCTAATGTGTATCAAAGAACATACGAGTAGAACAACAAAAAAGAAAAGATTATAGGGGTGCAGTATCTTAAATATATATTTTGGCTCAAAGTCTATAAATACAAGTCCAGCTTATCCCATTGGTCATCACATTCTACGTTTACCTTTTGTATGCACACAACTATATGTTTTTTTAAACTCTATTGTAGTTTATCAGAAAAGAACACTGGAACAAAAAATATTGAAAGCTTTGACGTGTATGTGTGCTTGCATCTGCACTTTTCTTCTTGAGTTGATTGGAAGAGTACTTCATAGGTTCTGCTCTGACATTTCTTCTACCATTCAGAAGAAAATGACTGAAGGATAATAAAGGGTTGCATCTATACACATATCAATTGAATTTAAGACTGGATCATATTAATAAATATAAAGGGAAAATTCATCTAGCATATCCCTTGCTAGTGGAATTTAAATTGGTCAAAGTATTAAGAGATCTAGCATTCATTCAATGAGCAGGGCAAAACAAGATAAGCAATGCTAGTATTCCTGCTGCAAATTCAACACAACTTACGACAAGCTAGCATTTGTATGTTTCTATTCGTGCACATTACATCTTTTTAACCATAAGTGCCCAAAAACAAGCAAAAAACTTGCTACTATGGAACCATTACTCTCATGCTAATGCTCAGTTGCCAATTTGCCATAAAGCTAAAATTGCAAACAGATCAAAACAGCTACTCTGATTTGGAGTATACCAGTATTAGGAGTGACCCAAGCACATCTTTTCTTCACAAATGAAGCATCGGCTGAGCCGGTCACCTCTACAGTACCAGTATCAGTACCAACAACCTTTTCAGGCTTGGGAGCAGATTGCTTCCTCCTTATTGGCATGCTTTGTCGACTAATCCTCCCCGTCGAGGCCCGGCTGTGTGACGAATCTGATGAAGCATCAGACGAACACGAAACATTCATGGACAAATTCGACTTCAAAACCTTATGCTCCTGTTGTTTCCTCAAAATCGAAGGCACCGTGTTGCAATTCGGCTGCGGCGTTGACGGTGAATTATAAGTTAGGGGCAATGCAGGTGATTTCTTGACCTTGATTTCCTGTAGTTTTTCTACTTTATTATTCTTCAGTTTCGAAACCGGTTTACGCAATTCCACCGATCTCGCCTTGTTTCCGGCTGGTCCCAGAACGGGCCGCGACTCAGATTCAGCGATATTCATCGATCTTAAGGTGTGCAACACCAATGTCAGACAAAACGAATTTGGGTTTACAAATCAGTGAGTGAAACTAATCGGAGTAATAGTGAGAGATTGAAGGAGATGAGGAGGTGCATTGCGAATGTAAGAATGAGGAATCTGAAAACCCTAGGAGTAGGAAGGAAGGGTGTTTGATTGAAGTAAGTTGAGAGGGCAAGAAAAAAAGTGTGGGAATCTATAATTCAGAAACCCTAGATTTGAATGTTTGGTGGTGCTGGTGCATCATCATCATCTCACCTAGCGGTAAGCAGTGCCAGTAGTTAGTGAATAATCGTGGTGTAGGTGCGTACTGTAAAAAATGCCGGTTTGGGAAATGAGTAGTACATAGTATTCAATTGAAACCAACGACGGACAAGAAACAGAGATGTTTCTTCTAGAAGAGAAAGAGAGAGAGGGTGCTATGCTACCTCGCGGGATTCATAAACACAGTTTGGCTGGCAAGTGTCCAGTTAGTTAATGTTCGAACCGGAATGAAACACTATATTGGGCCTTGTTGGGTTGAAACATGATCTGATCTTGCTGAATCCAATCCAAGTATACCAACAATAGTACTAGTATAATTAAATAATGAAATATTATTAAAAGAAGATAGTACAAAACTATCTAAAATTGGGATGGTAATGACTGATTATTATGGGGTAATTAACAAGGCTCTACACCACTATCTAATTACACTTTCTCATATTAATTTTTATTAAAAATAAAAAATCTTTAAAAAAAATTGGGCCTCAAATTCACATTCAGATAAAAGGTTTGAAATGAAGCAATGGATTGACCATCTCTTTACTTTACTGAAGGTTAGGTTATTCAGAGGCCTTGTACGTACGATCTGAAGGAATCGCAAGAGCAACTGGGGGGGGTGAGGATTTGCTATCTTTTAATTAAATAAAAAAACAAAAATGAAAAAGAGATTTAGAAATTAAATAGAGTTTGCATAACTGGAAGAGAATTATATATTAATTAAGACATTTATCAAATATTATTACAATGTGGCAGTCATAATTGAAATTGACCAAGTCCAGTCAGCCCAGCCCAGCCCAGCAAATAGACAGACAAAAACAAATCTGCAACATTTATTATATCATTCTCATCCCTAAATTCCAACAAAAACAGGTCCTAAGTCCTAATTGTTTGCAGAAAAACACAGAAAGTTCGGATAAGGATGCGAAACCAGTTCCTCCAACTGCTGGGTAGTAGTATCTTCTGCAGAATTCAAGAGAGTGGCTTCGCACGACTGGCTGGATCTTCCTTAGATTCCACTTGTATCATAAATACGTAGCCAAGTACCCACATAAGAATGTATAGTGAATGAACCCAAGCTATACAAGCAAGAAGACTCATAATGCTACCAACATACTGAGGATCTTTAATCACCCCAAAGGGAAATTCTGATACCCATGGAATGTTCTTTCCAAAGCGCACACCATAGTAAGTTCCTGATTCACCAAGCAATTGATAAACCCTGTGCATAAGAGCATGAAACTGAGTACAACTTGAGAAAGTAATTAACAATAAAATGCACATTAAACTTGTGTGTGATTAGAAACATACACTTGTAGCATATTGGTTCATACCAAGATGGTAAAGCAGACAGTTTCAAAAAACTTCCGGTAAGAATGCCTGAAAAATACAATATCTATAGCCCCATAGTATCAAGACAGAACAAGTTTACATGGATTATGTGATTTCTCATACATGCTAACTAGAAAAATAAGAATACGTGGCCAAATTTTGTGGCAGTTTTTAAAAACAATCACAAAAGATAATAATTTGTTATGGACTTTTTGAGAAATCATGAAATAAAAGTATATATGATGGCACTGCAAGTGTCAATAAATAATTTTTTTATTGATGTTTTTTAACCCCCCTCTAAAAATATTCTGGTTCCGCCATTGTCTATATGTCACTGATAGAGAGTTCTTATGTGTTCCTTAAACAAAATTCAAGTTTTTGTAGTGTTACAATAGCAATATTTCGGAATAGTGACCTTCAATGTTGTGTGTCCCCAAAGCAATACTTGCAAACTTAATTGTCAATTGCGCAATCGTGTAAAATATAATAATTGATTACTAACTACAGCAGAAACTGTATATCTTTGCTTTGACCAATTTCATGGCATTTCAAAAGTGAACACAAAAACAGGCCAATAGCATGTATTACAGGAACCATAGAAACTTTCCTTACAAACAATCATCAGAAAATACCATCCCTGTTTTCTGTTATCTAATTCAGTTTTCGTTCTCGATTTTTAGTTTTTTCCTTGCTATATTTTCTGAAAGTGACTATCAGTTTGGTTATCATTATTGACGGAAAAAATTTCTTCATTAAATCAAGTACATATAGAAACGCTAATTTGATTATAGGTAAAGGGCATATATTTTCGCCATAATAAAAATGTAGCAGACATTCTTGATTGGTTCAGGCCTATAATTTCATATTCTGTTCTAAGAACACAGACAAACCCTTACTAATATTTTGGAATGGATAGAAATGAAATGCTGTCCAAACACATTTAGAAAATGAAAACAGATCTAAAAATCCCAAATTAAATAGCCTGTATGCATGCCTTAAACAAACCTAACATGGATTAATTATGTAATCTATATGTACCCATGGAAAACATGGCATGATATATCTGTACCCGACAAGTTTGGATCGTCATTTAAGTGATATAGATTGGTTCGTACAAGGTTCTTCTGAATCCTCTTAAAATGCCTTCAAAGGCCTATCAGCTACAAAGAACACTTCAGGTATAAAAGTGAAATACTTACCAAAAAGGAAAAATAAAAAGCAAGTACTTATGAGTTATGACAGATTGGATAAGCTACAAAAATATTCCAAGGTTTTTACTATAGTACAAGAATGGAGAAGTATGTAACTCTGACTGTTAAAGATCTTTATTTGTGATCTTTGACAGTCATAGCATTAGATTTTACTACTGCTTTCTTGATACTATGCTTAAAAGAAACACTTGGCTGTCGAGTGTCACTGAATCTATATAAAAGTAATCAAAAAGAGTTTGTCAATAATACTAGTTGAAAGTTCTCATTTTTTAATACCAAAATTCCGCAAGAAGGTTTCGACATATCTAGAACCTAAAGCAAAGAAAATTCACAAAGGTAAAAGCTAATTTCCGAGTTAAATGTGTTTGTGCAAAATCCATAATGAAGACCTAGAAAAAGCCACATTTCCAGTAGCTAAAGCACTGACTATTTTTTTATCTGGGAAAAACAAAACTCTAATCATTCAAGGGAACTGGGATATTTAACACATGCCCAAAAATATAATCCAACCCAACAATGTGAATTGAAAAACCCAGATCAGCTGTAAAGTCCTTGTACCTTGTGATAACACAGTTAAACCTAATAATAACAAAAATGTCCATTGAGCAGTTCGAAATAAATTCCCTTACACAAACCCTAAAAGTAATTTTCAAGATTCAATAATTAAAAAAATGTACTATACAAACATACATGTATAGAGAGAGAGTAATACAATATAAGTAGGGAGGGGCAGGGGGGAAGCTGACCTGAAATTGAGAAACTGGCCGAAGAGGAAGAGAGGCCAGAAGTAGAAAGGAGGCGGCCAAGAAAGAGTGGAGACTGAGAAGATAGAGAGAAACTGAATGAGCTTCAACAAGTGAGATACTGATGCCATCACTCTTGACGGGTCTTTCCCTAATCTGCCGCATAAATCCACCCAAGTTTGTGGATTTGTCCACAACCAGTAATAAAATGGAAAGGGCATTATCACCCCTATGCACGCTAATATCCCCATCTTTTCTCCCACCCAATTACCTCGCTTTTGCACACTGAATCTTTACGTTTTGATGTACACTTCTGTAGGGTACTTTCTCCATTTTTCTTCTTCTCCTTCTTCTTCTTCAAATTATAAAATAGTTCAACGTGATGTTGTTATTGGTTATAAACCCATTAGTTAGCCCGTACATTTATTTCGAGGCCCATATGCCATTTTTCAATTCCCGAGGAGGATTAATTACATATTTTAGTATATTTTTAAAAATATTTATAATAATAGTACATCTATAAAATAATTATAAAAATAATATAATTTCTCATAATTATTTATAATATTAATGTAATTAGAATTTCTTAATTTAAGAAATTATTATACAATTAGGATTCACTAAATTTAGGGGATTAGTAATGATTTACTTATTAAATTAAGTAATTAATAAGTAAACCATATAGGAGACTTTCTCTTTCCTCTTGTCACATAGTACATCTCAACTTCTTCTAATCTACACCACCAATTTCTCTCTCCTATCCCAAACAGTTGAAAAAAGAAAGACTTCACCGGGACTACTTTCTCTCTCTAGACTCTGACATGACAGCTTCTTCATCTCTTACTATTTCTCAGGTCATCCTTTCTCGCTCTAATACTCGTCATGGCGGCTCCAATTTTTCTACCCAACAACCCTCTTATTCTCTCTCCTCTTTCTTTCACCTACCCACTTTCTCCACCTCCCTCAAATCCTCCTCTCGTCGCCGCAACTCCGGCGCTGGACGACGTGTAGTCAGGGCCGCTGCCGTGGAGACACTCGAAAAGACGGAGTCTTCACTGGTGGAGAAATCGATGAACACGTTTCGGTTCTTGGCCATTGATGCAGTGGAGAAGGCCAATTTGGGTCACCCAGATCTACCCATGGGGTGTGCCCCCATGGGTCACATTTTGTATGATAAAGTGATGAGGTACAATCCCAATAACCCGTAACCAAACATTCATACCAAGGTAATTAATTCAGTATTATTAGGTTACCAAATTATTTTGAATGTGACGCAGTTGGTAGCCAAACCTTCATGCAGTGGGTAGCCAAACCTTCATACCAAGGTAACCAATTCAGTTTTATTAAGTTACCAATTTATTTTAAATGTGATGCAGTTGATAGTCAAACCTTCATGCAGTTGGTTGCTAAACTTTCTAATCAAGGTAACCAATTCATACTGCATGTGTGGATGTAGATTGGTTACCTTGGTATAAGGATTTAGTTACCCTGGTACGAAGGTTTGGTTATCAACATTACATTACACATCACTCTCTTATCTCTCTCTTTCCTATGCAGTGTTCTTATTTTCTTTTGGACATGAAATTAGAATTGGAATTTTCGGACATGAATAAATTGTAAAAAATCAAATATTCACCTCCTTTCTACATCACATCGACCATTTTGTGGTTGACTCTCTATGACGCCCCCAAAATAGGTATACATCACTCATCTTGAGTCGCCAAATATATGGTACAGAACTTAAATACAACTTAAATATACAACATGAGCTATGAGTTTTAATACAAATATTGTCTTCTAGACAATATTCAAACTCAAAATAAGTCATCATTACAATTATTATCACAATATTTCACAGAATAGTGAGGACTACTAATGCAACCATCTGGACCGTCAATCCATTCTCCGACTAGTCCCAGCTATATTCTCATTTTCCGAAGAGAACAGTGAAAGAAAAGGTGAGCTCAACTAGCCTAGTAAGAAATATTATAACTAAGATAATGCAGAATAAATTATCCTTAGCCTTCAACAGTATAACAACTGATAGAATATAATAGACAGCAAGTTTTAGATCAAAAATTGCAGCGGAATAAGCAATCCATTAGAAGAGTAAAGTAGAGCATAAAACCTACTATCTTCTATGATTTAAAAGGTTTTTCATCACTTTTATCGCTGAGACTCAGCTTAATAAATAACCCACATCATCGAATCATCCCTGCATTACGGGTCAAGGATATTATTTTGTATCACGACCACAAATTATCCATTCACTACGGGCCAAAGATAATCATATTTTTCATCAACGGTCATGATCATGCCATAAAATAATTCATCTTTGCACCTTTGGCCGAAGAGAATTCATGACCATAATCATACCAAAAACTGTCCATCAATGCATTACGGGCCAATAAGGACTTTTACCACACCATTTATAACATTACGGTCATGATTATATCGAATAATTCCTGATCATAATCATACCAAGTCCATCTATGCACTACAGGCCACAGATGAATTTCAACAGAATATAAACATGAGGATGATAACAATGATATAAGAATTCAATAAAATAAGTTAAATGATAAATTTTTAAAGATTTATAATTTAATTTATCCAGAAATCAATAACGTCTAAATTGTCAATATGATACTGCTTTGTGGAGTAAAATTCAAGAATAATATTGTATCAAAAATAATTTGGACCGAAAATGAATCAATTTTTTTTATGAATAGTACCCCGGGTGAATAGTAATCGAGTGAATAGTACCTTCGGGAATAATAACCCCGTGAATAGTACTCCGGCATGAAAAAGTTAAAACTTATCAAGAATGCTCAGAGTAATATTTTCATGAAAAGATACTGGATGAAGCGCAAATATCAAGGATATTCTACTAATTTCATGGAGTATAAAAGCCAAAATTTTAACAAACAAGTATAGAATGAAGATCAAAACATGGATACAATCAATGATAGTAACCATAATAAACATCTGGGACAAAAAAGAGAACATTTCATTTTTCGGTGAATAGTGTCGTATTCATGAATAGTACCGTATACGTGAATAGTAATCCCGACACAAAAAGGTAGAAATTTCACAATAAACTCATATCAATAATTCGACATAATGATATTGAAGAAAATAATATCATTTACGAAGAAAATAACATCCCTTACCTCAAAAGAATAGTACTTCTGGCTGGAATATCAGATATAACGCTAAACGAAACTTGCACCGTATAGCAACACTCAAAGTATTGAAATACTCACAAAAATACGCTCGATAATATAGAGAGAGAAAACTTCAATTTCTGGTGTGATTTTTAATTTTAACCTAAACACTCTATTTATAGGAAAATGCTTAGAACACCAAAGCAAAAAATTTAATAAAATAATATTATTTATTAAAAATTTCCTACGCACACCTTAGAATTCTGAATTCAAGTTTTTACACATGCTAGTGGGGCCCACCAGAATGAAAAACATGTTTTTATCATTTAATGCAACAAAATCAATTTAGACCCAATATTTCGGAACTTCAATAATTCATAATAAATAGTCATTTTATCAAAAAAAATTGATTCTTATGTCCATTTCATAGGAAATTCAATTCTCTACAACTTTGTAAGTTTAAGTTTTTTAAAATTCCAAACGAAAAATGACCGAAACCCACATACGGGCGATTTTGTAGGCTATAATCAATTTTCAGTCAAAAATAGGGTCCACCAACACACAAAACATATGTTAAACATTTTTTTATAACAAAAATACTCTTCCTCCTCATTTATTCATATATCACATATTCATTGTAAAATATCACCATTATTATATTGTTAAAAAATAATAATATATTTAAATGAATTATTTTATAAAAAAAGATAAAATATCAATTTTCAACAATTGTCACTTTTCTAAAAATTCTTCCATTTATATCCACATAAAATAAATATTTTTCTTATCATATAAATCAATAATAATTATTCACAAATAATATTACAGAATCACAATAATGACAACCAGACCGTTCCCAGGAAAGAGGGGACTTTTCAATAAGAATTTCTCCTTACTGGCGCGCAATTAGGTGACCAAACCTTTCCTTAGATAGAACTTTCTAAACATTACCAATAATGCTATCTAATAATAATATTAAAATAATATGAATTATTGATCTGATAATGAAAAATACGGTGCAGTGACAATTATAGAAATAACAATAATATAAAATATCAACGTAGCAATTATTAAATCAATAAAATAAAATATTGAACAGTAATTATCATTTTGCCACCGCTTCGATGACTGTTACCATTGGTATTATCATTTTGTCGACTACTTTCTCTTGGTTGGGTCGACTTGTTATCGTGTTCCAATAACTGAGCCCTATTTACAACATCTGAATACAAACACAGTTTATGAGAAATCAGATATTGATGTATCTCGGGTTTCAAATATCTTAGAAACATTCGTGTCATTCTTTCCTCATTATCAACCAAGTGAGACGCAAACCGAGACAACTCGGCAAACTTAGCTTCATACTGCGCCACGGTCATATTGTTTTGCTCAAGCTTGATGAACTCTACCTCCTTCATTTGACGAATACTTTCAGGAAAGTACTTGTCATTGAACAGCTCTTGGAACTTCTCCCAATACATCTTCCGTGGGGCAGGTTGAGTACGCTTTACAGATTTCCATCAGTAATCTGTCTCTGCACGTAACATGAAGGTGGCAAAGGGAACTTTTTGCTCCTTGGAGCATCCCAAGACATCAAATATCTTGTTGATCTGCTTTATCCACGTCTCCGCCTTAAGTGGTTTTGGCTCTCCAAAAAACTCCGGTGGTCCCAGCTCCTTGAACTGCTTAGCGGTGACCGTCAGAGAGTTGTCAGTGTTTCCACCTGCATTTTGGACAGGAGCCTCATTCGCCTGATGTTGCATGAATTGCATAAAGCCTCTGACCATCCCATCGTTCACCATTTCATCGGTGTTATTGTTTACATGAGGATTATTGTCTTCCTGTTGCACTGTGACGCCCCCAAAATTAGGTATACCATCTTGGGTCGTCAGATACATAGTACAGAATACAAATACAACTTAATAATACAACTGTCGTGTACAATACGACAAAATATAAACTGTGAGTTTGAATACAAATATTATCTTCTAGAGAGTATTCATACTCAAAAGGAGTCCTCATTACATTATTAACACACCATTACATAGAATAGTGAGGACTACTAACTAATACTATCATTCGGACCATCACTCCGTTCCCCGACTTGCCCCAGCTACGTTCTCATTTCATGAAGAGAACAGTGAAAGAAAGGGTGAGCTCAACTAGCCCAGTAAGAAATATTACGACTAAGATAATGCAGAATAAATTATCATTAGCCTTCAACAATGTTAAACTGATAAAATATAATAGACATCAAGTTTAACTGTAGCGGAACAAGCAATCCATTAAGAGAGTCAAGTAAAAAATAAACTCTACTATCTTTTATGATTTAAAAGATTTTCCAACACTGTGATCGCTGAGACTCAGCTTAATAAAATAATTCACATCATCGAATCACCCCTGCACTACGGCCAAGGATATTCGTATATTCATTAATGGTCATGATCATGCCAACAACTGTCCATCAATGCACTACGGGCCAATGAGGACTTTTACCACATCATTTGTAACATTACGGTCATGATTACACCGAATAATCCCTGGTCATAATCATACCAAGTCCATCTATGCACTACAGGCCACAGATGACTTTCAACAGAATATAAACATGAGGATGATGACAATGATATAAGAATTCAATAAAACAAGTTCAAGAATTAATTTATCCAAGAATTAACAACGTCCAAATTGTCAACATGATAATACTTTGTGGAGTAAAATTCAAGAATGATCAGGAGAATATTTTCATGAATAGATACTAGATGAAGCGCAAATGTCAAGGATATTCCACAAATTTCATGGAGTATAGAAGTCAAAACTTAACCAACTGAGTATAATAAAGAATGGAATAACAAAAGAAATCACCATGCATGCGATAGACCGCACAGACAGGTTATTCCAACAGAATAATAAATAATGGAACCAGGTCCGGCGTAAACGTACAGACAGGATATTCCGACAGAATAATAAATAATGGAACCAGGTCCGACGTAAACGCACAGACAGGATATTCCGACAGAATAATAATAAAAACGGAACTAGGTCCGGTGTAAAACACACAGACAGGATGTTCCAACAGAATAATAGAAGAATGTCACCAAGTATAGGGTAGACCGCATATACTGGTTATTCCAACAGAATAATAAAGAATGGAATAACAGAAGTTCTCTTCATGAATATAAAAGAAATAATATTCCCTACCGTTTTAAAGACGAGCTGAAATAAGGAAGTAGTTGAGTAGCAGAATACTCTTCTTCTCTCTCTCTATAGTTTCTCTCTATAGTTTCTCTCTCTAGAGTTCAGTGAATTCGTAAGAAATAATGAAGGAATGAGCTGCTATTTATAGAAAAATAGAATGCATAGTAACTAATCCATGAACGGTCCAGATTGATTACTTTAATCTGACGGTCCATATTTAAAGAAAAATCTTTTAAATAAAATATAATATATTCTATTTATAGAATAACTTTAATAAAGTATTCTGTTTTATATAAAAAGATGTTTCTGTTTTATTACGTTAATAATACGAATAAAACAAAACGTCATTATCGCTAAATAATTCATATTATTAACTGACAATAATTGAATCAAACTGAGTGACTTCTCACATAAGCATTAATAATCAATACCGTGTGCTACTATGCAACCACACGTATTACTGTACTTTTACTACCGAGTAGTTCAACAGTAACAATGGTAAAATTTCTGCCGTTATTTTTAATAAAATATTTTTGTCGTTTTTCAATCCGACAATAATTCCGTTGTGGGGTCCACCAATGATTGTGTCGTTGTACGAATATTCCCTGTTAAAACGAATATTCCCCGACCAATCGAATATTATATAACAACTTGCGTACTTTGCAAAATTTATAAATATTACCCACAACTATAACATTATATCAAATTAACTCCATAATATTCAAAAATGATATTTATAGAAAATTCATCTTTATTTATAAAAGTTGGGGTCTTACAACCTCCCCTTCTTATGAAATTTCGCCCTCGAAATTAGGGTACGTACCTGGTATGTCGAAGAGGTAAGGATACCTTGATTTCATTTCAATTCTAACTCCCAAGTCATTTCCTCAACATCGTGGTTTCTCCACAAAACTTTGACTTGAGGTATAACCTTGGAGCGTAGAATATGTTCCTTCTTATCCAAGATTTGAACAGGAACTTCTTCATACGTCAAATCTTCCGCTATTTCGTCCGGTTCTAACTCAATAATGTGGTTCGGGTCTTCCACATATTTGCGTAACATGGATATGTGAAAAACGTTATGAACACGAGACATACTTGGCGGTAAAGCGAGTCTATAAGCCACAGTTCCTACTCGATCGAGGATTAAAAATGGACCGATGAATCGAGGATTGAGCTTTCCTCTCTTTCCAAATCTCGTAACTCCTTTCCATGGAGCAACACGTAAGAACACATGATCTCCTACATCAAATTCCACGTCCTTTCGATGAAGATCAGCATAACTCTTTTGTCGATCTTGTGAGGTTTTTATACGTTGTCGGATCGTTTGAATCTTTTCTGTAGTCATACGTACCAACTCCGGTCCCAACAACGTTGCTTCACCCACCTCATCCCAGCATACTGGAGAACGACATTTTCTTCCATACAATGCTTCGAATGGAGCCATGCCAATACTTGCTTGATAACTGTTGTTGTAGGAAAACTCCACCAATGGTAAGAACTTGTCCCAACTTCCCTTGAAGTCAAAGACACAGAGTCTTAATAAATCTTCTAGAGTTTGAATAGTCCTCTCTGATTGTCCGTCCGTCTGAGGATGATATGCCGAACTAAATCGTAAATCTGTGCCCATAGCTTTTTGTAAACTAACCCAAAATCGTGAAGTGAATCTTGGGTCTCGATCAGAAACTATGGATACTGGCATACCATGCAGTCTTACAATCTCGTTTATGTACATACGAGCAAGACGTTCAAGTGTATAAGTTTCTCGTATCGGTAAGAAATGAGCAGACTTGGTCAATCTATCAACAATGACCCAAATCGCATCTATACCTTGAGAAACCTTAGGAAGACCGGTAACGAAATCCATGGTAATGTGCTCCCACTTCCATTCTGGAATTTCAAGTGGTTGCAATGGACCTTTTGGTACTTGATGCTCCGCTTTGACTCGTTGACAAGTTAGACACCTTGAGATAAACAACGCTATCTCTCTCTTCATATTGCTCCACCAAAATGTATGACGAAGATCATGATACATTTTGGTACTTCCAGGATGGATTGCAAACGGTGTGTTGTGCGCCTCCATCATGATTTCATACTTTAAATCAGGGTTGTTAGGAACACAAAGTCTGGAGTTGACTCGAAGTATTCCTTCTTCATCGATTCTTGCTTCCGGCATAGAACCTTCTTGCACTTTCTTCCTCATACGCATCAGCTCCAGGTCTGTAGCTTGAGCAGCTTTAACTTTATCGATTAAAGTTGGTTCTACTCGTATATTCGCCATCATCACATGGGTCCCTGGAGTCTTTAACTCTATCTCCATCCTTTGCAAGTCACACAAAATGGGCCTTTGTGTTGACAATATTGCACTCGTACTTGCATATGATCTTCTACTCAATGCGTCAGCTACCACGTTCGCTTTTCCAGGATGGTATTGAATGGTATGATCATAATCTTTCAACAGTTCAAGCCAACGTCGTTGTCGCATGTTGAGTTCCTTTTGAGTGAAGAAATATTTGAGGCTTTTATGATCCGTAAAGATCTCCACCTTCTCCCCATACAAGTAATGCCTCCAAATTTTAAGTGCAAAGACAACAGCTGCCAACTCTAGATCATGAGTAGGATAATTCCTCTCATATTCCTTGAGTTGTCTTGATGCATAGGCTATGACTTTTCCATGTTGCATGAGAACGCATCCCAACCCTTTGCTCGAAGCATCACTGTAGATGACAAATCCCTCCGAGCCAGATGGTATTGTTAAAACAGGTGCTGAAATGAGTCTCCTCTTGAGTTCTTGAAAACTCTGCTCACATTCTTCGCTCCAACCGAACTTTGTATCTTTCCGAGTCAGCTGAGTTAATGGAGTAGCGATTCGAGAAAATCCTTCCACGAATCTCCGATAATAACCAGCTAAACCAAGAAAGCTACGTACCTCGGTCACTGATTTAGGTTGCTCCCAGCTTTGAATAGCTTCAATCTTTGCCGGGTCAACCGATATTCCACGACTTGATACTACGTGCCCAAGGAATGCTACCTCTTCCAGCCAGAACTCGCATTTCTTTAACTTGGCATAAAGTTTGTATTCACGAAGCTTTTGGAGTACCAACCTCAAGTGTTGCTCATGATCTTCACGGCTTTTGGAATAAATAAGGATGTCATCGATAAAGACGACCACAAAGTGATCCAAATATTCCTTGAATACCCTGTTCATCATATCCATGAAGGCAGCAGGAGCATTAGTCAATCCAAAAGACATAACTAAGAATTCATAATGCCCATACCGAGTTCTGAAGGCAGTCTTTGGAATATCCTCAGTTCTAACCTTCAGCTGATGATATCCAGAACGAAGATCGATCTTTGAAAAGAATTGTGCTCCTTGCAACTGGTCAAACAGGTCATCAATACGTGGCAATGGGTACCTATTTTTGATGGTGACATGATTCAACTCCCGATAATCAATACAAAGTCGCATACTCCCATCTTTCTTCTTCACGAACAGAACAGGAGCACCCCAAGGAGAAGTACTAGGACGAATAAAACCAATGTCTAACAATTCCTGCAGTTGGGTCTTTAACTCCTGAAGTTCAATAGGAGCCATTCGATATGGGGCTTTGGAAATGGGTTTTGTACCGGGTTCAAGGTCGATACAAAATTCAATTTCACGCTCTGGGGGTAGGCCAGGAAGTTCTTCGGGAAATACGTCAGGAAATTTATTAACAACAGAAATATCATTCAAAGCTGACGTATTTTTGTTTAGATCTGTGACATGAGCTAAGAAAGCTTGACATCCGTTTTTCAATAAACGAATAGCTTTATGGCTTGAGATGACAGCGATTGATTTTAATGGTTTGGTTGCTTGAATTCGCATAATAGGTCGATTAGGAATATGAAAGCTAACAACCTTACGAAAACAATCAATTTTTGCATGATGAGTAGTTAACCAATCAATCCCTAGAATCACGTCAAATGCAAGTATTTTTAATGAAATAAGATCGACAGGTAATGTGTGGGTACCAACTTGAACCAAACAAGACTTATAAACCGTGGATGTAATGAAGGTTTCTCCCAATGGAGTTTCAACTGCTAAGTCAAAGTCTAATTTCTCCGGAATCAAATTTAATCGATGAGCGCAAGTAGGAGAAATAAAAGAATGGGTAGAACCGGTATCAAATAAAGTATAGACTTCGTTAGAGTTTATGATAAGCTTACCCGTGATGACCTCATTCGGGTTCCTTGCTCTCTGGGAGTTCACAACAAACGCTCTCCCTTGCACAACCGGTTTTGACTTTTCTGGGACGGCCTTTGGTGCCTCCATCCTAGCTGAATTTGTCTTCGGTAAACGACAAAATCGGGCTAAATGACCTTCTCTTCCACAATTATAACATGCTTTGGACGGCATCGCGCAGTTTGGACTGATGTGCCCCTCCCCTCCGCATTTGAAACATATGATAGGTGGTCGTTCTCCTTCCTTAACGACAGGTGCTGGTGCTGACGTCTTTCCATCATTGTTGAATCTCCTCTTCTTGAAATGCACATTCTTATTGTTTTGGCCCTGATTACCACCGAAGTGGTTACCATTTCTGGCCTGTTGATTCCCTCCACGCTTGTTGTCACCGCTTCGATGACTGCTTCACTGGTATTATCATTTTGCCGGCTGCTCTCTTTTGGTTGCGTTGTCTCGTTATCGCGCTCCACCAACTGAGCCCTATTTACAACATCTGAATACAAACACAGTTTATGAGAAACAAGATGTTGACGTATCTCCGGCTTCAAACCTCTTAAAAACATTCGCGTCATTCTTTCTTCATTATCCACCAGGTGGGACACAAACCGGGATAACTCCGCAAATTTTGCCTCGTACTGCGACACGGTCATATTATTCTGCTCCAATTTGATGAACTCCACCTCCTTCATGTGACGAATACTCTCGGGAAAGTATTTGTCGTTAAACAGCTCTTGGAACTTCTCCCAAAACATCTTCAGTGCGGCAGGTTGAGTACGCTTTATCGATTCCCACCAGTAATCTGCCTCTCCTCGCAACATAAAGGCGGCAAAGGGAACCTTTTGCTCCTCGGAGCAACCCAAGACATCAAATATCTTGGTGATCTGCTTTATCCATGTTTCAGCTACAAGTGGTTTGGGTTCCCCCTTAAACTCCGGTGGTCCCAGCTCCTTAAACTGTTTAGCGGTGACCGCCTGAGAGTTTCCCGTATTTCCACCTACGTTGTGGACAGGAGCCGCTTTCACCTGTTGTTGCATGAATTGCATAAAACCTCTGAACATTCCATCATTCATCATCTGGTCAGTGTTGTTGTTTGCATGAGGATTGTCACCTTCCTGATGAACATTATCCTGATTATTGATATGTGGTGAATCAATAGTCGCCTGTGCTCCATTGCTATTCTCAACATTCTCATATGCCATTTTCAGATACTGCCACAAAATAAAAGTTAATTGATATGTCATATATTATCCTTATATTATGATCGACCAATTAAATACCATGCAAATAAACTTAGGTAGGTCATACTAGCGAAGGAATTCCCCGTCTCTCCCCTCCTAGTTCTATTCTCACATCTTAGCCAGGGATCATATCCCTAAGCTCTGATACCAATTGTGACGCCCCCAAAATTAGGTATACATCACCCATCTTGGGTCGTCAGATACATAGTACAGAATACAAATACAACTTAATAATACAACTGTCGTGTACAATACGACAAAATATAAACTGTGAGTTTGAATACAAATATTATCTTCTAGAGAGTATTCATACTCAAAAGGAGTCCTCATTACATTATTAACACACCATTACATAGAATAGTGAGGACTACTAACTAATACTATCATTCGGACCATCACTCCGTTCCCCGACTTGCCCCAGCTACGTTCTCATTTCCTGAAGAGAACAGTGAAAGAAAGGGTGAGCTCAACTAGCCCAGTAAGAAATATTATGACTAAGATAATGCAGAATAAATTATCATTAGCCTTCAACAATGTTAAACTGATAAAATATAATAGACATCAAGTTTAACTGTAGCGGAACAAGCAATCCATTAAGAGAGTCAAGTAAAAAATAAACTCTACTATCTTTTATGATTTAAAAGATTTTTCAACACTGTGATCGCTGAGACTCAGCTTAATAAAATAATTCACATCATCGAATCACCCCTGCACTACGGCCAAGGATATTCGTATATTCATTAATGGTCATGATCATGCCAACAACTGTCCATCAATGCACTACGGGCCAATGAGGACTTTTACCACATCATTGTAACATTACGGTCATGATTACACCGAATAATCCCTGGTCATAATCATACCAAGTCCATCTATGCACTACAGGCCACAGATGACTTTCAACAGAATATAAACATGAGGATGATGACAATGATATAAGAATTCAATAAAACAAGTTCAAGAATTAATTTATCCAAGAATTAACAACGTCCAAATTGTCAACATGATAATACTTTGTGGAGTAAAATTCAAGAATGATCAGGAGAATATTTTCATGAATAGATACTAGATGAAGCGCAAATGTCAAGGATATTCCACAAATTTTATGGATTATAGAAGTCAAAACTTAACCAACTGAGTATAATAAAGAATGGAATAACAAAAGAAATCACCATGCATGCGATAGACCGCACAGACAGGTTATTCCAACAGAGTAATAAATAATGGAACCAGGTCCGGCGTAAACGTACAGACAGGATATTCCGACAGAATAATAAATAATGGAACCAGGTCCGGCGTAAACGCACAGACAGAATATTCCGACAGAATAATAATAAAAACGGAACTAGGTCCGGTGTAAAACACACAGACAGGATGTTCCAACAGAATAATAGAAGAATGTCACCAAGTATAGGGTAGACCGCATATACTGGTTATTCCAACAGAATAATAAAGAATGGAATAACAGAAGTTCTCTTCATGAATATAAAAGAAATAATATTTCCTACCGTTTTGAAGACGAGCTGAAATAAGGAAGTAGTTGAGTAGCAGAATACTCTTCTTCTCTCTCTCTATAGTTTCTCTCTATAGTTTCTCTCTCTAGAGTTCAGTGAATTCGTAAGAAATAATGAAGGAATGAGCTGCTATTTATAGAAAAATAGAATGCATAGTAACTATTCCATGAACGGTCCAGATTGATTACTTTAATCTGACGGTCCATATTTAAAAAAAAATCTTTTAAATAAAATATAACATATTCTATTTATAGAATAACTTTAATAAAGTATTCTGTTTTATATAAAAAGATGTTTCTATTTTATTACGTTAATAATACGAATAAAACAAAACGTCATTATCGCTAAATAATTCATATTATTAACTGACAATAATTGAATCAAACTGAGTGACTTCTCACATAAGCATTAATAATCAATACCGTGTGCTACTATGCAACCACACGTATTACTGTACTTTTACTACCGAGTAGTTCAACAGTAACAATGGTAAAATTTCCGCCGTTATTTTTAATAAAATATTTTTGTCGTTTTTTCAATCCGACAATAATTCCGTTGTGGGGTCCACCAATGATTGTGTCGTTGTACGAATATTCCCTGTTAAAACGAATATTTCCCGACCAATCGAATATTATATAACAACTTGCGTACTTTGCAAAATTTATAAATATTACCCACAACTATAACATTATATCAAATTAACTCCATAATATTCAAAAATGATATTTATAGAAAATTCATCTTTATTTATAAAAGTTGGGGTCTTACAACATTACCCTAGGCATTGATCGTTGGTGACTCAATAGTCTCATGTGCTTCATTGCTTATCTCAACATTTTCGGATGTCATTTTAAATACTACAACAAAACAAGGGTTAATTAACATATCACATATTATCCCTATAATCTGACCGACCAATTAAATACCAAATAAACTTAGGTAGGTCATACTAGCGAAGGAATTCTCCATCTCTCCCCTCCTAGTTCTTGTCTCACATCTCAGCTAGGGATCATATCCCTAAGCTCTGATACCAACTGTGACGCCCCAAAAATAGGTATACATCACCCATCTTGAGTCGCCAAATACATGGTACAGAATATAAATACAAACTTAATTATACAACCGTCGTGTAATATACGACAATACATAAACTGAGAGTTTTAATAGAAATATTGTCATCTAGACAATATTCACACTCAAAGGAGTCCCAATTACATTTATTGTCACACTATTTAACAGAATAGTGAGGACTACTAATGTTATCATCTGGACCGTCACTCCTTTTCCCGACTCGTCTCAGCTATATTCTCATTTTCTGAAGAGAACAGTTAAAGAAAGGGTGAGCTTAACTAGCCCAGTAAGAAATATTATGACTAAGATAATGCAGAATAAATTATCAATAGTCTTCAACAATGTTAAACTGATAAAATACAATAGACATCAAGTTTAACTGCAGCGGAAGAAGCAATCCATTAGAAGAGTCAAGTAGAGCATGATATCTACCATCTTCTATGATTTAAAATGTTTTCATCAATTTTTATCGCTGAGACTCAGCTTAATAAATAAACCACATCATCTAATTATCTCTGTATTACGGGCCAAGGATATTCGTTAAATCATCAACGGTCATGACTATACCGAATAATCCCTGGTCATAATCATACCAAAAATTGTCCATCAATGCATTACAGGTCACTGAGGACTTTTACCACATCATTTATAACATTACAGGTCATGATTATACCGAATGATCTCTGATCATAATCATACTAAGTCCTTCTATGCATGTAAGCCAAATATGACTTTCATTACAATATAAGCATGAGGATGATGACAATGACATAATAATTCAATAAAACAAGTTCAAGAATAAATTTTAAAGATTAATAAGTTAATTTATCCTGAACTCAATAACGTCCAGATTGTCAACATGATACTGCTTTGTGGAATAAAATTACAGAATGCTCAAAAGAATATTTTCACGAAAAGATACTGGATGAAGCGCAAATATTCAGGATATTCCACTAATTTCAAAGAATATAGAAGCCAAAACTTTAACCAGCTGAGTATAATAGAATGTATAACAGTGCAAATGATTTTTCACCCACCATGCGGTAATCCACGTATACAGATCATTTCCACAATTTAATAAGGAATGAATACAAAGAATCATTCACTATGCATGTGGTAATCCACATAGACAGGTTATTCCAATAGAATAATAAAGAATGGAATAATAGAAGGATTCACCATGTGTGCGATAGACTGCACAGACAGGTTATTCCCAACAGAATAATAAATAATGGAACCAGGTCATGCGTAACGTACAAACATGATATTCCGACAGGATAATAAATAATGGAACCAGATCCGGCATAAAGGCACAAACAGAATATTCCGACAGAATAATAAATAATGGAACCAGATCCGACGTAAACGCACAGACATGATATTCTAACAGAATAATAAATAATGGAATAACATAAAAAATTTACCATGTATGCGGTACTTCGCATATACAGGTTATTCCAACATAATAATAAGGAATGGAATAACAGAAGAATTTCACCAAGTATAGGGTAGTCCACGTATACAGGTTATTCCAACAGAATAATAAAGAATGGAATAACAGAAGTTCTCTTCATGAGTACGAAAGAAATAATACCCCTTACGAGTACAACAAATAATATCTCTTACCTTAGAAGAAACTGGATATTGGAAAAGTGAAGTAGCAGAATACTTTTCTTCTTTCTCTCTATAGTTTCTCACTTTAGAGTTTCAGTGAATTCGTAAAAAATAATGAAGGAATGAGCTTCTATTTATAGAAGAACTAAAAGTGGCTCTTGTTCTTAACGAAGAGTCAAAATGAATATTGGCAATATTGAAGAGACAACTACTATTTGCGAATGGGCAATTAACTCTTGAAACACTGAAGGGACAAATAACTCTTGGAAAACTGAAGGGACAAATAACTCTTGGAGAACTGAAGGGACAAGTTACTATTTAAACTTTAAATCAATGATCCATATTGATTTACTATTATAATTTCAACCAACGGTCTGAAAAATAACACATATCCTCATAGAATAATATTGTACCCAAAAATGATTTGGACCGAAAAAAAATATACCTTTCGGGTGAATAGTATCCCGTGAATAGTAACTCGTAAATAATAACTCGTGAGTAGTAACTCGTGAATAGTACTTCGATACGAAAAGTGCTCTGAATTACCCGATTGAACACTATAACCTCCATACATCAATACAAATTCATCATTAATCAACATGAACTTATTCATCATTAGTATTATAACTCACAATATTTAACAACCAGGTCGTTCCCAGGAAAGAGGGGGCTTTCCAATAAGGATTTCTCCCTATTGGCGCGCAATTAGGTGACCAAACCTCTCCTTGACAGAACTTCTAGACATTGTAAATATTATAATTTAATAATATGAATAACTTTGTCGTCTCAATTATTTATTTAATAATATAACATATTATGCTGATGATACTGTGACAATAATCGAATCAATAATATAAGAGATATGATGCAGCAATTGCTGTAGCAATAATTGAGTATTACTGAGTGACTTCTCATGTAAGCATCAATAACCAATACCGTGTACTACTATGCAACCACGCGTATTACTGTACTTTTACTACCGGGTAGTTCAACAGTTTTAACGGTAACACTTCCGCCGTTATTTTTATAAAAAGATAATTCTGTCGTTTTCTTACTACGACAATACTTCCGTTGTGGGATCTACCAATGATTGTGCCGTCGTACGAATATTCCTTGTTAAAACGAATATTCTCCGACCAATCGAATATTATATAACCACTTGCTTACTTTGCAAAATTTATAAATATTACCCACAACTATAACATTATATTATATCCACACCATAATATTCAAAAATATATTTCGAGAAAAATAATCTTTATTTATAAAAGTTGGGGTCTTACAACCTCCCCTTCTTATGAAATTTCGTCCTCGAAATTAGGGTGTGTGCCTGATATGTCGAAGAGGTGAGGATATCTTGACTTCATCTCAGATTCTAACTCCCAGGTCATTTCCTCCACATCGTGGTTTTTCCACAAAACTTTGACTTGAGGTATAACTTTAGAACGTAGAATATAATCCTTCTTATCCCAGATTTTAACAGGTAACTCATACGTTAAATCTTCCTCTATCTCGTCTGGTTCTAATTCAATAATGTGGTTCGGGTCTTTCACATATTTACGTAACATAGATATATGAAAAACGTTATGAACACGAGACATACTTGGCGGTAAGGCGAATCTATAGGCTACAGTTCCTATTCGTTCGAGGATTATAAATGGGCCAATGAATCGAGAATTGAGCTTTCCTCTCTTTTCAAATCTCGTAACTCTTTTCCATGGAGCAACACGTAACAACACATGATCTCCAATATCGAATCCCACGTCCTTTGGTTAAAGATCAACATAACTCTTTTGTCGATCTTGTAAGGTTTTTATACGTTACCGGATCGTTTGAATCTTTTTCGTAGTCATACGTACCAAATCAGGTCCCAACAACGTTGCTTCACCCACCTCATCCCAGCATACTGGTGAACGACACTTTCTTCCATACAACGCCTCAAATGGAGCTATGCCAATACTTGCTTGATAACTATTGTTGTAGGAAAACTCCACCAATGGTAAGAACTTGTCCCAACTTTCCTTGAAGTCCAAGACACAGAGTCTTAATAAATTTTCAAGAGTTTGAATAGCCCTCTCTGATTGTCCGTCCGTCTGAGGATGATATGCCGAACTAAATCGTAAATCCGTGCCCATAGCTTTTTGCAAACTAACCCAAAATCTTAAAATGAATCTTGGGTCTCGATCAGAAACTATGGATACTGACATACCATGCAATCTTACAATCTCATTTATATACATACTAGCAAGACGTTCAAGTGTATTAGTTTCTCATATCGGTAAGAAATGAGCAGACTTGGTCAATCTATTAACAATGACCCAAATCGCATCTATGCCTTGAGAAACCTTGGGAAGACCAGTAACGAAATCCTTGGTAATGTGCTCCCACTTCTATTCTAGAATTTCAAGTGGTTGCAATGGACCTTTTGGCACTTGATGCTCCGCCTTGACTCGTTGACAAGTTAGACACCTTGAGATAAACATCGCTATCTCTCTCTTCATATTGCTCCACCAAAATGTATGACGAAGATCACGATACATTTTGGTACTCCCAGGATGGTTTGTAAACGGTGTGTTGTGCGCCTCCATCATGATTTTATACTTCAAGTCAGAATCGTTAAGAACACAAAGTCTGGAGTTTACTCGAATTATTCCTTCTTCATCGATTCTTACTTCCGAAATAGCACCTTCTTCCACTTTCTTCTTCATATGCATCAGCTCCAGGTCTGTAGCTTGAGCAGCTTTAACTTTATTGATTAAAGTCGGTTTTACTCGTATGTTAGTCATCATCATATGGGTTCTTGGAGTCTTTAACTCTATCTCCATCCTTCGTAGGTCATACACAATGGGCCCTTGCGTTGACAATAATGTACTCGTTCACGCATATGATCTTCTACTCAACGCGTCAGCTACTACGTTTGCTTTTCCAAGATGGTATTGGATGGTATGATCATAATCTTTCAACAGCTCAAGCCAACGTCGTTGTCACATGTTGAGTTCCTTCTGAGTGAATAAATATTTGAGGCTTTTATGATCTGTATAGTTCTTCACCTTCTCTTCATACAGGTAATGCGTCCAAATCTTAAGCGCAAAAACGATAGCGGCCAACTCTAGATCATGAGTAGTATAATTCTTCTCATATTCTTTGAGTTGTCGTGAGGCATAGGCTATGACTTTCCCATGTTGCACGAGAACACATCCTAACCCTTTGCCTGAAGCATCACTGTAAATGACAAATCCCTTCATGCCAGATGGTATTGTCAGAACAGGTGCTGAAATGAGTCTACTCTTGAGTTCTTGAAAACTCTTCTCACATTCCTCGCTCCAAACGAATTTTGTATCTTTTCGAGTTAGCTGCGTTAATGGAGTAGCGATTCGAGAAAACCTTCTATGAATCTCCGATAATAACCTGCTAAGCCGAGAAAGCTACGTACCTCGGTCACCAACTTAGGTTGCTCCCAGCTTTGAAATGCTTCAATCTTTGCTGGATCAACAGATATTCCATGACTTGATGCTACGTGCCCAAGGAATGCTACTTCCTCAAGCCAGAACTCGCATTTTTTCAACTTGGCATATAGCTTACTTTCACGAAGCTTTTGAAATATCAGCCTCAAGTGTTGCTCATGGTCTTCACAGGTTTTGGAGTATATGAGGATGTCATCAAGAAAGACGACCACAAAATGATCCAAATATTCCTTAAATACTCGGTTCATCATGTCCATAAAGGCAACATGAGCATTAGTCAATCCAAAAGACATAACTAAGAATTCATAATGCCCGTACCGAGTTTTGAAAGCAGTCTTTGGAATGTCATCAGTTTTAATCTTCAACTGATGATATCCAGAACGAAGATCGATTTTTGAAAAGAATTTGACGCCTTGCAACTGGTCAAGCATATCATCAATATGAGGTAACGGGTACCTATTTTTGATGGTGACATGATTCAACTCCCGATAATCAATACAAAGTCGCATACTTCCATCTTTCTTCTTCACGAATAGAACAGGAGCACCCCAAGGAGACGTACTAGGACGAATGAAACCAATGTCTAACAATTCCTGTAGTTGGGTTTTTAACTCCTAAAGTTCAATATGAGCCATTCGATATGGTGCTTTAGAAATAGATTTTGTACCGGATTCAAGGTCGATACAAAATTTAATTTCACGCTCTGGGGGTAGACCAGGAAGTTCTTCAAGGAATACGTCAGGAAATTTATTAACAATAGAAATATCATTCAAAACTGACGTATTTTTGTTTAGATCCGTGACATGAGCTAAGAAAGCTTGACATCTATTTTTTAATAAACGAATAGCTTTATGGCTTGATATGACAGTGATTGATTTTAGTGGTTTGGCTGCTTGAATTCGTATAATAGGTTGGTTAGGAATATGAAAGCTAACAACCTTACGAAAATAATTGATTTTAGCATGATGAATAGTTAACCAATCAATCCCTAAAATCACATCAAATGCAAGTATTTTCAAAGAAATAAGATCGACAGGTAACGTGCGGTTACCGATTTGAATCAAATAAGACTTATAAATAGTGGATGTAATGAAGGTTTCTCCCAACGGAGTTTCAACAGATAAATCAAAGTCTAATTTCTCCGGAGTCAAATTTAAACGTTGAGCGCAAATAGGATAAATAAAGGAATGGGTAGAACCGGTATCAAATAAAGTATAAACTTCGCTAGAGTTTATGGTTACCTTACCCGTGATTACCTCGTTCGGATTCCTCGCTTTTTGGGAGGTTACGACAAACGCTCTCCCTTGAACTACCGGTTTTGTATTGTCTGGAACACGTTTTGATGCCTCCATTTCAGCTGGACTTGACTTTGGTGCACGACAAAATCGGACTAGGTGACCTTCTTTTTCATAATTGTAACACGCTTTGGACTGCATCACGCAGTTTGGACTGATATGTCCCTCCTCTTCACATTTGTAACATACGACCAGCGGTCGTTCTCCTTCCTTAACAGCGGGTGCTGGTGCTGACATCTTTCCATCTTTGCTGAACCTGCTCTTCTTGAGCTTTCCACTCCTATTATCTTGGTCATGATTACCACCGAAGTGGTTATTATTTCTGGCATGTTGATTCCGTCCATGCTTGTTGTCATCGCTTCGATGACTGCCACAATTGGTATTATCATTTTGCTAGCTGTTTTATCTTGGTTGGGTCGACTCGTTATTGCGTTCCAATAACTGAGCCCTATTTACAACATCTGAATACAAACACAGTTTATGAGAAATCAGATATTGACGTATCTCGGGTTTCAAACCTCTTAAAAATATTTGCGCCATTCTTTCCTCATTATAAACTAAGTGGGACGCAAACCGAGACAACTCGGCAAACTTAGCTTCGTACTGTACCACGGTTATATTATTTTGCTCAAGCTTGATGAACTCTACCTCCTTCATGTGACGAATACTTTAAGAAAAGTACTTGTCATTGAACAGCTCTTGGAACTTCTCCCAATACATCTTCAGTACGGCATGTTGAGTACGCTTTACAGATTCCCACCAGTAATCTGCCTCTGCACGCAACATGAAGGTGGCAAAGGGAACCTTTTGCTCCTCGGAGCATCCTAAGACATCAAATATATTGTTGATCTGCTTTATCCATGTCTCCGCCTTAAGTGGTTTTGGCTCTCCAAAAAACTCCAGTAGTCCCAGCTCCTTGAACTGCTTAGCGGTGACCGTCCGAGAGTTGTCAGTGTTTTCACCTGCATTTTGGGCAGGAGCCGCCTTCGCCTGATGTTGCATGAATTGCATAAAGCCTCTGACCATCCCATCGTTCACCATTTCATCGGTGTTATTGTTTAAATGAGGATTATTGTCTTCATGTTGCACATTACCCTAGACATTGATCGTTGGTGACTCAATAGTCTCATGTGCTTCTTTGCTTATCTCAACATTTTCGGATGCCATTTCAAATACTGCAACAAAACAAGGGTTAATTAACATATCACATATTATCCCTATAATCTGACCGACCAATTAAATACCAAATAAACTTAGGTAGGTCATACTAGCGAAGGAATTCTCCATCTCTCCCCTCCTAGTCCTTGTCTCACATCTCAACTAGGGATCATATCCCTAAGCTCTGATACCAACTGTGATGCCCCAAAAATAGGTATACATCACCCATCTTGAGTCGCCAAATACATGGTACAGAATATAAATACAAACTTAATTATACAACCGTCGTGTAATATACGACAATACATAAACTAAGAGTTTTAATAGGAATATTGTCATCTAGACAATATCCACACTCAAAGGAGTCCCAATTACATTTATTGTCACACTATTTAACAGAATAGTGAGGACTAATAATGCTATCATCTGGACCGTCACTCCTTTTCCCGACTCGTCCCAGTTATATTCTCATTTTCTAAAGAGAACAGTGAAAGAAATGGTGATCTTAATTAGCCCAGTAAGAAATATTATGACTAAGATAATGCAGAATAAATTATTAATAGTCTTCAACAATGTTAAACTGATAAAATATAATAGACATCACGTTTAACTGCAGCGGAAGAAGCAATCCATTAGAAGAGTCAAGTAGAGCATGATATCTACCATCTTCTATGATTTAAAATGTTTTCATCAATTTTTATCGCTGAGACTCAGCTTAATAAATAAACCACATCATCTAATTATCTCTGTATTACGGGCCAAGGATATTCGTTAAATCATCAACGGTCATGACTATACCGAATAATCCCTGGTCATAATCATATCAAAAATTGTCCATCAATGCATTACAGGTCACTGAGGACTTTTACCACATCATTTATAACATTACAGGTCATGATTATACCGAATGATCTCTGATCATAATCATACTAAGTCATTCTATGCATGTAAGCCAAATATGACTTTCATTACAATATAAGCATGATGATGATGACAATGACATAATAATTCAATAAAACAAGTTCAAGAATAAATTTTAAAGATTAATAAGTTAATTTATCCTGAACTCAATAATGTCCAAATTATCAACATGATACTGCTTTGTGGAGTAAAATTTAAGAATGCTCAAAAGAATATTTTCACGAAAAGATAATGGATGAAGTGCAAATATCCAGGATATTCCACTAATTTCAAGGAATATAGAAGCCAAAACTTTAACCAATTGAGTATAATAGAATGTATGACACTGCAAATGAATTTTCACCCGCCATGCGGTAATCCACTTATACAGATCATTTCACAATTTAATAAGGAATGAATACAAAGGATCATTCACCATGCATGTGGTAATCCACATAGACAGGTTATTCCAATAGAATAATAAAGAATGGAATAATAGAAGGATTCACCATGTGTGCGATAGACTGCACAGACAGGTTATTCCCAACAGAATAATAAATAATGGAACCAGGTCATGCGTAACGTATAAACATGATATTCCGACAGGATAATAAATAATGGAACCAGATCCGGCATAAAGGCACAAACAGAATATTCCGACAGAATAATAAATAATGGAACCAGATCCGACGTAAACGCACAGACATGATATTCCAACAGAATAATAAATAATGGAATAACATAAAAAATTTATCATGTATGCGGTACTTCGCATATACAGGTTATTCCAACATAATAATAAGGAATGAAATAACAGAAGAATTTCACCAAGTATAGGGTAGTCCACGTATACAGGTTATTCCAACAGAATAATAAAGAATGGAATAACAGAAGTTCTCTTCATGAGTATGAAAGAAATAATACCCCTTACGAGTACAACAAATAATATCCCTTACCTTAGAAGAAACTGGATATTGGAAAAGTGAAGTAGCAGAATACTTTTCTTCTTTCTCTCTATAGTTTCTCTCTCTAGAGTTTTAGTGAATTCGTAAGAAATAATGAAGGAATGAGCTTCTATTTATAGAAGAACTAAAAGTGGCATTTGATCTTAACGAAGGGTCAAAATGACTCTTGGTAATATTGAAGAGACAACTACTATTTGCGAAAGGGCAATTAACTCTTGAACACCGAAGGGACAAATAACTCTTGAAAAACTGAAGGGACAAATAATTATTGGAAAACTGAAGGGACAAATAACTCTTGGAAAACTGAAGGGACAAGTTACTATTTAAATTTTAAATCAACGATCCATATTGATTTACTATTATAATTTCAATCAACGGTCTGAAAATTAGCACATCTCCTCATAGAATAATATTGTACCCAAAAATAATTTGGACCGAAAAGATATATATCTTTCAGGTGAATAGTACCCCGTGAATAGTAACTCGTGAATAGTACTCCGACACGAAAAGTGCTCCGAATACCCGATCGAACACTATAACCTCCAGACATCAATTATTATCGAAATAAATGTCGATTTCTACTAACACAAATAATTTCAACACAATAGAACTATCAAATTCATCTTTAATCAACACGAACTTATTTATCAATAATATTACAACTCACAATATTTAACAACTAGGTCGTTCCCAGGAAAGAGGGGGCTTTCTAATAAGGATTTCTCCCTATTGGCACGCAATTAGGTGACCAAACCTCTCCTTGACAAAACTTTAGACATTATCAATATTGTAATTTAATAATATGAATAACTTTGTCGTCTCAATTATTTATTTAATAATATAACATATTATGCAGATGATACTGTGATAATAATCGAATCAATAATATGAGAGCTATGATACAGCAATTGCTGTAGCAATACTTGAGTATTACTGAGCGACTTCTCACGTAAGCATCAATAACCAATACCGTGTGCTACTATGCAACCACGCGTATTACTGTACTTTTACTACCGGGTAGGTCAACAGTTTTAACGATAACACTTTCGCCGTTATTTTTATAAAACGATAATTTTATCGTTTTCTTAATACAACAATACTTCCGTTGTGGGGTCCACCAATGATTTTGCCGTCGTATGAATATTCCCCGACCAATCGAATATTATATAACCACTTGCTTACTTTGTAAAATTTATAAATATTACCCACAACTATAACATTATATTATATTCACACCATAATATTCAAAAATATATTTCGAGAGAAATTAATCTTTATTCATAAAAGTTAGGGTCTTACAATATTATCATGACGACCAATTATTTTTTCACTCATTATATTTACATATTTTGTTATTACTTTAGGATCATGACTATTTTTCAAAAATATATTTTGTGTTTATTAGTAGTTACTATAATTGGCCTTACTGTGATTATTTGTTATTACGTTCAAAAAAATTATCATTTTAATTCTTTATATTATATATTTTTTTAGCAAATTATAATTTGAATATATTTTAGTTGAGGGTGTAAATTAATCGAGTCAGTCGAGTATTGAGTTGTTCAGATTTGGTTTTTAAAGTTTATCGAGTATAAAATAAGGTTTGATTACGTCTCATTTAACTACCGAGTCGAGCACGGTCTCGAATCTAGCCCGAAGTTTAAACTCATTAGAAATTTATAATGAAAAATTTATAATGATCCGAATATCAATAGAAATTTATAATTTGAAAAGATTCGAGTAATTTATATAATTTTAAAATTTGATCATATTTAACTCATTTATATTTCGACTTAAATTCAGATTAAATTTTTAATTGATACAAATTGAGCCCGAACTACCCTTACGCTCTATTTCTGAGTTTTAAAATGGACAGAAAAGAAAAGAAATGGACGAAAAATTTAAGTTTTCTTTCCAATTCTTATGTTTCTGAGTTTTTTAATAAACAGAAAAGAAAAGAAATGGATAAAAAATTTGGCCACTTTTCCTGCCAAAGTTTTTCGTCTAAAATTGGTCTGATTTGGACGGAAAATAAATTGGTATAAGTAATATTTTAATAATTCTCATATTATCCTCAACTTTTAATATAATAAATTTTAAATTACAATTCATGTCCTCAATTTTAAATTTTCTATTCTTTTCTTTTAAAAACTCAGAAACAACACAAAAGAAAATTTCAATTTTTTTATTCTTTTATTTTCTGTTCTAATTTAAGTTTTTAATTATCTTCTTTTTTGTTTAAAACTCAGAAATAGAGTGATAATTTTAGAGGAATCAGTTCAAATATAAAATTTTAAAAAATAAATAAATTAAGAACCGCCTATAAACTACAAATAACGCATTCGATCCTCTTCTATTTCATTATCACCTAACGTTTTTTGTTTGGATGGTTGTCGCATCTCTGTCCTCTCAAGCTCCATCCCCTTCTTCTTTTTGTTCAACTTGTAATTCCACATAACACAGAAGCAGAAATGTCCATGTCTATGGCCATGGCATTATCTCACACCTCGTGTTACCTATTTCATCTCTCTCACTCTAAGCCATCTAATTACACCCTATCTTCCTCTTCCCAACTCTCTAATTACCTCCCCTCTGACCCACTTGTCACCTCCTCTACTTCTCTACTAAGACCCCAATTAAATTCTAAAATTCAGTGCACCAAGAGTGAAACCCCACCTGAAGTTGAACGCGTGCGCGGAGTTTCAGTATACAAACCTAAATCCTACCAAGCCCTCGTTACCGATGCCGCTACTTCCCTCTTTTATGCTCTTAATGATGGAAAAACCCGCATCGAAATTGATTTTCCGTAAGTAACTTAACTTTTTTTTTCTTTTCGAAAAAGATGTTTAAGGGAAAATATATAATATGGTGATTGATTTGTTAAGATCATCAACGATTTGCGAACTATTAATATCATCTGGCTAATTAAGCTAGCTGTACATCCTGGGAATTGCTAGTATATACTGTTAAGGATATTGGTCTATGTTATCTTTAAACATAACTGTTATCAAGTCTAGTCTTGCCCTTTTACATATTGACACCGTTTTACTTTCATTTCAAATTTTGATTGGGGTGCACCAACCAGGCCCTTGCCTAGCGACATCTCTTCTTATAAGGTACCTTCTTTGCTGTCAAGGTTCTTAGCTGGCTAGTGGTATGAAACTTCACAAATGATTCTAATTTTTTTAGTTCCTACCATGCGTAGTGTTATGATTTTTAAAGGAATTAGAAAAATTGTCAACAGTGTACCATATCATCCCCCGCCCCGCCCCGGTCCGGTTTCCTCTGCCTATCTCATTTTCTCTGTTTATTTTCCCTAATTAAAGCTTTTGGTTTGCTAGTGGGCACTATTAAACCAGATACATGATTTTTTTTTAAATTAATGAACATGTGAAGGGATCTTCAGATGAGTTCAGTGATGCCAACATTCAGCTTGTCTTATTTCTTGTTCAGAAGCTCCAAGAGAAGAAGGAAACAAGAGCTTGCATTGTGAGTTGAGATACTTTTCATGCAGTTATATAGATACCTCTTTCGTCAAAAGAGAAGAAATATGTCATCTTACAAAGTTATTTACTTTAGGTGTTTCCTGACAAGCCAGAAAAGCGTAGGGCCTCTGAGCTCTTCAAAGCAGCTTTAGACTCGGTAATCAAGTTTTTTCTTATGCGCTCGCTATGAATCTATATTTAAGGTAGTCTCAGGTATAATAGTGGTAATCCATGCTGAGTTTTGTTTTATGACGCCCCAAGTAGGTGATTATAGTATGAGATATAGTATGGTTACCATAGTTATCATGACGTCACGGCGAGTCACGACAATAGCTGACCGTCAGGACGCCTAGGTGTCCATAAGGCGATAAGTCGTTAACAATAAATAATTTATACATTTATAATTATGAAATTATTCTCATATATATTAAGACTATTAAATATTATTAAAAACAAAATATACTTTAATTATTTAATACAAAAGTATGTGTATGAATTAGTACATTTAATTATTAAAAACAAACAAAAGAATAAAAGAAAAAAAATAAGGATATCAACAAAGATAGATATTAGTAATCTTTTAAGTTATTAAAGGTCATTGCCAAATAGCCAAACATATCCTAAAATAAGTAAGTGACAGCTAGCTGACTTCCATCAGAAGTCATTTGCTAAAGTAGCCAAGCCTTATTAGCATACAAGGCACCACAATGCACAAACTTCATCACCCACATGTAGTATTAGTTTTACTCTCTACTAACCAGACACCCAAATACAAACCCAAATACAAAGTAAAACAAAACAATACACAACTCTCTCTCACGTTAACACAGAAGCCAACTAATTGCTAAACAAAAACCCAGTTTGCTGCTAAACGAATATGCTACAAGGATCGTCTTCATCAGGCAAGGTTGAAGGTTGGTGATTGGTTTGACGACATGGAAGAACCACCCACGCGAGGATGTGAAACTCACGCCGGTACATAATGTTCCAAAAGGCGCTAGGCGGGAGGTCGGGGGCCTGGGCGGGGCCTAATCGGATTTTTTAATTTTAAACCAATTTTAATATCTTATTTTACATGTATCTAAATAAAACAATAATATAAAACAAAACAATCTATAATAAAGATAATAAAGACATTTGTTTAAAGTTCAAACACATATACATATTGCTAATATCAAAGTTCAAACACAAACATGCAATTGTTCAAAGTTCAAACATATTTTTAACGTATTAGTTTTATTCACAAACAAGATTGCTATTAAATAATAAAATTTAAAATTTCAAGAATTTAATTCAATATTAAAACTTAAGAAAGTAAACATAAATTTAAGAATTATATTGAATTAAACTAAATATTACAAATGTATCATCATTTATATAATTTAAAGTTGGTACAAGTTCAAAAAATTACAACTATAATAAAATTATTTATTTTGACTTGATATTGTTCACTTATTGTTGTGATTTGATATGCTACAACCTGTATTATGAATATGGTAAATCATTAAAAAAATAAATATATTAAGATCTGATTTGGGTAGTTATTAAAAAAAAACTTTCCGCCTAGACTCAGCCTAATTTTCTAGAGGGATTTTTTTGCTGTCTTGAGCCTAGGTAAGGTGTCAGGGGGCCTAGCGCCTAGGCGAGGTGTCAAGGGGACCTAACACTTAGGTGGGGTGCCAACGGGGGGCCTAGCACCTAGGCGGGGCGCTAAAGGGGGCCTAGCGCCTAGACGGACCAAGATGATAATTTTTAGAACACTACCGGCGCATGAGATCTCCGATCGTCATCGGACTAATTCTATTGAACTCGGATTTCTTGGATCTATCCATTTATAGGTTCCGTGAGTATTGTTAACTTTGTTTTGTGATGTTTTTGGACAATTCTCATGTGTTGAGCTAACTGTCACCAAGGTGTGACCTCGCCTTGCGACCTGCCCAGCGCCTAGATGACAAGTCTTGATAACTATGATGGTTATTCCGACCTGTTTGTGTTTCTATGCTTCATAACTATTTATCGATATGTTTTATTCAATAAAAACTGACTCAGTTGCACCAATTTTATTTCTTAGGTGTGAACACCATGTTACAAAAAAACAAATAAATGTATTTATTTGTAATTTGTAAAATTTAGGAAGTGGAGAATCTTTACCATTAAAGCTCTTGTTGGGCTCTGTAAAATTCATTATTTCTTAGTTTCTTTCAGATTGATGGCATATCAATAGGTTCATTAGATGATGTCCCTGGTGGTGCCGTGACAACATTCTTTAGATCAATAAGGAACACTTTGGATTTTGACTTCGAGGATGATAATGAAGGTTAGTTTACTTTTAACTTTTTCTTAGATAAAAGTTGTATTGAATAGAAGACAGAGTATGGAAAGTAGGAAAAAGAGTCCTCCAATGAATTACTAATGGGAAATATGAAAAACTAAAAAAAATTGCCTGCCAATCTGTATGAACATTTGCTCATCAAAATCAATAAAGGACACAACAGAACTGGGTATACCTAGTTTTGCAAAAAGAATAACAAGCTCAAAAAAATCATTTTGCTCCTGTAACCATATTCTTCTGTTTATTTGCATCAACATATAATTTAGGCTATTGAGCCTCTTGTTGTATTTTTTGTTTTCTTAGAAGGTTTCTTTTTGTGAATTTAGTAGCTTGTTCCATTCACAAAAATACAGTGGTCAATTTTCTTTGGTGGGTGACTACAAGTATCTTTAGCATGTTTGTAAGTTTGCTTTGTAAATTTTATTTATGAATCTCTGCACTTTAGCATTCTGTTATTTCTAATAAATGCAGGCTGTTGGCAGTCTGATGAACCACCATCGCTGTATATATTCATTAATTGCAGTACACGTGAACTTTCTTCCGTAGAGAAGTATGTGGTATGATGTTTTTACTCTTGGAGTTCTCTCTTACCTTACTTTTCATCTTTGACCTCAAACTTGGACTTTCCATTTAATTATACCAGCAATTTCACTTCTTTCTTTTTTTAAATTTTTTTTTTATTTTTTAACTTCTATACTGCATCTCTTGATCAGTTGCTTTGGTGTTGGTAGTTATATATTCTATGAGATTTCCAATAAAATAGAAAAGTTTTGATTTTTTTGAAAAAAAAATTTACAAGGCTAACTAAAATGATTCTTAGTTTTTATTTTGAACTCCGGTGTTTGTGGAACTTGAGTTTATTACATCAGAACAAGCCTTTGGGTATTGTCAAACTCTTTCCATCACTGCTATTTTAGACATTTACTAAATGTTCAAACAGTAGACAGTTCCAAAATTTCTCAACTTCTATCTTGTCAAACCAGATAAACTGTTTTTAGATTATGTTCTTCAACTCTGCTAGGTTTCATTAATGAGTTTGTAATTGACGTATAAATTCAAAGGCAGATGGAGGGGTTGGCAAGGGGAGGGCATGGCCTCCCAACGTTTTGATAGTTTCTAAAATCTCCTTGGGTTTTTAGTGTAGTTGAAAATAAATCCCTTTACTTTTTATATCTACCCCCACATAATTTTTACTTTTTCAAATATATGTGTATATATGTATATATGTACGTATGTATATGTATATATATATGTATGTATGTATGTATATATGTTTATATATGTAGATTTACCCTCCTACGCTCATATAACTTTTTTCATAATGAAGTCCACAAGCAAACTAATCCAAAAATGTATGCTAAGAAATTTAAGCCCATGGAAGACTGCTCTGCAATTTTAATTAGGTATTTGACGTAAAATGCTGGAAAGAGGTTTCATTAAATCTGTTAAATGTTAATTATCATTGGATACAACCCTCACAGTATATATACTTTGTTAGTTGCATATCGTGACGTCTTGGCTGATTTAGTTTTTACTTTGTGGGGTTTGGCTGCGCAGGAAAAATTTGCTACAACAACCCCCACTGTTCTTTTTAATCTGGAACTTGACACATTACGGTAAACGCTTTACATTTGATAGGTAGTAGAACTACTATATTTTTTAATTTACTTTTTGACAAGAAAATCATTCAACTTTGCAGTGCTGACCTTGGCATTTTGGGATTTCCATCCAAAGATTTACAATACCGATTTCTTTCTCAATTTGTCCCAGTGTTCTACTTTCGAAGAAGGGAGTACTCAAAGGTACCTCTTCTTTGCTTGCAGTTGTCAATTATCTAAATAGTTTTTCTGGTCTTGTGTTTACAGTATAGTTTTTTTAATAATGTTCTTTTATCTAATATGTAAGACAGTTGCAGTGGCGCCATATATTGTAAATTACACTGGATCACTTTTCCGTCAGTACCCTGGTGAGATAGATTCCTAATTCCAAGCTATGGACTCAGCTAGTTCTTTTTCAATATTATTCTGACATATCGCCCATATTGGACACACCACTATTAATAATCTTTGGATAATTGCACAATGGTAGAACGACATGTAACTCGTATATATTTATGGGCAAAGAAATTGAGAAATGTTAAATCCCCATATGAACGGTACCAAAGTTCATCTACGCCTCAAAGACTGAGATTAGGTAGAATGTTAAAACTTAAAACCCCCATATGAAAGCCACCTAGGTTCATCTATGCCCCTTTTAGCATTCTAAATATATATTACTTGCCAAAAAAGTGAGATGAATTGAATCTGATAGACAACACTTGGAAATACAGTTTACTGATCTTTGACGCAATGACTTATATCTATCCTTCTCAATTTGACCATTGAGTTCCAGTGTCATATTTCTGGACTCGTTACTGATTATTACTCCCTGTAGTTGCTGCTTCTCCTTTTCTCAAGAATCTGTAGAGCCAATGACCAGGTTTCAGTTGTGCTAACTGTCGATAGAGAATTCTCTACGACTATGTTTCCCTTTCCTTACTAAGCATTTTTGCAGGACCTTGGCAGGTGATGCTGAAACAAACAGATAATTCCTTTGCCTGTGTAGCCGAAAGTGCAACTCGATTCACATTGGGTGAAGTAAATACATATCTTATCGTCAAACTCTCCATTGCGTCTTGTAGTTTACCCTCTCAATCCCTAATGATTGTTGCTTCACTTATTAGGTTTGACAAATAGTACTGTAAATTTAACACTAGTTGGTATGTCCAGACCAAGGAAGAACTGTTGAGGGTGCTGGGACTGCAGGAGGAACAAGGAAGCTCACTTGAGTTCCTGCGAAGAGGCTACAAGGTCTGCCCTCACTGGAGTAGTTCCTTAAAGAGGATATTGCTCTCTTTTGTTTGACGTTTCTCTTTCTCTCTCTCTCTATCCGTCATTTGTCATTTCTATACCTTGTTTTTGGGTTTTACTCGTAGTTGGAATCCACAATCACAGGTTTTTTTAAAAATTGTTTCTTAATTATGAAGCGAAACAAGTTACTTTTTCTAATCAGCCTACAGAAATATGTGGCTCTAAAAATGTGATCCATGTTGCAGTCTTCCACTTGGTGGGAAGATGATGTTGATTTGGAAGTTCATTCAGCATGGCGTAGCTGACCAGTGGCAACAGAAACAGAAACATCAAGAGAGGACTTGGCACTGTAAATTTTATCATCTTACCATAATTTAAATTTTGCCAATGCATATGGTATCTTAAAATCACATTCTTGTACGCTTTTTTTTGTTTAATCTTTTTTTTTTTGTGTGCGCGTGTTCAATACACATTCTTCTAGGCACAAATTCTTTTGTTGCGTCATCCCACATGTATATATTATTTATAAGATGCTACCCGCAGGCTGCAGCAGACCACATCTATGTCGTCCATGTACCATCGTGATATTCTCTTCAATAATTAACTGGCAAGTACTAAATAGTTATAGAAATGATAGTATCTTATAAATATAAGACATTATGTTGGTTACTTGTACTCCTATTAGAGATCGGTTTGTTTGAGCTATCAATAATTAACTGGGCCACTACTAGCATTACAGTTGAGCTTTGGATCCATAAAGGTATCCACAACACATACAGCTAGGACTAGTATAAAACATTAAGGACACGATTAAATCCTTGTCAATGCATACTTTGGAGTTTGGATGCAGGAGGCTGGTTTCTCCTTCCGTTGGTTCCACAATAGAGGTTCATTCGTTAAATTTGCAAATACTAAGCATGTACGTTTATTCTTAAAAATTATCTATTAATTTAGTAGTGGTGGGTTGACAGTTGAATTATGATAGCAATTGTTATGGTTATATTTTTATGTGGTGTTGGCTACATGACAAGAAGGTAACTCACGAGCATGCATGTATAACTAGTTACTCCATTCTTCTAGTAAAATCACTTTGGTTACCACACAAACATCACTACCGCTGTTATTAGGAAATACCCAACTCAAACTTGATGTTGGTAAATGAGGAAATCTTATCCAATGACGTGCGCATGAATTGATATATAATTGACACTCTTGAATCATTTGTCAAGTTTAGACATGAAGGAAAAGATTCTCTTTTAGACAAGTATAAATTTTACCTGGTTGTCGCATTAGCAACTTGTTGAATGATGGGTAGTTATTTGTTGGTTTGTATCCATCTGATCTGAAAATACGTATACCTTGTACGCCAGCCAGCCAGGTATGGCCGTGCCGTGGGTTCTAAAGAGAAAACATGGCATGTGATTATGATATTATGTGTGCTATATCTTGGTGGTGGCAGTGGTGGTGGTGGTGGTGGTGGTGGTGGTGGGAGCACTTATCAACTAAAAATGGACTTCTATTTTATCCAAACATTCACTATTTGTTATACTTATCCTTTTGTGGCTGATTTTCTACTAATTATTTCCATATTTACTCAAGTAGGAAAACAAATCTTATTTTTTAAATAATCACCACATGCATTTGGATCTAGAATTTTCAATTTTCCAATGACTCTGCGGGGCGGGGCGGATTTGTAAATAAAGGGATTTGATATTTTTCACAAATAAAAATGCTAGTTTCGTAAGGTCTCTCACATGAATAATAAATGAGTTTCACACGTGTAAAAGAAGAGAGATTGTGAAAATATCAATATTTTTACTTGTATAAATAACAATTCTCATAATAAATTAGAATATCAATTTAGTAACTACCTTTCCCATTCTTTGTAAAATACTAGTAGGATAAGGTTGAAATTTTTGTTTAGAACCAAAATTCGTATTTCACCCCTTTGTACTATTGACCTATCCTATCCTACTATCCTTTAATTTATAATTAATTTTTATATCAGCGAAAAAGCACTTAATGGCTGGATACTTTGAAAAAGGAGTAGAGTAGTTATTTGATAAAATGAATTTTAGTTAGAAAAAGGAGGGTTATACAATGATTTAACACCGTAAAGTTCAAAGTTTAAAGGAGAAGATTTTAAATTCCACAAGCAAGTCCAAGGGCTCAAATTCCTGCCCTGCCGTGAAATTATTTGGTCCCACCCACTATCCACTAGGCTACGCATTTGTGTGCAGAAAGAAAAAGCTACCACCATTTTCTCTTTTGAACGAGAAAGAAGAAGAGCAACTTTACACACACTGTCGGTCAGCCAGCAACCAATGTTATTCATGTAAAAAAGTTAATTACTCTTTGGAATTGTACCTCCACCCATTCAACCTTTCCTTCAATTACACCAATGCATCAACACCGTAGGAGGACCCATGCCCATGCCCCATGAATATATATATATATACACACACACAATAAGTTAATGGTAAGTTGGTTAATTGATCAATATAGTACTGAAATACAGAGAGATCACCTCCTGACCTGTGTGTCAAAACTGTATTGATCAATTAATCAAAATTAACTTTATAGTAATCGCTCTCTCTGTATCGGTATATCCAAATTCAAGAAGTGGTTAGCATGAAGTTTATTTTTGGATAAGTTGGTCAATTGACCAATAGAGTGCTGATACGCAGGCGAGGTTCTATGTGTGTCAGTATTCTATTGATCAATTAATCAACTTACCAACAAATAAATTTCATACTAACCCAATATCCAAATCCAACCTCGAATTATATTTTTATCTAGACTAGACTAGATGTCCTTCCGGAGTAGACTCTACAACAAGAATGCGAGTGAGTCGTGAAAACAAATTTTTGCGTTAAAAATTAAGAAAGCAAGCCATTAGCCACCCACCACACCACTGTCATCCATTCTGATCCCTGATCCACCACCTGATTCTTTCCCTCCAATTCTTCTTCCTCTAAACCTGCAAAATCGCTTTCTCTTTAGTCAAAAGCTCCCTTAATTTGGGTCCCACCCACTTTTTCTGATCATCCTCGTGGACCTCTTAACTTCAACTCACTTAACTAATTAACTAAACTAAAACAACAATCTCAATATTATATATATATATATATTATATACTACATTACTATTAAACAAACAATAATCAATCGATATAATCATCCCAACTGTAAAGCAAAAAAAACCCTTCCTTGGATACACACACACACACAAACCACCACCACCACCTCCACTACCTCCCGCTTTCTTTCTCTCTCCTCCATTTCTCCCAAATCTCAACAACACCAACCCCATACAACCGAAGCACTAAAAAAAATTAAAAAACAAAAAACCCACAATGCCTTCGAGGCAAAACTTGCCTCCAAACTCCAAACCCGGTGTAATTTTCCTCGTCGTTGCCATCTCTGCTTCCGTTGTCATATTTCTCTCTCTCCTCTATTTCCTCTACTACCTCTGGTACTCTCTTATCCACCGGTCTCGCACCAGCCCATATGACTCCTCAACCCCACTTATCAAACTCCAAAAATTCACCTTCAAAGAGCTCAAATCGGCGACCAATGGCTTCAGCAACTCCAATTCTATTGGAAAAGGCGGCTCCGGCACAGTTTACCGGGGAATTCTAAAAGATGGCAAGTTGGTTGCCATCAAATTTCTTGATTCGGCCTCGTTTCAAGGAGACCCAGAGTTTCAAAACGAGCTGCAAATATTAGGTGGGTTGAAATCTCCTTTTATTGTTCTGCTTTTAGGGTATTGTGTTGAGAAAAACAAAAGACTAGTGGTTTATGAGTACTTGCCAAATCGTAGTTTGCAAGAATCACTTTTTTCTGACGCTGGTTTATATTTGAGTTGGATTAGAAGGTACGACATCATTTTAGATATTGCCAGAGCTCTTGAATTCTTGCATTTGGAATGTGAACCACCAGTGATTCATGGAGATGTTAAGCCAAGTAACGTGTTGTTAGATTCTGAGTACAGAGCTAAGCTTTCGGATTTCGGTCTGTCAAGGTTGAAGATCGAGGGTGAATTTGCGGTTGATTTGTTTAGTCAAGAGCTGTGGAAGAGTCAAGAGCTTTCAGGGAATTTAGTGGCGGTAAGCGGAGAAACTCCAGCAATTGGGACCCCGGTGGAGAGTGCTAATGAGGTAGATTTTGCTCTGGCTTTACAAGCTTCGGCTTCTTCTTCGAAAAATGGGACTAGGATAAGTAACATTAATGTGAGTGGCTTCAATTCTTTAAATTTTGATGGTAATGTTATGAATGATAATGATACTAAGGGTAGGAATGTTAAGGGGAAGGAGATTTTGAATCTTGAAAATAGTGGAGAGGATTGGAACAAAGTTGTGGACTACGATTACGAGGGTTGTAGTACTGATCATAGTAAAGAATTGAATTTAAATGCTACTTTGGTTGTCGAAGACAATGTTGTTGGTAAGAAACAGTGGGGGAGAGATTGGTGGTGGAGACAGGAGGGGACTGGCGAATTGTGTAGTAAAGATTATGTAACGGAGTGGATTGGGAGTCAAATTTGCCCATCATCTAACCCTGATTGGGAGGAAGAGAAGAAGAACTATACTGAGAAATCAAACTTAGATAGTTCAAAGAGGTTAGACAAGTTTGAAGACGTGAAGGACTCCCAGCTCCAAGGTCCGGGGATTGAGTGTCCTGAGAAGGCGTTTGAGAAGGAAGACTCAAGGAACTGGAAACCTTGTCGTACTAAGAAGCACAGAAAGATGCAGGAATGGTGGAAAGAAGAGCACCTAGATGAACTTAGAAAGAAGAGTAATATGGTAAACAAACTTGAGACCAAGTCTAAGAAATTGGTTAAATTTCCACATTTCGATCTGGCTAGACGCTTTCAGTTCCGGAAGAGAAGAAAACTAAGGCAACAGGAGCCGAATGAGAGTGACCCGAATATGGAGTTTAGTTTTAGGAAAGGTTTGAAGAAAAAGAATGGTCATTCTGCTGGGAGTGAGATGTGGAGTGGAGATCTATTCAGTAGGGAGTTAAGCAGCACGACTAGTATGAGAGGCACCCTGTGCTATGTTGCACCAGAATATGGTGGATGTGGGTACCTAATGGAGAAGGGTGACATTTACAGTCTTGGAGTTCTAATCCTTGTGATTGTGTCTGGTAGAAGGCCTTTACATGTTCTTTCTTCACCAATGAAGCTAGAGAAAGCAAATTTGCTAAGCTGGTGTCGACATTTAGCACAAGCAGGAAATATCTTGGAACTTGTTGATGAGAGATTGAATGATGAGTACAATAAGGATCAGGCAAGCTTGTGTATCAACTTGGCGCTTGCTTGCCTACAGAAGATGCCCGAGTTGAGGCCTGATATAGGGGATATTGTTAAGATATTGGGAGGGGAGATGGATCTTCCAGCACTCCCATTTCAGTTCTCTCCCTCTCCACCTTCCAAATTATACAGCAGCTCAAGGAGAAAACAAAAGAGCAATGCAGAATTGGCCGTGTGTCCGGTAATGTTGCTTGGAGTCTAATTTACTCCTACAAAAGAGAAATGAGTGGGGATGCCATTGATTATCCGAAAGACCTGTAGCTGGGGCAAAAGTTGTGTTTTCTTCTTGATGGATGCAAGTTAGTTAGATACTAGTAGGTGATTTGTACCTTCTTTACCAATAATGAAGAATCAAGTTCATTTTTGCTAAATAGAATCAAGTTCATGTTCTTTCCCTCGTTATAAATAAATTCTTAATGAAGGTAGCTTCAATATGATATAAGGGGACTAATTGAAGCTTCTAACAAAATAGATTTTTGAATTTTTTGTCAACTAATCAGAAGATGTCAGGGAACCCCAAAAGTCATTTGGGGGGTAGGGGGCTAAGAATTAAAATTGGATCACATTTAATGCAACGTTTCTGTTTCTCATAATTGATGATCTATAAAGTTAAAAGAAAATAAACATGCTTGATTGATAGGAGACATTACTTATTACAACCATCTGTGTCTATTTCCATCCGGACCCTCTTACCCCAAGTTTATTTAACTCAGCCGCATTAACTTGCCAGTTTTTCTTTTTTGGTACCATTAATTTCATTACAACAATAATGTTATCTTTAGATTGAAGGAATAAAACGAAAAGTGAAATGATTCATTTCATTTTAGTTGAAATAAATTATTCCATACTCTCCCTCCTCCAATGAATAAAATTCATAAATTTAGGAGGGATAAATGGTTCAATCCATTTCAATCGCAACCAAACACATTTTTTTTTCATTTTATGAAAATGAGTCATTCCATTCACACCTTTATTACTCCAATCCAAACGTAAAAGGCAAAGACACCCACTCCGCGTGGACTAATGTGCGTGTCAGTTGTTGTTAATGGCAGAGAAGTGTTGGCTATAGTGGATACCGGCGCTACCAACAACTTTGTTGCAAATGGGGAAGTAGACAATCTGAAGTTAGACTTACGACAGAACGCAAATAAAATCAAGGCTGTAAATTCGGAGGCCCAAACTATTCGTGGCACATCGATGGTTGACAGGAAGATTGGTCCGAAAGTGCAACTTGATGGTTATTCCTTTGGATGACTTTGACCTCATTCTAGGAATCTATTTTCTGACAATGTGTGACGCCCCCAAAATAGTTATACATCACCTATTCTGAGTCGTCAACTACATGGTATAAAATACAAATAAAACTTAATTATACAACTGTCGTGTAAAATACGACAAAACATAAGCTGTGGGTTTAAATACAACACTTTCTTCTAAACAGGATTCAAACTCAAAATAAGTTCTCAATACATTTATTTTCACACTATTTCATAGAATAGTGAGGACTACTAATGCTATCCTCTGAATCGTCACTCCGTTCCCCGAATAGTCCCCGCTACATTCTCATTTTCTGAAGAGAACAATGAAAACAAAAGGGTGAGCTCAACTAGCCTAGTAAGAAATATTATGACTAAGATAATGCAGAATAAATTATCGTTAGCCTTCAACAGTGTTAAACTGATAAAATATAACAAACATCAAGTTTAACTGCAGCGGAACAAGCAATCCATTAAAAGAGTCAAGTAGAGAATAAAATCTACTATCTTTTATGATTTAAAAGGTTTTTTATCACTTTTATTACTGAGACTCAGCTTAATAAATAATTTACATCATCCCTGCACTACAGCCAATGATATTCATTAGTATCACAACCATAAATTATCCATGCATCACAGCCAAGGATATTCATGTATTCATCAATGGTCATGATCATGCCAACAACTGTCCATCAATGCACTACGGACCAATGAGGACTTTTACCACATCATTTGTAACATTACGGTCATGATTAACCGAATAATCCCTGGTTATAATCATACCAAGTCCATCTATGCACTACATGCCATAGATGACTTTCAACAAAATATAAACATGAGGATGATGACAATGATATAAGAATTCAATAAAACAAGTTCAAGAATTAATTAATTCAAGAACCAATAACGTCCAAATTCTCAACATGATACTGCTTTGTGCAGTAAAATTCAAGAATGCTCAGAAGAATATTTTTATGAAAATATACTGGATGAAGCGCAAATATCAAGGATATTTCACTAATTTCATGGAGTATAAAAGCCAAAACTTTAATCAACTGAGTATAATAAAGAATGGAATAACAAAAGAAATCACCAGGCATGCGACGGACCGCACAGACAGGTTATTCCAACAGAATAATAAATAACGGAATCAGGTCATGCGTAAACGCACTGACAGAATATTCCGACAGAATAATAAATAATGGAACTAGGTCCGGCGTTCCGACAGAATAATAAATAATGGAACCAGGTCCTGCGTAAACGCACAGACATGATGTTCCAACAGAATAATAAAGAATGGAATAACAGAAGAATTTCACCAAGTATAGTGTAGCCCGCGTATACATGTTATTCCAACAGAATAATAAATAATGGAATAATAGAAGTTCTCTTCATGAATACAAAAGAAATAATACCCCTTACCTTAAGAAGAAGAATACTGGATATATGACTAGTGCAGTAGCAGAATACTTTTCTTCTTTCTCTCTATAACTTCAATATTTAGAGTTTCAGTGAATTCGTAAGAAATAATGAAGGAATGAGCTTCTATTTATAGAAGAATGGACTGTATAGTAACTAATTCATGAACGGTCCAGATTGATTTACTTTAATCTGACGGTCCATATTTAAAGCAAAATCTTTTAAATAAAATATAATATATTCTATTTATAATCTAATAAAACGAATAACTTTATAAAATTTTTTACTATGCAAACACTATGCATAATAAAATATAATATATTCTAATTATTGTCTAATAAAACAGATAACTTTATAAAAATATTCTGTTTTATATAAAAAGATTTTACTATTAGCCTAATAAAACAAATAACTTTATAAAAGTATTCTGCTTTATATAAAAAGCTTTTCTGTTTTATTACATTAATAATACCAATAAAACAAAACTGAGTGACTTATCACGTAACCATCAATATTCAATACCGTGTGCTACTATGCAACCATGCATATTACTGTACTTTTACTACCGAGTAGTTCAACAGTATTAATGGTAAAACTTCCGCCGTTATTTTCATAAAGTATTTTTGTCGTTTTCTCAATCCGACAATAATTCCGTTGTGGGGTCCACCAATGATTGTGTCGTCGTACGAATATCCCCTATTAAAACGAATATTCCCCGACCAATCGAATATTATATAGCAATTTGCGTACTTTGTAAAATTTATAAATATTATCCACAACTACAACATTATATCAATTTCACTCCATAATATTCAAAAATGATATTTATAAAAAATTCATCTTTATTTATAAAAGTTGGGGTCTTACACAATGGCAAAGTGCATATGGTGCTCCTTTGCTTTTTCAGAGGAAAAAAGATGGCTCAATGAAGATGTGTATGGACTACATGGCATTGAATAAGGTTATTGTCAATAATAAGTTCCCTATTCCAAATGTCACTAACTTGTTCGATCGATTGTCCTGAGCCAAGTATTTTACAAAGTTGGACTTGAGATCTGGGTATTAGCAAGTGAGAATTGATGTTGGTGATGAAACCAAAATTGTTTGCGTAACAAATAAGGTTCATATGAATTCTTTGTAATGTCGTTTGGCTTAACCAATTAATGCCCCTGCTACATTTTGTAATCTTATGAGTGATGTGTTTTATGAGTATCTAGTGTGACGCCCCCAAAAGAGATATACATCACATATTCTGAGTCGTCAAATACATGGTACAGAATACAAATATAATCTTTAATATACAACAAGAGAGCTGTGAGTTTAATACAAATACTGTCTTTTAGACAATATCCACTCTCAAAATAAGTCCTCATTACATTTATTGTCACACTATTTAACAGAATAGTGAAGACTACTAATACTATTATTTGGACCGTCACTCCGTTTCCCGACTAGTCCCGGCTACGTTCTAATTTCCTAAAGAGAACAGTGAAAGAAAGGGTGAGCTCAACTAGCTCAGTTAGAATATTATGACTAAGATAATGCAGAATAAATTATCATTAGTCTTCAACAATGTTAAACTGATAAAATAAAATAGACATCAAGTTTAACTGCAGCGGAACAAACAATTCATTAAAAGAGTCAAGTAGAGAATAAAATCTACTATCTTTTATAGTTTAAAAGGTTTTTCATCACTTTTATCGCTGAGACTCAGCTCAATAAATAATCCACATCATTAAATTATCCCTGCACTACAGGCTAAGGATATTCTTTAGTATCATGACCACGAATTATCCATGCACTACGGGCCAAAGATAATCGTGTTTTCATCAACGACCCTGATCATGCCATAAAATAATTCATCTTTGCACCCTTGGCCGAAGAGAATCCATAGCCATAATCATACCAAAAACTGTCCATCAATGCATTACGGGCCAATGAGGACTTTTTTCACATCATTTGTAACATTACGGTCATGATTATACCGAATAATCCCTGGTCATAATCATACCAAGTCCATCTATGCACTACCGGCCACAGATGACTTTCAACATAATATAAACATGAGGATGATGACAATGACATAATAATTCAATAAAACAAGTTCAAGAATTAATTTATCCAAGAACCAATAACGTCCAAATTGTCAACATGATACTGCTTTGTGCAGTAAAATTCAAGAATGCTCAGAAGAATATATTCATGAAAAGATACTGCATGAAGCGCAAATATCAAGGATATTCCACTAATTTCATGGAGTATAGAAGCTAAAACTTTAACCAACTGAGTATAATAAAGAATGGAATAATAAAAGAAATCATCAGGCATGCGATAGACCGCACAGGCAGGTTATTCCAACAGAATAATAAAGACGGAACCAGGTCCGGCGTAAAACGCACAGACAGGATATTCTAACATAATAATAAAGACGGAACCAGGTCCGGCGTAAAATGCACAGACATGATATTTCAACAGAATAATAAAGACGGAACCAGAAGAATTTCACCAAGTATAGGGTAGCCCGCGTATACAGGTTATTTCAACAGAATAATAAATAATGGAATAATAAAAGTTCTTTTCATGAATACAAAAGAAATAATACCCCTTACGAATACAACAAATAATATCTCTTACCGTAAAAGAAACTGAATATAGGAAAATAAAGGTAGCAGACTTCTCTTCTTCTTTCTCTATATAATTTTCTCTCTCTAGAGTTTCAGTGAATTCGTAAGAAATAATGAAGGAATGAGCTTCTATTTATCGATGAATGGACTGCATAGTAACTAATTCATGAACGGTCCAGATTGATTTACTTTTAATCTGACGACCCATATTTAAAGCAAAATCTTTTAAATAAAATATAATATATTCTATTTATAATCTAATAAAACGAATAACTTTATAAAAATACTCTGTTTTATATAAAAAGATTTTACTATGCAAAATACTATGCAGGCACTATGAAAAACTATGCATAATAAAATATAATATATTCTAATTATTGCCTAATAAAACAGATAACTTTATAAAAGTATTCTGTTTTATATAAAAAGATTTTACAATTAGGCTAATAAAACGAATAATTTTATAAAAGTATTCTGTTTTATTACATTAATAATACTAGTAAAACAAAACTTATATATATATATATATATATATATATATATATATATAACAATCAACAATAATTGAATCAAATGACGTGAGATACTATGCATCAACTACTGTAGCAATAATTGAATAAAACTGAGTGACTTCTCACGTAAATATCAATACTCAATACCGTGTGCTACCATGCAACCACGCGTATTACTGTACTTTTACTACCGAGTAGTTCAACAGTTTTAACGGTAAAACTTTCGCCGTTATTTTCATAAAAATATTTTTGTCGTTTTCTCAATCCGACAATAATTCTATTGTTGTAAGACCCCAACTTTTATAAATAAAGATGAATTTTCTATAAATATCATTTTTGAATATTATGGAGTTAATTTGATATAATGTTATAGTTGTGGGTAATATTTATAAATTTTGCAAAGTACGCAAGTTGTTATATAATATTCGATTGGTCGGGGAATATTCGTTTTAACAGGGAATATTCGTACAACGACACAATCATTGGTGGACCCCACAGCGGAATTATTGTCGGATTGAAAAAACGACAAAAATATTTTATTAAAAATAACGGCAGAAATTTTACCATTGTTACTGTTGAACTACTCGGTAGTAAAAGTACAGTAATACGTGTGGTTGCATAGTAGCACACGGTATTGATTATTAATGCTTATGTGAGAAGTCACTCAGTTTGATTCAATTATTGTCAGTTAATAATATGAATTATTTAGCGATAATGACGTTTTGTTTTATTCGTATTATTAACGTAATAAAACAGAAACATCTTTTTATATAAAACAGAATACTTTATTAAAGTTATTCTATAAATAGAATATGTTATATTTTATTTAAAAGATTTTTCTTTAAATATGGACCGTCAGATTAAAGTAATCAATCTGGACCGTTCATGGATTAGTTACTATGCATTCTATTTTTCTATAAATAGCAGCTCATTCCTTCGTTATTTCTTACGAATTAACTGAACTCTAGAGAAAGAAACTATAGAGAGAAACTATAGAGAGAGAGAAGAAGAGTATTCTGCTACTTAACTACTTTCTTATTTCAGCTCGTCTTCAAAACGGTAGGGAATATTATTTCTTTTATATTCATGAAGAGAACTTCTGTTATTCCATTCTTTATTATTCTGTTGGAATAACCAGTATATGCGGTCTACCCTATACTTGGTGACATTCTTCTATTATTCTGTTGGAACATCCTGTCTGTGTGTTTTACACCGGACCTGGTTCCGTTTTTATTATTATTCTGTCGGAATATCCTGTCTGTGCGTTTACGCCGGACCTGGTTCCATTATTTATTATTCTGTCGGAATATCCTGTCTGTGCGTTTACGCCGGACCTGGTTCCATTATTTATTATTCTGTTGGAATAACCTGTCTGTGCGGTCTATCGCATGCATGGTGATTTCTTTTGTTATTCCATTCTTTATTATACTCAGTTGGTTAAGTTTTGACTTCTATACTCCATGAAATTTGTGGAATATCCTTGACATTTGCGCTTCATCTAGTATCTATTCATGAAAATATTCTCCTGATCATTCTTGAATTTTACTCCACAAAGTAGTATCATGTTGACAATTTGGACGTTGTTAATTCTTGGATAAATTAATTCTTGAACTTGTTTTATTGAATTCTTATATCATTGTCATCATCCTCATGTTTATATTCTGTTGAAAGTCATCTGTGGCCTGTAGTGCATAGATGGACTTGGTATGATTATGACCAGGGATTATTCGGTGTAATCATGACTGTAATGTTACGAATGATGTGGTAAAAGTCCTCATTGGCCCGTAGTGCATTGATGGACAGTTGTTGGCATGATCATGACCATTAATGAATATACGAATATCCTTGGCCGTAGTGCAGGGGTGATTCGATGATGTGAATTATTTTATTAAGCTGAGTCTCAGCGATCACAGTGTTGGAAAATCTTTTAAATCATAAAAGATAGTAGAGTTTATTTTTTTACTTGACTCTCTTAATGGATTGCTTGTTCCACTACAGTTAAACTTGATGTCTATTATATTTTATCAGTTTAACATTGTTGAAGGCTAATGATAATTTATTCTGCATTATCTTAGTCGTAATATTTCTTACTGGGCTAGTTGAGCTCACCCTTTCTTTCACTGTTCTCTTCAGGAAATGAGAACGTAGCTGGGGCAAGTCGGGGAACGGAGTGATGGTCCGAATGATAGTATTAGTTAGTAGTCCTCACTATTCTATGTAATGGTGTGTTAATAATGTAATGAGGACTCCTTTTAAGTATGAATACTCTCTAGAAGATAATATTTGTATTCAAACTCACAGTTTATATTTTGTCGTATTGTACACGACAGCTGTATTATTAAGTTGTATTTGTATTCTGTACTATGTATCTGACAACCCAAGATGGGTGATGTATACCTAATTTTGGGGGCGTCACAATTGTGGGGTCCACCAATGATTGTGCCGTCGACCGAATATTCCCTGTTAAAACGAATATTTCCCGACCAATCGAATATTATATAACAACTTGCATACTTTGCAACATTTATAAATACTACCCACAACTATAACATTATATCAAATCCACACCATAATATTAAAAATTTTTATTTCGAGAAAATTAAATCTTATTCGTAAAATTTGGGGCTTTACATCTAGATAGATTTGTGGTTGTATATCTAGATGATATTGTGGTGTACAATGAAACCCTAGATGGTCACCTTGATCATCTTAGGTTAGTATTCAAGAAATTAAGGAAATACTAATTATTTGTGAAAAAAGAGAAATGCTAGTTTTGTAGGGCCAGAGATTATGTTCCTTAGCACTGGGTTAGCCAAGGATATGTGAGAATGGACGAGAGGAAAGACCAAGCCATTATTGAATGGACTGCTCCTACAAAAGTTGCAGAATTAAGATCGTTTTTGGGGTTGACAAACATTCACATTCTCACGCTTTGGGCATTTCTTCATACGATGGGTAGACCCAGCAAAACAGGCCCAGGCCCGCGGGCTAGGCCGGCCCGCTCACCACGGGCCGGGCGTTGGGCTTCCGTTGTTTAGCCCATAAAAATACGGGCATTTTTGGCCCGGCCCGCGAATTATTTTTTTATTTTTATTTTTTACAAAATTTTGATACTTGTGGGTTATGAGGCTTGAACACAAGACTTGTAAATAAATAAATAAGAGTTCAAACCCTTTGAAAGTTATATTGATTAGCAACACCCACCATTTACAATTGATTATATAGTAGAAATAAAAAAAATTGAATCTTTCTGTTTAGTAAAAAGTAATTATCCATAAATGATTAGACTTCAAAGTTGATGTGGATTTTGGGTCCTTTTCTAAATCAGAGCTATATATATGGGATCAACATTAATTGTCAATGGGTTTTGAAATTAATGACTTGAGCTCCACCCTATCATCTCCGTAGCTTATGCCATGGGACACGACTTTGGTAGCTAGCAAGGCTTTTTTCAATTCTTACACTACTACAAGTCGTAAATCATGTGTAGTAAATGTATCTAACGTAATAAGGTTCATCGATATATGTTTATAAAAATAATTTATTTAATTAAATGGACATGCATGTCACCGAGTATACTAATTAAGCGGACAATCGAGATGACATATGTATTAAGAAGTTGAATGAAATATGAAAAAAAGATATATTGTGAATGTTTATATGAAGTTATGAATAAGTAGAATTATTGTTTATATTAAGCGGACAATGTTTATATGTATTAGAATTATTGTTTATTATAAATTATTTTATTATTTTTAATAAAATATTATTATTACTATTTTTGGTGTAGCAAAATTTTACAAAAAAAAAAGAAAAAATGGAAGAAGTCCGCGGGCTGGCCCGGCCCGGCCCAACCCGGGCCTTACATTTTCAGTCCGCCAAAATTCGGGCCTTTTTGGCCCGCCGTTGGCCCGCCCGCGCTCGGCCCGGCCCGGGCCCGCCCGCCCGCCCGCCCATTTGCCACCTCTAACGATGGGGGACCTCCATATAAGAAGCAACCCTTGCTCTTGTCCTTGGACTGTCCATCACCTTTAAGCTTTGATTGCTTGTCACCACCTTTCTTAGATTTCTTGTCCTTTTTGTCATATTTGAAACCACCTTTATCATTCTTTCCCATTTGCTTCTTTTTCCTATCAACAACGTTGGGACCAGAGAATTTGTAGTCCACCAGACTATTAGTCGCTGTAATTGCAATGGGCAGCCAGTATACACAACATGGACGTGCATATCTGCTAGTGGGCAATTAGTGGGAGGTTACACATTCAAAATGTTGGTTTCTTATTGGTTGAATATCCTAGGCAGTTGGGATTGTTAACTGCAGCCTAGATTTTGTATGTATATTTATATGTCCAGTGTTAACGCCTGATTTTGTACGCCTGACGAAATCACCAAAACAGCAGGCCAAAATAGCGCCAACGGTTGATGGAGTAATTGTTGTGAAGTCAAACTCACAAAATACACTCGCATAAACATAAATAAAAAGATATAAAGTATGAACACAAGATTTTAAGTGGAAACCCAATTGGGAAAAAACCACAGAGAGATAGGGTAATCCACTATAATAATATTGAAAGTACAAGTTGTGTATTTGTGTTGTATCTCTTGTGCCCTATGATATTGTGTTCTATCATCCTCCCTAAAACCCTAGTTTGTAGCCGTATATATAGAAGTAACCTCCACCTGTATCCCACTAGGAGAAGGATTCTTTTTCCTTCCAAATAAGGAAATACAATCCTATTTTAATAAGGACTCTTCCATTGTCATAATAAATACATATGGGCCATCACCATATCTGGACTATTAAATAGACTGGGCTGCACCATGACTAGACCCAAATAATCACATCCCAACATTGCCCCCCAGTCTCTTATTTATAAGGAACTTATAAATAAGAGAGTATTCAAAAAGTCTCCTCGAAATTTTTATCCTCGGGATTTATATCCGCTGGATTTGTATTCGCTGGATTTTTATCCTCCAAATTTCCTTCAGTCTGTGGTTGATGATGAAACCGAAGCCGCCTTTAAAGCACTTCAATGATATAAAAGCTTAAACTTTTATCTTTGTGCTAGCTGAATTCGTTACTGGTGCGGTGACTCAGCACCAATTTATCATCACTTATCTCATTCGATGAATCGGTGATTTTAAATCGACACTAGAAAGTGTCTTGTTCCCACAGACGGTGCCAATGTTAACGCCTAATTTTGTACGCCTGACGAAATCACCAAAATAGTAGGCCAAAATAGCGCCAACGGTTGATGGAGTAATTGTTGTGAAGTCAAACTCACGAAATACACTCGCAAAAACATAAATAAAAAGATATAAAGTATGAACACAAGATTTTACGTGGAAACCCAATTGAAAAAAAATCACGGAGAGAGAGGGTAATCCACTATAATAATATTGGGAGTACAAGTTGTGTATTTGTGTTGTATCTCTTGTGTCCTATGATATTGTGTTCTATCATCCTCCCTAAAACCCTAGCTATATATAGAAGTAACCTCCACCTGTATCCCACTAGGAGAAGGATTCTTTTTCCTTCCAAATAAGGAAATACAATCTTATTTTAATAAGGACTTTTTCATTGTCATAATAAATACATATGGGCCATCACCATATCTGGACCATTAAATAGACTAGGCTGTACCATGACTAGACCCAAATAATCACATCCCAACATCCAGCAAGGGACTTGTATTGACAGAGATCACTGAGTAAGTGTGAGTCTACAAACCCCTAATTATATTGTAATATTGAGTGAGCAATAAAAGGGAAGAAGGTTTAAAGTTTGAACTCACAAACTCTGCTATGCAGAGGAAGTAGGAAGTGATCACAAGGGTATAAAAAATATACTACTACTAAAACATGTTTTTCTGCACTCTGTAATTCTAGTAAATTTAATGCAATACTCTGAAAATATTATCTATGTTTGTAGCAAAGAATTATTCGAGTACTTGAATTTACTTAAAAATTCAACTTGAGCAGGGATATATATATATATATATATATATATATATATATATATATATATATATATATATATATATATATATACACTATAATATATAGAATAAGTCTTGGCGTACAGATCCAATGGACTGAAAAATTAGATCGGTTCCAATTTTTTTTATTTTTTTTGTTTTTTATGTGACTCTAAAAAAATATATAGTATTTATTTCAACTGAAATTTTTATATAATACATTATTTTTAAGTGTAATTTGGATACATATACAAAATATAGTTGTACAATCCTATTCTTGTATATGTATTCAAATTACACTTCAAACACTATATTCTAAAAAAAATTCAATTAAAATAAATATTATATATTTTTTTAAAAGTAGCAAGAAAAGCAAAAAAAAAAAAAATGAAAATGTCCTGCGCAGAAGGACTCTAATATATATCATCCTCTAGCAGCAAAAATGTTAATGGATAGTGTTTCTGACATTCAGTTTGGAGTAGACATTTCTTAGACAATTATAGTATTAGTTAATTTCTATAATATCTTTTCATATTATTTATATGATATTGTTACTTTAATATATATATATATATATATATATATATATATATATATATATATATATATATCCCGTATTATATTGTCATGCTCTCCGTCCAATCTCTCTCTAAACAACAGTGTTAACGCCAAGATCTTTGATGACGTCCCAATCACGTAAGACGTCCTAATCCTGCACAGAAAATACGATCAACACCAAAAGCTTGACGGCTGGACCGTCGGGGGATAGCTCCGGCGTGAGAGTCAATACAGGCGTTCAAGGTTTAACAATGGAGAGTGTAAAAAAATGTCTAGTGTGTTGAGCTAGATAGAAAGTGTATGCGTACCTTTCGTTAGGAGACCCCCTTGCCCGGTTATACTCTCATACTCGGTTTTTTGTGCCACCCACCACGATCTGACACAGCCCTCTGCTTCTCTCTGGTCTTAGCCGTGTGCATGCAGGTTGTCACCTTTTTTCTACTGTTTCTGCCGCCGGCCGGATAAAATCCCATCCACATTAATGATCTGCAGACTTTTGGTCAACTGCTCTCCTTTTTCATCATTACCAGTCAAAGTCTTAGATATTAAAAGATTTTATGGACCGGCCGCTTGATCCAGCCCAATGTTTAAGGAGAGACAATAAAGACAAGGTAAAGGTTAAGCCCAATGGCTAGAAGACTTAATAGTAAAGGTCCACTAGGCTAAGTAAATGGGGAGGCCCAATCCGTCCGGCCCAGTAGAGGAAATATCGGGACCCAACATTGCCCCCTAGTTTTTTATTAAATAGAATATTCAATAAAGAACTATAAGCGGCCCGAGAGGTCATGAGGCCCAACAGGGTTGGCATAGGCCCAAAAGGAAAATCCAAAGGGCCAAATATTTGGAGCTTAACCCGGACGTAACCTTTCAAATTCGTAATGATGACTGTCAAATTAATGAGCCGCCCCCGATTTTCGTGCAAAATTTGAAAAGACCGCTATAAAAGCCTATTTTCCCCAATTTGACGACTTTTTACCAGCTTAATCTAAATTTGATATACAGTGCTTTCTCTTTCTCTCCGATTCCTTTCTCTCCTACAAGATCTCAGTAACAATGGCGGCCCAAGATTCAGATAACTCCACCCCTATCCTTGCTGTTCCAATTTCCGTCACTCCTTCTACCCACAACCCTACTGAGTCGGTTCCAAACTCCAACCCTTTCGAGTTCTTCGAGAGTGAAGAGCAGTATCCTCACGCCAATATCCCATCCATCGTTACCGAAACCGAGCTGCGGGTCATCAAGAGTCGGTATCAGATCCCGGACACCCATCTGGTGAGGGCTCCAGAATCGCATGAGCGGATGTATCAACGGCCGGACGGGTGGACTGCTGTGCCGGTAACTGTTCTAGATAAGGGAGTTAGATTCCCTCTCCACTCCTTCCTCGTTACCCTCCTGGGATTTGTCGGAGTAGGATTCGCCCAACTGGTGCCGAATTCGTACATCCACATCCTGACCTTCATCGCGTTCTGCTATGAGTTGGGGATACCTCCAACAGTTGATTCTTTCTTCACTCTCTTCACGGCCGGGAAGTCTCGGGAACGAGGCTTCAAGGTGCTGAGCAAATAGTCTCCCAAGCCCAACGCCAAGTTTGAGAAGCGACCGTTGATGGATACTCCTTCGAGTAACAAGGGATGGCACAGAGAATGGTTTTTCGTGAAGGGGCCTGAAACTCCGTCTATCCCGGAATGGACCACTTCTGAGCGGATTTCTGCAGACTTCGGGGACATTCCAGAGGAGCGCGTGAGAGAAATGGCGAGCATTCTCGAGAGGATTCCCCTGAAGGAGTGGAGCTTCGGGCTCTTGAGCAAACAAGCCTGATTATATGACCATAAACTTTCTTTGATAAAACCAACATCGACCGAGCGAAGGGAATTGGATGAATTCCTTTCGGGTAAAACACCATCATCCCCCGCCGACATCCCACAGGAAGAACTTGCTGCGGAGCCCAGCCGGCCTCGTCATAAGAAGAGGGCAGTTCGGAAAATCCGGGCAAACCCCCAAGGATTTCAATCAGCTTCTGCAGCGAGTTTGATTGATATGCCTGCGAACGAGCGAATGCAAGCTCTTCGGATTAAGAAGAGGAAGACCATGGTGACTCCTCTGTCTGCCGATGAGCTTCGGGTTCCTCCTCCTGCAGCCGATCCGCCTACCATTATCCCTACGGAGATCCACGTTTCAGAAGATGAGCTCGAAGACCCGACATAGTCTCTTCTTCTGTCTCGTAAAAGGAAGCAGCCTTCCGAGGATCAACCACCACTGCCTCCCGAACCATCAGTGCCTTCCCCGACAAGATCCTCCCCCTCAGCCTTCAGGCGAGAAGCTGCATCTTCTACCACTGTGTGGCCGGAGTTCAATGCCAACTTCCCCTTTCAGCTGTTTGAATCCTTCGTCCGGGAGACAGACGATCACCGGTTCGGGAACAGCTCGATCAGGGATCTAATCGAAGAGGGCATGAGCTACCAGGCTAAGGTGAGTTTGTTCAGTTTGAAATATTTGGAAATCATCTGTTTTATCTGTTCCTTCTACTAATTAACCGACTTTCTTTACCCGTCTGTAGGCAAATGCTGTCTTCGGGAGACTTCTTCCCCGGTACAGAGAGTCCGAAGCCGAAGAAGATGCGGCTAGGCGGGAGAAGGCCAGTCTGGTTTCGGCTCTGGAAAGGGAGAGAAGGGCCCACGGTGCTACTCTCCTCAATAATGAAGGCCTCCAGAAAGACGTGAATAATTTAAAAGAGAAGTTGGAGACAGCCGAGGCCACCCACCAGATAACCGTTTCCACTAACATAGACCTGGTTCGTCGAAACGAGGTCCTTGTTGGGAAGAATGAGACGGTGGTAAAGACCAATAAAAGCCTGGCGGTGCAAGTACATGAACTCGAAGCTAGGGACTTGAGACATCTGAAGGAGCGGGCAAAACTTGAAGAGGAGCTCCGTGAACTTCGGGCCTTGAGGGATTTGGGTCCCCCTCTAACCGGAGATCTTCGGAGGGAAATTCAACAGGAATACCGGAAATCAGCCGAGTTGAACGAGGAGATCGTCCAAATGTTCTCGGATGGATACGATGAATGCCGAAGCAAAGACAAGACAAGACTTGTCGCTGCCAAGGTTGACCCGACCATTCTGGACTCTTCGGAAGGCGAAGCTGACCCCTGAAGATGATTCTCTTTTCCCTTAGCTGTAGGATTCTTGTAAAGCTTCTATCGCTTTGTAAACGTCATTATGTAAATAAAATATCAGCATTATCCTTTATGACTTCGGTTTTTTCACTGTTTACCAACACTTCAATATGGATTTAATTTGAAAAATGTACAAGCTCCTCCGTGGACTTAACTTTAAACTGTTAATCAACAACTAAGCAAGTCGTATAACAGATAAGATGAAGCTAAATAACGTGGCATTCCGAACTCAACACTTAGAAAAATTTAGGCAATAATAACAAAGTAAAGGAATACTTATTCGTTACCAAAGTGTGAGGTAGGTGCCGTGAGGGATCTGACGAAGTCTGAATGACGATACTTGCCTACCCCGAAGGGCCTGGCAAGGTCCTCAGGATCACCTGCCGATGAGGCTACCATCGAATGGTTGGCGAGTCCGCCCGAGCCTCCTTACACCGGTGACCATCGAATTTACCACCCTTGGTGGAAAATAATATAGGATCCAGGATTTGACTACCACGCGGGGTATCAAATAATTTGGCTGCCATCGAATGGCCAGCGAGTCCTACCATACCTCCTTACTTCGGTGACCATTGATTTTACCACCCTTGGTAAAAAATAATATAGGATCCAGGATTTGACTACCACGCGGGGTATCAAATAAATTGGCTGCCATCGAATGGCCAGCGAGTCCTACCATACCTCCTTACTCCACTGTGACATTGGGACAAATGCGAAGATCAGTTGTGAAAAAAGTGACTTTTTATTGATGATGAACGGTTATGTACAGACTCCCAGTGGACTGACTTGGTTTCTACTGAAAGTACTTTCGGAGCCTGCCTGCGTGCCCTGCGTTCTGTATTTCGGATCCATCCAAAGCCTTCAGCCGATACGTCCCGGGCTTTGGTACTTCGGCCACTTCATACGGTCCTTCCCAGTTCGGCATCAACTTCCCAGTGTTCTGCAGTGTAGACGCTTCGGCCTCTCTGAGAACGAGGTCTCCCACCTCGAATCTTCGGAGCTTCACCCCTTTGTTGTAATGCTTGGCAACTCTCCTCTGGTAGGCTGCTAACTTGATCAAAGCCACTTCTCTGACTTCCTCTAATAGGTCCAAGTTGGCCTTTAGTCCCTCATCATTGTAGATCTCTCTGAACTGACTAACTCGAAGACTTGAAGATCCAATCTCAACTGGGACTAAGGCATCAGTGCCGTAGGCCAGTCTGAAAGGCGAGTCTCCTGTTGTTGTCCTCGGCGTAGTCCTGTAGGCCCACAACACGCTGAGCAGCTCTTCTGGCCATCTTCCTTTAGCTTCGTCCAATCTGCGCTTGATTCCATTCAGCAGCGTCCTGTTGGTCACTTCGACTTGTCCGTTAGACTGAGGATGAGCTACCGAAGTCTTCCTGTGCTGGACTCCCAGTTCCCTCAGAAATCCTTCAAATTAGATCCCACAAACTGGCGTCCGTTATCTGATATCACCACTTGAGGGATCCCGAAGCGAAACACTACGGATTCTTTCATAAATTTCAGACACTCCTGCTCCGTTATCAGCCGAAGTGGTTTCGCCTCGACCCATTTGGTCATATAATCAATGGCGACGATGACGAAGCTGACCTGCCCTTTAGCCTTCGGTAACGGACCCAATATATCAACCCCCCAGACAGCGAAGGGTATAGGAGATAGAATCGAGTATAGCTCTTCCGGTGGCTGATGTGGGATCGGACTGTTGAGCTGACATTTATCACATTTTTTCACGTATTCCGTAGCTTCCTTGAAGATCGTTGGCCAGTAGTACCCCTGCCGAAGAACTTTGTATGCCAGCGACTTAGCTGCCATGTGATCACCGTAGATGCCCTCATGAACTTCCCGAAGGGCGTACTCTGCTTCGGACGGGACCAGACATTTCAATAATGGTGACGAAAATGTCCTCCGATAAAGATCCCCGTCAATAAGAACGAAGTTGGCACTTTTGTATTTGACCTTTTTTGCTAACATCTGATCCGAAGGAAGGACGCCATCTGCCAAATAATTGATGTAAGGAGTCATCCAGCAGTCAGATCGCTCGATACACATCACCGAGTCATGTTGAATACTCGGCTGCTGTAGGACCTCCAAATAGACTGATCCATTGAAAACGACGGCATCTGTAGTGACCAACTTTGATAAGGCATCGGCAATGGAATTACCGTTACGCTCTATGGCTTGAAATTCGTGAGAAGCAAAGTATCGAAGCCTGTCTTTCAACTCTGCCAAATACCTGATCATCCTCGTCCCACGGGCTTCATATTCTCCTGATAACTACTTGACGACCAGCTGAGAGTCACTATAAATGATCAACTTCTGGACTTCTAGGCTCTTCGCCAGCCAAACCCCAGCTAGAACGGCTTCATACTCGGCCTCGTTGTTAGTCGCCTTAAACCCGAATCTAATGGCTTGTTGTACCTTGAACCCCTCCGGACTGGTCAGAATAATTCCTGCTCTACTGACATTTACCGTGGAAGACCCATCTACATACAGTGTCCATGCATTCTGACCGTGTTGAAGAAGTGTAACAGTTCGATCAGATGTCCCCGCTTCCTGTAACTCGGCATCTGCTTCGGTGAAGGAACACTCTATCACAAAATCGGCCAAAGCTTGTCCCTTGATAGCGGTTCGGGGATGGTACTCAAGGAAAAACTGGGACAATTCCATGGTCCATGCCGCCAATCACCCCGAAACCTCCGGTTTACCCATTACCTTCTTCAGTGGTTGATCTGTGTAGACGATCAGGAGCCTACCCTGAAAGTACTGCCGAAGCTTTCGGCTAGCAATTACTAAAGCAAAGGCAATTTTTTCAATATTTGGATACCTGGTTTCGGCGTCTCGCAGGACGTGACTGACGTAATAGACCGGGTACTGCTTTCCACTGATCTCCCGAATCAGCACCGCTCCAACGGCTAAGGAACTCGCTGCAAGATAGAGATACAAGGTCTCTTTCGGGGTGGGTTTTACCAATAGGGGAGCAGAGGACAGATAGGTCTTTATGCCTTGGAAGGCTTCTTCACAGGGCGAAGTCCATTGGAAAGTCTTCGCATTCTTCGGCCCCCTCAGTGTGTCGAAGAATGGTAGACACCTTTCTGCGGATCTGGACATGAACCTCCTCAGATCTGCAATCCTACCGGTCAGACGTTGGACGTCTTTAAATGATTGAGGAGTCTTCATGTCAAGGACGGCCTGAATTTTCTCTGGATTGGCTTTGATGCCCCTCTGACTGACTAGATACCCCAAGAACTTTCCCGCACCGAGGCCGAAGGTACACTTTGCGGGATTAAGCCTCAATTTGTGATGTCGGACAGTCTGAAAACATTCCTCCAGATCATCCAAATGTTTCTGAATCTGCATGCTTTTAACGATCATGTCGTCCACATAAACCTCCATATTCTTTCCCAGCTGCTTGTGGAAGATAAAATTCATCATTCTTTGGTAGGTTGCTCCAGCATTTATAAGGCCAAAGGTCATCTTCTTATAGGCGTATACCGAACGGTGTGTAATGAATGCTGTCTTCGGGATATCTTCCCTGCACATGGATATTTGATGATAACCTGAAAAAGCATCCATAAAGCTTAGTAGAGCATATCCTGAAGTCGCATCAATAAGTTGATCAATATGGGGCAAAGGATAAAAGTCCTTCGGACAAGCTTTATTTAGGTCGGTGTAATCAATGCAAACTAGCCATTTCTGGTTCTGCTTCTGCACCAATACTACATTGGCCATCCACTGTGGGTAGTCGATCTCAAAAATAAAATCAGCGGCCAACAGCGTGGCGATCTCTTCGTCAATTATCTTCTGTCGCTCGGGTGCGAAGATCCGTCTCTTTTGCCGAACAGGCTTCTTCGAGGGATCTACCTCCAATCGGTGCTCAGCGACCTTTCTGCTAATCCCAGGCATGTCCTTTGGTTCCCATGCAAAAATGTCCACATAGCAGCGAAGGAGTTCCGTAAGATTTGTCCGAAGAGGTTCTGGTAGACCCAAACCGATTTTCACCGTCTTGTCTGCTTTCCCAAGGATCAACTCAATCTCCTCCGTCTCCCCTGCAGGTGTTACCAATGGCTCGGAACTGCCTTCCGTGAAGGGCTCAATCTCGATTGTCAGGGTTTGTTTCTGCTTGCTGACCCCTACCCCGGAAGAGATGCACGCATTCCGATAACAGCGTCGGGCTAGATCCAAGTCTCCAGCCACCTCTCCGACCCCGTGCGCTGTAGGGAACTTGATTTTGAAATGGGGGATAGAAGTCACGGCTTGGAGAGCCGTCAGCGTAGGTCTTCCCAGTATGGCGTTGTAAGCCGAATCTACATGCACAACATAGAATTTACACATTATTTCTGTCTGTTGCGGGGCTGTGCCGAAGACCACCGGGAGCTCGATAGTGCCAGCAACTTTGACCGGATCGTTGCTGAAGCCGTACAGAGGAGCCTCCTGTCCAACTTCCATTTTTCGCCCTTCAAGATGCATTCTTTGATATGCGTGGGCGTACAGAATATCCACTGAAGACCCGTTATCTATCATCATACGTTTCATGTCCACCGAGCCTACTTGCGCGGTGATCACTAACGCCCCCTCATGTGGATCAATGGGCTCCAAAGGATAGTCTGCATCCGTAAAGGATATAATAGTTCCGGGAAAGGGTCTATCCATCTTTGGAGAGGCACCTGATATGGACATAACCGAATCTAGATACCCCCTTCTCTTTCTTCCTACCAATTTCCCCGACGTTCCCCCTGTTATTACGTCAATGACATGCCTTGGTGGCGGGTTCGGGGCGGGCTGTACAGGAGGATTCGTTTGAACTGTCTGAACGGTGCGGTCGGCACTTTGTTGGTTCTTTTCGGCCACATATTGGACTAACAGACCGCTCTGGATCTTTCTTTCCACGAAATCCTTCAGATTACAACATTCGTTGGTGCCATAGCCTGCAGCTTGATGATAGTTACAATATTTTCGAGAGTTGCCCTGCCCTGTCCTATAATTGTCCCTCGGTGGCTCAAAGAACGGCTGGTTCCGGATTTGGTCTAGAATCACTGACCTGTCTGTGTTCAGTTTGGTATAAACCTTGTTCACCTTCGGGGCGGAAACAGGCGGACGAGCATCTCCTTGTCGCCATGAGTTGTTGAACTTCTTGGAACGGCTCTCCGATCTATCATTATACCCCCCCGTCTTCTTCTGATCAAGCTGGGTTTTAGGGACATCTACCTCCTTCACCTGCTCTGAAGAGGAACGTCTCAAGCTACTCATGGCCTCCTCCACAACGATATAACCTTCTGCCCTATCGAATGCCTCTGCCAGGCTCTTCGGATGATTGAACATCAGCTTCCTCACCAGCTTCTCCGACTTCACTAAGTCCAAACCGTTCTGAAATAATTTCACAGCTTGGAGATCGTTCAAATCAGATACCTGACCAACGGCCTCTCGGAACCGTTTCACATACTGACCCAAAGATTCGTTGGTGTACTGCCTGACCTGTGCCAGGGAGCCCGTGGGCTTCCCTCTCCTTCGGTTACTCCCAAAACGAGCGTGGAACTTGTCGCAGAGTTCGGACCATGATGAAATTGAATCTACTGGTAAAGTCCCCATCCACTGCCTCGCATCCTTTCTCAATGTCGTAACGAACATGTGACATTTAGCAGCGTCAGTGAAATCATAGTAGTCCATTAACCGGTCGAATGCTTGGCTATGGTCGTAAGGATCTCCCGAACCATCGTAACTTTCCATGTGAGGCAACTTCTTAGAGGTGTCCGCCTTCTCCTTAAGAATATCCGAGGAAAATGGGGATGCTTTCTTTCCCGGAGTATCCTTTACTTGCTGGACCTCGGATAACTGCTTCTGAAGAGCCTTCAGCTCTTTTACGAGGTATTCTACTCCTTCTGGCTGTGACGACACCTCCTTCTCCGACGGCTCTCTCCTTTTTTGAGTAGATCGGTCGTTAACCATAATACCCCCAATCTTCGAAGGACTCTCACGACGGCGGTCTTCTGAGCAAAGCACCCAACTTTCGGGTGTAAGGCCCCGAGATCTGCTTTGCCCCTGGGTCTGACGACTATGGTGAGAGTGCGCGACAATGAGTGCCCTCTTCATGCTTTCTGGAGTTCGTTCTCTGGACCGGCCTTTCCTATCACTTCGGATCTGCCCCATAGGGACGTCACGACGGAGTGCTTCCTTCGATCTTCGAGGAGCGGGGCTCCTCGATCTTTTTCTCTCCCGATGCTGGCTTTGAATCCCATGTTCTGAATGAACCGACTCTTTCCCGCTGCGATGCACACGCCTTCGGACTGGATATAACTGGACGCTTCATCCCTCAACTCTTCCATCCGGGACATCTGCTCGGCTATATCCTGCCTCTGCTTCATGAGTGACTCCATGGCCCTATCTGCCTCTTCTGCCATCTTAGCCAATCGGGAAGTCTTCTCGTCGTGGTCTAGCTGTTTTCGGCCGCGACCGGACTCTTTATCCGTCGTGAAGATTAACTTTCTCTTAGCTTTGCCCACGGCCCTTGGACGAGAATCTCCATGCGACCGCTTGGAGGCTGTGCTAGCATGAGCACTTAGTGTGGGCCCCAAACGATCTCTAACAGAAACTCGTGGTGGTGAATCACCAACAGTCATCGGTTGTCCCTCAGGCGTGTCTGCTCTGCTCTTCCCCATCCTTGAGAGCGTGGAACAAATGAATATTTGTGATTGAAAGCTCTGGAACACTAGAACTCAGTCCTCCTTCTAGCGCCAATGTTAACGCCAAGATCTTTGATGACGTCCCAATCACGTAAGACGTCCTAATCCTGCACAGAAAACACGATCAACACCAAAAGCTTGACGGCTGGACCGTCGGGGGATAGCTCCGGCGTGAGAGTCAATACAGGCGTTCAAGGTTTAACAATGGAGAGTGTAAAAAAATGTCTAGTGTGTTGAGCTAGATAGAAAGTGTATGCGTACCTTTCGTTAGGAGACCCCCTTGCCCGGTTATACTCTCATACTCGGTTTTTTGTGCCACCCACCACGATCTGACACAGCCCCCTGCTTCTCTCTGGTCTTAGCCGTGTGCATGCAGGTTGTCACCTTTTTTCTATTGTTTCTGCCGCCGGCCGGATAAAATCTCATCCACATTAATAATCTGCAGACTTTTGGTCAACTGCTCTCCTTTTTCATCATTACCAGCCAAAGTCTTAGATATTAAAAGATTTTATGGACCGGCCGCTTGATCCAGCCCAATGTTTAAGGATAGACAATAAAGATAGGGTAAAGGTTAAGCCCAATGGCTAGAAGACTTAATAGTAAAGGTCCACTAGGCTAAGTAAATGGGGAGACCCAATCCGTTCGGCCCAGTAGAGGAAATATCGGAACCCAACAAACAAGATTTCATCTTTGAGAAGGTTTTGACAATTAGTATTCTAATTATATATACAATTGTATGAAAGGTTATGCTGTAACTGCATCCAGCATGATTATTGACTTAAAAGATATTGTTCTTAATTAGCAAATATATATTCCAAATCTAAATTCTCATTTATTTAATCTTGGCTGGCCCAAACTAAAAAGTCTTCTTTGACAATACCGAGCAAGTTATCCTCGGAAACTAATTAATAAACTACTCCATATATTATCAGCAATTTAATTGTAAGCTATATGCTCCGTTCTGATCACTCGCTCGCTCACTAGTAAATTATGCCTGCCGGCCATTGATATATTAACACAGTAGTTGCAACATTTAAATCGATCGTCTCGATCAAGTAGAATATATAAAATAAATCCTTCTAGTGTTTGTTTAGCTTAGCAACATGCAGTTGCGATGAGATAAATTAATTTTGAATCTTTGATTAAAAAACTCATTTTAGAGAGAGTGAAATAGTTAGTTTTAGGCTGTTACACAATTACAAAAGTGTGGGTTTGAGAAAATAAAAAAATTATGATGAGCTTTTTAGTTTTTTTCTTAAAGAAATTATTAGTGATGAACTTGTCCATTGCTCAACAATGAAGCATGCTCTTAATTTCTCTATCTATCTAAAAATGAGATTCTCATTTAGTACGTAGTTTTGGGACACTCGGATTACTCGTTAGGACTAATTACTATATATAGTATAATATTTTTTCCATGTCCGGAAGTAGAAACTTCAACTGCATGCCTAAACTAACATTAATTTAGTAATTTCATTAATCTCATAGAGAGAACCGATAAAATAAGGTGTACATGTTGTCCAAATACATACATGCACACTTGGTGTCAGATTGAGGGCCGGTTAGGTTATAGCAGCAGCTAACAGCTTAAATCAACTGCTAATCCGACCAAGATATATCGACGCCAACACGGCCGCCGCTATAACCAATAGTCCACGGGATAGAAGTGGAGCAGAGGCGGCGGCAGAATTAATTGGTTGAGGAAAGGTTGGCATGCAGAATTAAGAAGAAGAAGAAGGTGCATTAAATGAAGTAGTATCTCTTGGGCTTGTTGAGGAAATTAATAAAGTCTTTTCCAGTACTCCAGTTCCCCGTTGCTCTTCCTAGGGTGTTACAATTATCGTACCCAGTACAAGTCCACAAATCAGCTTGGCCACAAGGCCTGGGCTGGCCCAGCCTAACCTGAACGTCATCTGGCCCGCAAATCAATCACAGACCAAGCAAGAAAATGAGAAACTCTTATTTACTTCTTACCATTTATGTTTCATGACTACCAGTAAAAAGAAGGAAATAGTAATTTACTAATATAGTAATATAATAAAACTATGATAATAAACTTGAGAATATGATGCCATTTTATACTATTTACCATTAAGAATTAAAAAAGTTGACACATTTTGTATAAAATAGTCTCATTTTATACAAATGAGACTATTTTGACAAAATAAAGGAAGATAATTTATAATTATATTACCTAAAATCATAGAATTATTATTAACTTTTAAAAATCAACTTTAATTTAAAATTCAAAATTGAGATAATTTATTAAAAATTATAATAAATTTTAGAATGAATAATATTTTTTAAATAATCTATAATATTTATCATTGAATAATTTGTATTATTTAAAATTTTAAAAAAAGATATCATTTTTAAGTTTTATAATATCTTAAATACTTAAAAAATAATTTTATACTCCATCCTTTCAAATTATATGATCATTATTTATTTTGAAAGTCAATTTGAAATTTTTTCAAAATTAAAATCAAGATAACTCTTTAAAAATTATAAAATAATATTTTTTAAATAATTTATAATATTTTTATTATTTAATTAAAATTAAAATAATTTATATTAATTTTAAATTTAAAAATGGAGTCTAAAAACTTGATAATAGTCAAATAATAACGAATGGATTATTTTGGAAAGAAGCAGGTATAAAGTGCAGCGGCTGAATTGTTGTAAAAAGAAAATCAGGGATAAAAAGAAAAACAACTGTTAATGGAAACCTAAGGAATAGGGTTTTAGACTGGAACCACGATCGGAGGGAGAGAGGGTTTAAAAACGATTGATCGGTGTAGAGTGAGAGTGAGAGAGATGGGAAACGAGACGAAGAGTAATGGAAATGGGGGAGGAGGAGGGGGTTTTAGGGGAAGAATGGAGTATTACCTGTACAGCGGAGAAAAGAAGCACGTGTTTGCTGGACTTGCCATCATCACTGTTGTTTTTGGCGTTCCCTGGTATCTCATCAACCGAGGTTCTTCTTCTTTTTCTTCTCTTCCTTATTATTTCTTTATTACTATTGCTAGCATCTTTATCCTCTGGTATTTCACGCCCTGTTTAGTTGCCTAGAAAGCATTGTAGGAAAAGTCACCTATACCTCATAAAGTTGAAAAGATCAACCATTTTCCGCAAGCCAATGTGTTAATCCGATTTTGAGATTTGAGGTTGATTTGCTTTTCTGTAACATAATTGGGATTTTGCTAACTATTTGTCTCTTATGTAAATTGGGTGAGCTCAATTACCGGAACTAGCAAAATAAAACAATTCCACTTTCAAGTGTAGTCCAAAGGACATATGTACATATGCTCTCTGAAATCAAATATAGTTGCTTGTTAATTGTGGGGTTATCAAACAAGTATGTATACATTGTTTAAATGGTAAAATAATAATAATAATAATAATAATAATAATAATAATAATAAATAAAAAAAAAAATTGGTTCTAGGGGAGCATTAATCATATATTTGTGTTTAATTGTATGATATCTACCCAGTACCCAGTGGTTAAAAAATTTGAATGAGGCGTATTTTTGGGGCAACACACAAAAAGTAATATAAATTTAGGTATTTTTTATTAAAATGTTATTACCCAAAAATCTTATGCCCCACGTCGACTAAAAACTAAGTTGCCCACAAAAAAGACAAGGAATTCTATCATAGATGTGAGCCCCAGTTATCTCAAATTGCCTGAATAAATATTATTCGGTGTTTTGTCCTACTTAATTCACAGAAATTATCTTCTTCTTTTTCTTAAATTCTATGTCCCTACCTAGAATAACAATTTTTTTCTGTATAATATGTACTTGTTTGGTATTGAAGCTAAGTAATTGAGATGCTTAAGGTCCTTCAGCTAGTTGTTATACTGCCACTGGATGTATAAATATGTATGTGTGCATGAATTGCTTGAATGCTGTTTGAACCAGTGTTATTTTATACATCCTTCCCCAATTCTATACAAGCTTATCAAGAAAAATAAGAAAAAGAAGTCAATATCTTTGTCTTGGAACTTTTGCTTGCTCATTCCATGTTTATGCCCCCCTTTTAACCCTTTTTTTTCCTTTGGTTTTCTTTTCTTTTCTTTTTTTCCCTTTTTGATTAGAAAATGTGGGGCTGGTTTTTAGTTGATAAAAGATGGTCTGTTACCCTACTTATGGTCATCTTTCAGGTCTAACCATGAGGAAATTCTAACATAGCATTTGTAGCCCCAAATTATGGTATAAATGGATAGATGAACAGAAGTTCGTAAGTATTAATATGTGATGACTTTTTATATATATAGATAGCGTTTAGAAGTTTGTTGTGGCTTCAAAGTTGGAGTGATAAGTCAAGAATCTGTATATGCATATGATAATAGATATTTGGTGACCGGCGAGTGTAAGGAGGTGTTTCAACTAGTTATTTACTTTATATTAGAAGGTAAAACGACTGTTGCATTTTTTTTTGGCTTTAATTCTCTTTATCTTCTTTGAATATTCTACTTCTCTTTCCGGCTTGGAAAGGATTAATATCCATGATTGATGACCCTGTTTTGGTGTAAAAAAGGCACTTTTTTACTTTTGTGGCCTTGTGGGTTTAGTTAGAGATTATCACCTTTTTTTCATGAATGTTTATCGTTTATGTACATTTACATTGGCTCTGACCTGTTCTGTGCTTTACTAAAACTGTTTTATCATCTCATTTCTCAAGAATATTTTCACTGGATACATCTTTTGAAGAACAAAGAAGCTGCCTTTAACAACTTCTGATTTTTTTGCAGGCACGAAACATCGTTCCCATCAAGATTTCTTGGAAAGAGCTGATAAAGCGCGGAGTGAAAGACTTTCTTCAGGTTCATCTTCAGCTAAATGATTGATGAAAACTAGTGAAGGGTTAGGTTGTGGTAATGACCATAGAGAGAGATCTTCATGTGTGCGAGCTTTGTCTTTTACTTCTGCTTTTGAACCTCATGTTTTTTGTTTTGTATTCAGGATTACTAACTGAATGTTTAAGGCAGTAATATCTTTCTTGCCGAACCATGAACTACTTCTCATCCTCCGTATGCATGTTTCTTAAAAGAAAATTAAGAAACAATCCAAGCGGCATGAATGGGAAATAGGCCAAGTTTATGTTATGGCTGTGTTTTATTAGTGGACTATGCGTTTCTATTAATATTTAAATAATCTGAAGTTTGCACTAGTTTTACAAACGATTCAAGCAATTCCATACTTTCAATGCATTTCAGTTTTGGCGAAGAGATTATACCTAAAAAATGGTTTTTAACAAGTTTAGAAGGCAGTAATATCTTTCTTGACTTTTTATAAATAAATTTGAGATATTATTGACTAAAATAAAATAAAATTATTTATATTAATTTTAAGTTTAAAAATGTTTTAAATTGACTTTTAAAAAGTCATGATATTATATTTTAAAACAGGAGTAGCTAATAAATGTTGAGAGAGAGGAGGGGAAGGAAGGTTATAATAGTGAAAGATCTTTAATAAATCAGACTTTTGCAAAGAACGTAGAGTTTTAAGTAGATTAAAAAAATAGGGAAAGGAAAGAGATTTTATGGGCTGAGATTGTCACCTTTGTATTCAAGTGATAAGCAACAGTCGGTAACAATTTTTCCGACCAGAAAAGCATAATAACAAAGAAAAATGCATGAGCCAATATTCTAGTTTTGGTCATTGCATATGATGAAAATAAATTATAAAAACAATAACATATTTGAATATATCTTTTTTGAAAGAGATGCATATGGTAAATTACAGAGGAACTCATTGTAAAAGGAAAAGGTACTTAATACAATAATAATGCTAACTACAGATTATATAGAACGAATTGCTCAGGAAAAGAGCTGCGTATTTATTTCCTACTTTCCTCTTGCTTACACAAAAAGTAAACTAGCTGACTAATGATACTCACTCACATCATCTAAAGGGCCATCAGTCTTCTATACTTGAAAAACCACAAAAAGGAAGAAAATATGACAACCCCGGTAATTCCAGTGATTAGCAGTACCCACTTGAATGCACCTGGATCCTCAAATATTGGTATTATAAAATTCATACCAAATATCCCCGCTACCACCCCAAAGATGGCAACAACAAATGTCGCGGTAGTGAGCAACAGCTCAAATTGTATAAGCTGGTTTCGAACATTATCCTTAAAGTACAAAAAAGTCGGTTTTCAAATTCAAGTAAAATGTGTTTAATCATATTGAAAACGAATATATAAAAGCATATGCAATCTTCTTCTCCTACTTCTTTATGTGGTGGGCGACCATAGACATGCTTATGAAAAATGGCTAGAGAAATTTTGATCTCAGATGTTAAAATTAAGCTATCAGAAGTGTGTGGCTTACTTACTAGAGTAATATGCTATCAAACTCGAAAGCAAATCGTGTGCGCTTAAACACTAATACATAAGTATGATATAAACTTAATTTTCTATTTTCTTGTTTTATCATGGTGGATCTGCTGCCAATATTCTTAGGGTAATGGTTCTGACCATGTCAACCACCTTATGACATATACCAGAACTCTAGTAATTAGATTTACAACCACCCTCTGACCTATTTTCTTTGAAGTTTGAATTGCGCACTTGAAGGTATCATGAAATAGTGAATCCTATATATTATTATTGGACCAAGTCTGTTTCTTTTGTACTGGGCACTAAAAGGAATTGTGAAATGGTGAATTCTGAAAATTACTGGACAAGTCAACAACTTCGTTAGACATCATCTTCATAGACAAAATTCTCAACACATCAAAGTTTTACATAAATGGATCTGCACCTGAATCTACTTAATCTTGATGATTTTTATAAAAAGAAATACCACAACTCAACTGTCAATTAATATGTTTAAGTTGATATGCAGTAATAAAGGGCACATACCAGCTGAATGTTAATGAAGTCTTCTGTGTCATCAATGTACTCCTTCAGCTGAAATGAGGAAAAGAAACTGACTGGTAAAACATTTTTATCCTAACAAAGAAGAATATAATTTATAAAAAAGCTCAAAATATAGTGACTGCTGTAGATACCGATGTCATCTTGTTGAGGGTGCTATCAATGACAACAAAATAAGCCTCCAACAGCATCTCCAGCTCTTCTATACTGTCTGTGACACTTTCTGAACTCCTCATGCTCTCATGCCTGCTCCTTGCAATGCTCAAAGATTTCTCAAGTTTTCTCCCGTCAGGGGGTGAAAAAACAGGAGTAACTGGAGCAGAAACAGATAGTGCACCATCATTGGATCTGTATCCCATCAATGATTGATCGCCATAGAATGATGACGATTCCATACGTCTTTTCTTTTCAGTGAGATACATTTCAGCCATATCTCCATCGTCGTCCATTAGCTGCTCTATCTCATCCTTAACCTATATGAACAAAGTTCAGAATAAATTGAAGGACATATCACCGAAGCGTAAAAAGAAAAAAAAATTAAAAGAAAAACTACTAGTAGGAAAACATATCACCTTCTGAACTCTCCGAGTCAATGCGACAAGCCTACTTTTTAATCGACGAACTCGTTCTAAATTTAACGTACTGATCTTTGACGTAAGCTCATCTAGCAGTGGATAAGCTTCAATTTCCAATTCTGCAGCCTGATAAATTTGACAGATTATTGTAACTCTTTACCAGAAAATGCTATTAAAAAAACATTTGTTTGTGTTAAAAAAGAGGGGAAAAAGATATAGCAATCCAAACAAGACAAATAAAATGTAAAAACAATCAATTAATTTTGCGATGAACCAATTCTTTGCATAGTTAGTATAAATGTTGTTAAATAGGATGGGATGAGTGACGATTGTGTGACAATCCACCAAAATACATGATGAGCAACATAACAGCACGTTGCTCTTTTCTACGAGCGTCATAGAGATTGATCTATAACTAATACTTCTCAAGAAATGAGGAAGTATTTATATAGAATATTGATAATATAGTCCATTTGATAATTTCCATTTTCACCAAATACCTCAGACATATGTATATAGGGTACAGCAAATGAGACATAAAAGGTTTAATTATATCTAAAAGTTTCACCAAGCATTTAAAAGGGATAAGGAAAAGATAGCCAACAATTTTTTGCTAAGTTTCTTTATAGACATTGAATTGTCAAGAGCCTTTGTTATCTAAGCTCAATAAGTATATAAATCACCTATTAAAGCTAGAAAAAATTCTTTGTGCGCATTCCCCATTATTGTGTGAAACTGTTTTGTGAATGATAGCCTTGATAGAATAATGTCCAGAATAAAAATGACGATGTATAACCTTACAACCCTGTCAAATTGATTCCACGAGATCATCTCCAAAGATAAATTATCTAAAAGTCCACCCTATTTCTCAAAGGATTTAGGTTTTCAATAGGTTATCAGCAAATTCTGGCAAAGGCAATTATAGCACATTCTTTCGCATGATTTGAAGTTGTATACTAATTTACTACCTTTTCTTCACTTCCTTCTCTTTTCCCACCTTTTTCGAATATAATTCAAGGTGACCTACGTTTTTCACCATTTTCAGAGTGGATATTTTTGGAATTCATCATCATGACAAATACGGCAAGGTGATCTTGAATCCGGGGGAACAAAGAGTCAAAGTAATTTTACTTTGTTCATCTATCAATCACATTTACGTCAATGGATGTTGAACTTGTAGGGTGAAATAATTTGACTTCAGTCTGGAGTCTAATTATATAGGCATTTACATCATAATAGATCTGATAGCTAGTTTTACAATATAATTTCTATGCAACAAGATAATTTCTTGGAAATTACACTATAAAGTATCAAGCAGGCATGTAAGTATGTTAGTCATTTTATAACTTCAATTGAAGTTGAAAAATTAACAAAGCCTACAGTTTTGTTTTCCCTTTTACGCACCTGGGAATCCAGAAATGTACAAGCAGCCTCCAGAGCAACTTCAAGAGCCCTAAACTCAAAGGGCAAGTAATCAGGTGATGTGTTCTCATACATATTCTCAAAAATCCTATTTTCTCTCCTTCTGTTCAGTTCAGCACCTTCAGACTGCCAAACCTCACCTACTTTAGCAGTTGTCAATCGTCGTTGTAGCTCCACCACATACTGCAACACATAGCTATCAAGAGAATTCAAAAGCAAAACCTCGTCAGCTGTAATAATACATCGAATCTGCTCCAAATTTACAACTATGGCCTTCTCTCTGCCAAGAATTGTTGAGGGATAAACAAATAAAGGATCAAGTAAGCGTAGATCCCGGGCAGGGAGATCACATCGATGCATCATGGTGAATTTATCAACCTCAATGAATTGGGAGTTCCCTAATGTATCAACACGAATCCATGAGCGAAGGCCTTGGCCCCGCTTTTTCAGGCCTAAAACATCCACGGCTTGGAAAGGATGACGCCTAGATGCAGACGGCATATAAAATGCATCTCTAAGATTTGTAGCAGAGGCAGGTCTTGGCGGGAGCAGGCACTCTTTGAAGTCCGCCATTATAGAAGAGTTCTAATTGCTGAGGGAAACAAAAGACATGCATGAGCAAAATTGCTGGAGAAAAGCAAAGCATAGCTAGCTTTTGGTAGTTGTAAACTTGTAGTATAACTATTCTATGCACGCATGTGACATGATTATTCAATGATTATAGGTGAACGAACACTAGTAACTTTGAGGTTCAGATTGGCTATTGTAGGATTTCTTGTTATTTGATAATGAAGTTCAAATATTACCATCTCTACTCCCTCCATCCTCAAAAGGATGACTAAATGTATAATTATTTTTGTCCTCAAAAATATGAGATAAAGTACATAAAGTTATTTAGTGGGTCGAATTAGTATAAAAAATAAAATTACTCATCACTTTATGAATCTTGTGGGACCACTAAGGAGAATTTGGAACTTTATCAAACTTTTTTTCCTCTGCTTTAGCTTTTGTACTTTGTTCGTCCTTATGAGGATAGAGAAGGTAGAAAACAAAAGTGAGTCAGAAAACCGTTAGAAACATAAATACGATCTATTTTTTTGAAATTTCCAGTTCAACAAAACTTGTGATTTGAGTTGCACCTGCTTTGTATATCAAACTAGAGCACCGTACTTCTAAAGTAGTAGCATGAAGTTTTGAGTGCAAAGCCCAACAATAAAGTCTAATTCAAGAGCTCATATGTTGCAAAATTCAACAAAAAATAAAGGTCCTATTCAGCTAAAACAGAAAGTGAAGATATACATAATGTAGCTTGTGAAGTTGGTTAACTTGATTCTTAAAACAAGTCATCTGTTCTGCCCAGGTCTGGTCTGGTAATTCCTTTGTTTTTGTTGTTGATAATAATGATAATATGAGTGACGGTGTGAAATTTTAGCATGAAAACTCTTTGTGTTAAACACAGTCACGGTCATACTCGGTATAATAAAAAGAAGTAAAATTTTTGAATAGTGCTGAAAGTTTCTAAACTCACAAATAGTAATTGGCAACTGTTACATACACAAATAGTTGTTTCAAATGTAAATTGGCTCTTCAATCAGAAATCAATAACGATACTAACTCAGAGCGACGCTAAATAGGTGAAAACTTCATGTAATTCAAGTGATAAATAGTATGAACCAAAACAGAAAAGATGAAAATCAAGTTTAAACTTACCCGATAATCAAGAAATTAGGGATTCGCAGAGCAAACGGAGAGCCTGGCCATCTGGAAAAACAAATAAATACTAATAATCTGGAGTGAATATATATATATATATATATATATATATATATATATATATATATATATATATAGTACCTTACAAAGTACAAACAGATGCTAGAGAGTTAGACCCCGTTCAGTAGCTGATAAAGCTAAATTGCAGAGAGAATACGTTAGAGCTCCAAAAAATTATACTCCCTACCCCGCATATTAAACGTTTTAATTCGTTTATACACGTTAATTAATAATATTTTTTTTTTATCTAAATTATTATTCTAAATTACTTTTTAATTGAAGTATCTAAAAATGACCTCAATATTAATTATTCTTTACTAATTCTTACATGAATTAATTGTCTATATCATTTTTATTGTTATTTTTATATTAAATATTATAGATGTTATAATAATAATATATAAGAGAAATGATTTCTCAAGTTTTTAATAAAAGTTGACTAAAATGATTATAAGGGTATAAGTGAAAAAATAAGATAAAAATAATTACTAATATAGAAATAAGACATTTATTATGAAATATCCTAAAAAGTAATTAAGACGTTTAATACAGGACGAATGGAGTAAATGATATTTTGGTTCACAGTTGTTATTGGTAGGGGTGCTCATCGATAAAAAATTCCAAATAGGTATCGAAAATACCGAACTGGTACCGATCTAAAATTACCGGTTCGATACAAAATTGGTACCGGTTTTTTCAGTTATACCGCATGGTAATATATATAATTATTAATAATAATTAAATAATTTTTTATATATATTAACAATTTAAAAAAAAGAAATCATTAACTATTAATAATAATTAATATAAAAAATAAAACTACAAAACATTATTAATATATATATAAAAGTAATAAAACTACTATTATATAGAAATTATTAATATATAAAAAAATTACTTAATATATAAAACTACAAAACATTAACTATTAATTATTATATTATTAAATTTCAGTATTTCGGTTTTTATAGAATTCAAAAAAGTCATTATTGTTATCGGTACTGAAAATGTTAAAATACTGAAAAATTGGTACCGAAAAAACCTTGTATCAGTATCAACCTGTTTGATAAAAAATCGAAAATTTTTAGCACCCCTAATGTGACGCCCCCAAAATTAGGTATACATCACCCATCTTGGGTCGTCAGATACATAGTACAGAATACAAATACAACTTACTAATACAACTGTCGTGTACAATACGACAAAACATAAACTGTGAGTTTGAATACAAATATTATCTTCTAGAGAGTATTCATACTCAAAAGGAGTCCTCATTACATTTATTAACACACAATTACATAGAATAGTGAGGACTACTAACTAATACTATCATTCGGACCATCACTCCGTTCCCCGACTTGCCCCAGCTACGTTCTCATTTCCTGAAGAGAACAGTGAAAGAAAGGGTGAGCTCAACTAGCCCAGTAAGAAATATTATGACTAAGATAATGCAGAATAAATTATCATTAGCCTTCAACAATGTTAAACTGATAAAATATAATAGACATCAAGTTTAACTGCAGCGGAACAAGCAATCCATTAAAAGAGTCAAGTAGAAAATAAACTCTACTATCTTTTATGATTTAAAAGATTTTCCAACACTGTGATCGCTGAGACTCAGCTTAATAAAATAATCCACATCATCGAATCACCCCTGCACTACGGCCAAGGATATTCGTATATTCATTAATGGTCATGATCATGCCAACAACTGTCCATCAATGCACTACGGGCCAATGAGGACTTTTACCACATCATTTGTAACATTACGGTCATGATTATACCGAATAATCCCTGGTCATAATCATACCAAGTCCATCTATGCACTGCAGGCCACAGATGACTTTTAACATTTTATAAACATGAGGATGATGACAATGATATAAGAATTCAATAAAACAAGTTCAAGAATTAATTTATCCAAGAATTAACAACGTCCAAATTGTCAACATGATACTGCTTTGTGGAGTAAAATTCAAGAATACTTAGAAGAATATTTTCATGAAAAGATACAAGATGAACCGCAATTATCAAGGATATTTCACTAATTTCATGGAGTATAGAAGTCAAAACTTAACCAATTGAGTATAATAAAGAATGGAATAACAAAAGAAATCACCATGCATGCGATAGACCGCACAGACAGGTTATTCCAACAGAATAATAAATAATGGAACCAGGTCCGGCGTAAACGCACAGACAGGATATTCCGACAGAATAATAAATAATGGAACCAGGTCCGGTGTAAAACACACAGACAGGATATTCCGACAGAATAATAAATAATGGAACCAGGTCCGGTGTAAAACACACAGACAGGATATTCCAACAGAATAATAACAAGACGGAACCAGGTCCGGTGTAAAACACACAGACAGGATGTTCCAACAAAATAATAATAAAAACGGAACCAGGTCCGGTGTAAAACACATAGACAGGATGTTCCAACAGAATAATAGAAGAATATCACCAAGTATAGGTATAGACCACGTATACAGGTTATTCCAACAGAATAATAAGAAATGGAATAAAACAGTTCTCTTCATGAATAAGAAAGAATAACACCCCATACCGTTTTAAAGACGAGCTGAAATAAGGAAGTAGTTAAGTAGCAGAATACTCTCTTCTTCTCTCTCTCTATAGTTTCTCTCTATAGTTTCTCTCTCTAGAGTTCAGTGAATTCGTAAGAAATAATGAAGGAATGAGCTGCTATTTATAAAAAAATAGAATGCATAGTAACTAATCCATGAACGGTCCAGATTGATTACTTTAATCTGACGGTCCATATTTAAAGAAAAATCTTTTAAATAAAATATAATATATTCTATTTATAGAATAACTTTAATAAAGTATTCTGTTTTATATAAAAAGATGTTTCTGTTTTATTACGTTAATAATACGAATAAAACAAAACGTCATTATCGCTAAATAATTCATATTATTAACTGACAATAATTGAATCAAACTGAGTGACTTCTCACATAAGCATTAATAATCAATACCGTGTGCTACTATGCAACCACACGTATTACTGTACTTTTACTACCGAGTAGTTCAACAGTAACAATGATAAAATTTCCGCCGTTATTTTTAATAAAATATTTTTGTCGTTTTCTCAATCCGACAATAATTCCGTTGTGGGGTCCACCAATGATTGTGTCGTTGTACGAATATTCCCTGTTAAAACGAATATTCCCCGACCAATCGAATATTATATAACAACTTGCGTACTTTACAAAATTTATAAATATTACCCACAACTATAACATTATATCAAATTAACTCCATAATATTCAAAAATGATATTTATAGAAAATTCATCTTTATTTATAAAAGTTGGGGTCTTACAACCTCCCCTTCTTATGAAATTTCGCCCTCGAAATTAGGGTACGTACCTGGTATGTCGAAGAGGTAAGGATACCTTGATTTCATTTCAGATTCTAACTCCCAAGTCATTTCCTCAACATCGTGGTTTCTCCACAAAACTTTGACTTGAGGTATAACCTTGGAGCGTAGAATATGTTCCTTCTTATCCAAGATTTGAACATGAACTTCGTCATACGTCAAATCTTCCGCTATTTCGTCCGGTTCTAACTCAATAATGTGGTTCGGGTCTTCCACATATTTGCGTAACATGGATATGTGAAAAACGTTATGAACACGAGACATACTTGGCGGTAAAGCGAGTCTATAAGCCACAGTTCCTACTCGATCGAGGATTAAAAATGGACCGATGAATCGAGGATTGAGCTTTCCTCTCTTTCCAAATCTCGTAACTCCTTTCCATGGAGCAACACGTAAGAACACATGATCTCCTACATCAAATTTCACGTCCTTCCGATGAAGATCAGCATAACTCTTTTGTCGATCTTGTGAGGTTTTTATACGTTGTCGGATCGTTTGAATCTTTTCTGTAGTCATACGTACCAACTCCGGTCCCAACAACGTTGCTTCACCTACCTCATCCCAGCATACTGGAGAACGACATTTTCTTCCATACAATGTGTGACGCCCCCAAAATAGGTCCATTCCACCCAACCCATTCTGAGTCGCCAAATACATGGTACAGAAACAACTACAACTTTATTAATACATTTGTCGTGCAAAATACGACAACACATATACTGTGAGTTTAAATACAAATATTGTCATCTAGACAGTATTTATACTCAATTAAGTCCTCATTATACTTATTGATACACTATTTTACAAAATAGTGAGGACTACTAAAATAACTATCTTGAACCATCATTCCACACCCCGACTAGTACTCGCTACATTCTCGCCTCCTGAGAAGAAAATGGAACAACAAGGAAAAGGGTGAGCTCAACTAGCCCAGTAAAGAATATTATGACTAAGATAATATACAACAAATTTCCTTAGTCTTCAACAGGGAAAAATCTGATAGAATACAATAGACAACAAGTTTTAAATCAATAACTGCAGCGGAAACAGCAAACCATTAGAAGAGTCAAGTAGAGAATGAGTTCTACTATCTTCTAAGATTTAAAAGTCCATCATCAATATTTTATCCCTGTAACAACAATCAATAACCATCTTTAATCAAATATTCATCTTTGCACTACAGGCCAAAGATATTCATTTGTATCTCCAGTCGATCATGTTCATCTCAACACCTGTTCATCTTTGCACTACGGCCCAAAGATATTCATCAGAAATCATCAATCTTTGCAATACATGCCAAATATATTCAATTATATCATCATTTAGGACTGAGGATGATGAAAAATATTTTAAAGGAAACGAATCCAGTAAAACAAAATAATAAATATTAAGGATTCGTATTTCAGCTATTCCATGTCCAAAAATACCTCAGAAATAATCATAGTGGAGTAAATTTCAAGAATGATCAAAACATGGATACAATCAAAGCTAGTATCCAGAATAGATATTTTGGACGAAAAGAAGTAAATTTCATTTTTCGGTGAATAGTAACTCGTGAATAATAACTCGTGAATAGTAACTCGTGAATAGTAACTCATGAATAGTAACCCCGACATGAAAAGTTCTAAATTTGATAAAAAGTTCAGATCAATACTTCGCATAATGATATTGAAGAAAATAATATCATTTAAGAAGAAATAACATCCCTTACCTCGGAAAAAACGGTACTTCTGACTGGAATACTAGATATAGTGCTGAAGGAAACTTGCACCGTATAGCAACACTCAAAGTATCAAATACTCACAAGAATACGCTCGATATAGAGAGAAACTTGTGTTTCTGATGTGATTTTCAATTCTAACCTAAGCACCCTATTTATAGGAAAATGCTTAGAACACCAAAGCAGAAAATTGAATATAATAATAATATATTTATATAATTGTCAAGCCCACCTCTTGAATCTGAATTTCAGCAATTCACACATGCTAACCTTCTAGAAAAAGTAAGAAAAAACGTTTTTCTTAATAAAAATAATTAAAACTTCCAAAAATCAATAATTTCGGAACTTCAATAATTCATAATAAATAGCCCTTTTATCAGAAAATTCGAAATCTCGCGAGTTTTTATAGGAAATTCAATTCTCTACAACTTTGCAGAAGAAAGTTTTTCCAAATTCCAAACAAAAATTGACCGAAATCCGCAAACGGGCGATTTTTTCAGTCAATAAAAATTTTCGGTCAAGAATTATGTCCACCCACACACAAAACATGTGTTAATCATTTAATGCCACAAAAATACTCTTCCTCCTCATATACTCATATATCCCACATTCATTATAAAAATACCACCATCAATATATTATTAAAATAATATATTTAAATGAATTATTTTATCATAAAAAGATAAAATATTAATTTTCAACAATTGTCACATTAAAAATTTTCTCCATCTATATCCACATAAAATCAATATTTTTCTCATCATATAAATCACTAATTAATTATACACAAATAATATTACAGAATCACAGTACTGGCAACCAGGCCGTTCCCAGGAAAGAGGAGGCTTTCCAATAAGGATCTCTCCTTACTGGCGCGCAATTAGATGACCAAACCTCTCCTTAGACAGAACTTTCTAGACATTGCCAATAATGTTATCTAATAATATTTTTCAGATAATATGAATTATTGTTTCGATAATAGAAAATACTGTGTAGTGATAATTATTAAAACAACAGTAATATAAAATATCAACGCAGCAATTATTGAATCAATAAAATACAATATTGAACAGTAATTACTGTAACAATTATTGAGTAGTGCCTTCTTACGTAAGAATCAATAATTGGTGCAATACCGTGTGCTACTATGCAACAACGCGTATTACCGTGTTTTAACCACCGGGTATTCCAACAGTATTAACGGTAACAACTATGCCGTTATTTATAAACCACTTATTTTTGTCGTTTTCTTCATCCAATCGCTTTCCGTTATGGGGCCCACAAAAGACTGCGCAGTCGTACGAATATTCTTCTCTACAGTAAGAATATTCCACGACCAAGCGAATATTCCCCGACAACAATGAATATTCTATAACCACTTGCTTATTTAAAATATTTACGCATTTTACCCATAACTGACCACATTAATCAAATCAACCCTTACTATTTCAGAATAATAAATAGAGGAAATTAAATTTCATTTATTAATAATTTGGGGTCTTACAACCTCCCCTCCTTATGAAATTTCGTCCTCGAAATTGACATACGTACCTGGGTGTTTCGAAAAGATGAGGATACCTCGCTTTTATTTCCGTTTCTAACTCCCAGGTCATTTCCTCAATAGCATGGTTTCTCCACAAATCCTTAACTTGTGGTATAACCTTTGTGCGTAGGACATGATCCTTCCTATCCAAGATCTTGACAGGTACCTCCTCGTACGTTAAATCTTCAGCTATCTCGTCTGGTTCTATCTCCAATAACGTGGTTCGGGTCTTTCATATATTTACGAGGCACAGATATATGAAAAAACATTATGAACACGAGACATACTTGGAGAGCGACACTTTCGTCCATACAATGCTTCAAATAGAGCCACACCTATACTTGCCTGATAACTGTTATTGTAGGAGAATTCCACCAATGGTAGGTACTTATCCCAACTCCCTTTGAGATCTAGGACACAAAATGTTAATAGATCTTCAAGAGTTTGAATAGCCCTCTCTGATTGCCCGTCCGTTTGAGGATGGTAAGCTGAACTAAATCGTAAATCCGTGCCTATAGCTTTTTGCAAGCTAACCCAAAATCTTGAAGTGAATCTTGGGTCACGATCCGAAACTATGGATACTGGCATGCCATGCAACCTTAC